>OZ020300.1:231005-353116 GCA_963971205.1 Aethes cnicana
CGGATGTGCCCGTACTGGTCGGAGCACTACAATTTGATTCTAGCCGCGGGGGAGGAGGTACCGGATTTATATTCGTGATAAATACCTCGTCACTATCTTCACTGAATGTAAGTGAAGATCACGTATTTATCACGAATATGAATCAGCTAACGCTAGCGACTTATAAACCGATGATTAATATGAGTGAATGTGCAAGAAAATGACCTTGGCATGAAGTGCGATACCGACAGTGCCGTTTCGTGTATAAGTGAAGAGTTGGAACTGTTTAGGAATTTGAATGTAGAAAATTGTAGCTTAAAGTTAAGATACTACACCGGAGAATTTAAACCCCGTGGGATTGATCAAACCGCTTGTGAGGTATGGAGATAAGCAGAAACGTTTAGACTTGTTTATTATTAAAAACGGTAAAACTGTTTTATTAGGCCGACAGTGGTTAATTTTTTATTTTTTTATTTTTTTTATTTATGTTTGCAATGCTGTCCCGTAGACATTTAGCAAATGGTCAGGAGAGTGGCTTTGGTCTTGGAGGGCATGCAGTCCAGTGACACATTTCCCTATATCATTTTATCCCTCTATTAGGTCTCTGGGGGCTTTTCTTTTCAGACGAGTAAACTTGGAGCTGCTTTGCATGAGCTGTGTTGCTAATCTGTTTGGGTGGTTTTGCAGACGTTTTTGGTACGTTGTTATGGAGTGGCTTATTTCTTCCGTCCTGATTTTGAGATCGTGATGCAATTGATGGTTGGTAATGTACCATGGAGCCCTAGTAATCATTCTCAGGATTTTAGACTGGAATCTCTGTAGGATCTCTATGTTTGAGTTGGATGCGGTGCCCCATAGCTGAATACCGTATGCCCAGATAGGCTTAAGTATACACTTGTACAGGATCAGTTTATTATCAAGTGACAGCTGAGATTTCCGTTCAAGCAGCCAGTACAGATTTCTGAGTTTTAGGCTGAGCGCTTTTCTCTTTGTAAAAATATGTTTTTTCCAGATAAGACGGCGGTCTAGGTAAAGTCCGAGATATTTCACAAAGTCTGACTGTGGTAGCTGTACTTCATTCAGTGTCACAGGAGGGCAAGTGTCATGCCTTGTGGTGAAGGTTACATGCACTGACTTAGTCTCGTTGGCTTTTATACGCCATGTTCTTAGCCAGTTCGAGATGTCATCTAGGCTATCCTGTAGTATGCTGCTGGCTTGATCCGCATTTTCATGTATGGCCAAAGCTGCGGTGTCTGCAAAAGTGCCGATTATGACGCCATCTGTGATGGGCAAGTCCGACGTAAACAGTAAGTACAAGGTCGGGCCAAGGACACTTCCCTGAGGTACTCCTGCATGTATTTTGTGTAGGTTAGTTATTTCTTCACCTTGTTTTATATAGAAATGTCTGTCTGTGAGGTAAGATTTTAGAAATATAAAGTAGTTTGCTGGGAGTTGTGTCTTTATCTTATATAGTAGTCCCTCGTGCCAGACTCGATCGAATGCCTGTGATACATCGAGGAATGCTGCGCAGCAGTATTTTTTACTTTCAAAGGCCTTGTGAATTTCTTCCACCAATCTATGGACTTGTTCTATCGTACCATGTTTCTCTCTAAAACCAAACTGGTGATCGGGAATTATATGAGCTTCAGCTATTTCTGCATTAAGGCGTTTTAAGAAGAGACTTTCCATAACCTTAGATAATATTGGTAGGAGGCTGATGGGCCGGTATGATGATACTTCCTCAGGCGGCTTTCCTGGCTTCAGGATCATTATTATCTGAGCTACTTTCCACTGCTGTGGAAAAGTTCCTCTTGATAGAATACTATTGAAAAGCTGCGTTAGAAATAGTACGGCTATTTCCGGCAGTTCGCGAAGGATTTTCGCTGTAATGAGGTCGTATCCTGGAGCTTTCTTTTGATTTAATTTTTTGATAGTAGCCAACACCTCGGACTTTGTGATTTTCTCAATAGGTAGGTCAAGTTGGAAAGGTTCTTCTAGTCGTTTAAAAATTTCCTCCATATTAGGACCAGATGAATTCGATATGTTGTTTGGTATAAACACACCATCTAGATGAGTGGCAAAAGCTTCACCTTTCTCTTTGTCACTTTTAGCCCAGGTACCTTCTTTTTTGCGAATAGGTGGTTTAGATAAGGTGGGTCTGTTGAGTTTCTTTGTTGCTTTCCACAATGAATAATCGCTAGATGCTGTGGTATCTAGCGTTTGCAGGTAATGTTGAACGTTTGCATTTCTTTCATTGCACAGTAGCTGTTTGAGTTTGGCTGCTAGGTAATTAAAGTTAGTTTTGTGACCGGGGTATCGACTTTTTTGCCATAGTTTACGAGCTTTACGTTTTTCAACAACCAGCTCTTGAACAGACTTTGAGCAGTCAGTTGCATCACGAGTTTTGGCGACTGGAGTGCTATTCCATGCAGCGCTTTGTACGCACTCATTGAAGTGTTCTACTGCAGTCGTCACATCATCCTCACTTTTAAGGGGTAACTTGGTTTGTATCGAGTTTTGCACCAATGAGCGAAATAAATCCCAGTTGGTTTTTTTGCTGTGAAGCCTTGCAGGAGCAGGAGCACGGACGAATGTCTGACTGACTTCAATTAAAACGACACTGTGGTCCGATGACAAATCTGGTGATGATGTGCAGCAGATGCAAGTCGTGGGGATTCCCTTTATTACGCAAAAGTCCACTAAATCGGGAATCTTTTTCGGGTCTGTGGGCCAATAGGTCGGCTCTCCACTTGATACTGTATTTAGATGTTGGTCTGTTATTGCCGCCTGTAATTGTCTTCCCTTTGATGTAGTTAGGCGTGAACCCCAGTTTGTGTTTTTGGCGTTGTAGTCACCCCCTGCAATAAAACTACTACCAAGTGTTTCGAAGAAGCGAATGTAGTCTTCTTTCTTGATTGCATGCTTAGGAGGAGAATACAGTGCGGTGATCTTTAGTTGGCCTCTCCCATCATCAATAATTATGCTCGTCGCTTGTATTTCTGCGGTCCTGTACTGTTCTGCTTCAAAATGTTTGATTTTGTTTCTCACTAAGATTGCAGATCCACCATGTGCTGTACCATCGGGGTGCATCGTTTGGTAAAACGAAAAGTCAGTCATTTTGAAATAGTTCTTTTGTGTAAAATGGGTTTCAGATATAAGCAGTATGTCAATGCTATTTAGTTGTAAAAAAGGTTTTAGTTCGAGGACGTGTTGTGACAGCCCATTAGCATTCCAGAGGGCTATTTTAAGTGAATCGAATAGGTCAATTTAGACATGAGATCCATTAGAATGTTGGTCATATTAGTCATTTGTTGCATTAATTGTCTCATGGTATTCATCATTTCCATTATTTCACTACTGTTTGTCCGATTTTCTTTGCTGCTATACAAATTTGGATTGGTTGGCGCTGATTGTTGGGATAACAGGGCTTGCTGGTATGAAAGGTTGTCATTACTTGTCTTTTTGTAAGTGGGGTCTGCAGCGGCACTCACTATTCTAGGGCTTACAGGTCTGGTAGCTGGTTTTCGCTTTGGTGGTGGAGGTGGATATTTGATTTTTTGGAGTTCTTTGTACACTGAACATCCTTTATAGTTGGCAGGATGGTTACCTTCGCAGAGAATACATTTGACTGTGTCAGACCGCCCCTTGCGTTCGCAGTTGACTGAGGCGTGGTTACCAGCGCATTTTATGCATTTGGGTTTTCGGAAACAGAACTTTCTCGTGTGTCCATATTGTTGGCAGTTGGCACACTGAGGAATTTCTTTTTTGGGCCTTGGTGGTTCAATTATTATTTTACAGTGTAGAAGACTTTTTATCTCATAAATGAGTTTATTACTGCTGGGGTCCGCTTCGATTTCTACAAAAAATATTGGCAGTGGTTTTTTGGTAGACCTTTGTTTGACGTTCCAAATATTAGTTACTTTGTGGCCATATTCTTCTAATTCTGATTTTATGTCCTCTAAGTCAGAGGAGGGGTGTAGGTTCTTAATTGCAACTTTGAACGACCTCTCTTCTTTGGGTTTGTATGTATAAAATTCCGTGTCTTTATCTTTTAGGTTCTTGACTATTTTTGAGTAAAGCTCTGGCGTTTTAGGTTGGATTCTGACCTGTTCATCCTTAAGGACTTTGATAATGTAGTTTCTTTCTGCTACTTCATGTAGCATTTTTAGAAGTGGTTTAATATTACTAACCTTGTCCACATATATAGGTGGTGATTTTGCAGGCTTTTCAGCTGCGGAGTCATTTTCTTGGGCATCATTATCAAGGATGGTGAATCTATTTGAAGTTGGTACGGCTTGCTTACTGAGCCAGTAGGAGCTAATTTTTGTTTGTTTGTATGATCCTCTGTTATCAGGACTTTCGAGTGTTCTTTTTTTCGCTTGGACTTTTATCCAATCTTCTCTTTCAGTCTCAGATGCATCGGGCGGAGGAGGGTCAGAGTCAGAGGTATCCATGTTTTCCATCCTGCTTAGTGATTGAGATCTGGTTCTGTTCAGTATGGCTGGACGAAGAATTTGTTGTGTCAGTATTTTCTTTGCTGGAATTTCAGATTGAGATGGTTGGTTTGAGTTTATTGATTTCATTTTTGTTCCCACGAGAGACAGTGGTGAGTTAATGAGTTAGCTATTCAGATTCCGATTACCACCCATTGCAATGTAAATAGTTTAAACCGAATGTATTTCAACATGGCGGAATTTAGTTTCAGATTCTCTGATGTACGAGGGCTGTTTGATAAGTACCCGTTTACGAAAAAAAAAGTCAGTCGTTTTTGTAAAAATGCATTTATTTTTCTACGTAGTCACCTTTTAGCTCTTTACATTTGTTCCACCTATATTCAAGCTTCAATAAACCATCCAAAAAGCGGCGGCAATAACTTCTTCATTTGATCCAAATCTCTTACCACCGAGCCATTTTTTCAGGTTGGGAAATAAAAAACCGGCCAAGTGCGTGTCGGGCCACGCGCAAAGTATAGGGTTCCGAGGTTGAAGATGCCCATAGTACCTTTCTAAGACTTATTAGCATCTAGCTAGCCTGTGGTATGACGTGCCCGCCCGACGCTCCTGCCGCTCGAGAAAAATCATTGGTTTTTTAATCATTTCATATGTTGGTCGACTATAACTCGTAAGTTTGTACAGCCTACTTAGCTGTGATAGTTTTCCTTTCAACTACGTTATATATGCCACAACCGTGATTTTCTTCAGCCATCCAAATATCACCGTTTAGCTGGCAGGGGGGGGGGGCACGTGACTCTAAACAAAAAATAGCACTTTAAAGCTTAATATTTCACAAACGCATCACTTAATCAAAAAATGGTCTTAACAAACCCACACTATTTTTTAAGACCTATTCAACGATATGCCGCACCATGGGGTACGCAAGAAAAAAAATTACATCCCCACTTTACGAGTAAGGGAGGTACCCTATAAAAAATATATTTCAAAATTTTATTGTACCACTTTGTCAGCGTAACTAATATGTATATTCATGCCAAATTACAGCTTTCTAGGACTAAGCATCTCCGAGCAATAGTGCGGCCAGACGGACGGACGGACGGACGGACATGGCGAAACTATGAGGGTTCCTTGTGGACTTCAGAACCCTAAAAATGGCATGGGGCCAAATCTGGAGAATACGGGGGGTGAGGCAAATAGTTCGTAGCGTAATTGTGTAATTTTGGCCATCACGACTCTGGATGAATGAGCTGGGGCGTTATCGTGATGAAACAGAACTTTTTTCTTCTTTAAATGGGGTAGTTTTTCCTTAAACATAGCGTCAAATTCATCCAATAAATTGGTATAGTACTGCCCTGTTATCGGTCGCCCCTTTTCTAAGTAGTCGATATGTATAATACCCTGCGTATCCCAGAAAACGGTGGCCATGACCTTTCCAGCCGATGGGACGGTTTTTGGCTTCTTTGAAGCAATTTCACCCGGTAAAATCCACTGCTTTGACTGCTCCTTCATTTCCGGGGTATAGTGGTGAACCCACGTTTCGTCTACGGTCACAAAACGACGCAGAAACTCCTTCGAGTTACGTTGGAATGGAACACTGCTAAACACTGCTCCGAAGTAGTCACTCGGTTCCGTTTTTGCTCCTGCGTGAGTAAACGCGGCACCCACCTCGCTGATATTGATTTCTTCAAGCCCATCCTATTAATCCCGGATTTCTCAGTGCCTTTTATGTAGTAAGTAAATATATTTCAGATTCTTTACACAAAGAAACCCCAAGTGTAGCATTCGTCATTGCCTTCTGCGTTAATGGCTAATTATAATTTGCAGATATAGACTCGTGGCGAGCAGCGCGGGGCCGCAGAGAGAGCGCGTCGCTGATTTCCCAATCCAAATACGTTTGCGTATGCGTACACGTCTTCGATGGGTCACTGTCCCGTTCAGCAAAGGAGGTCGAGCAGCGACCAGCCGCCACTCTTTGTTGCGGTCCCCATCGAGATACGCTTTCTCGTCTTCACTCGCGTCTACGGTAAATAAACAAAATAGCGATAGAATCGAAGCGGCAAACAAGGGAGGACGGAACAATGGTAGTTTAATTTTTTTTTACTGATGTGGCACTTTACATCGTGGGAAAAAGTCATATTTATCAAATCTGCGAAATCTATGCTGGCTACAACCGCAGTATTAAGAAATAAGGCTGCGTTTCCGTCCACCAGAGCTGTGCGAGGTAGCTAGCGGTGCGACGCTGTGTAAAGAGGGTGTGTAACGATGTGAATGTTTCCACCAAAGATGTGCGAGGTAGCTGATCAGTGCGAAGATGCGTATGCGAGGATGTGTAGCGGGCTTTTTTCAAAAAAGCGGGTTTGTCAGACTCCGCCTCGCAACACATCCCTCGCAACCAGGGCTTGAAACCGGTTTTTGCCCCCATACAAATAAACCGGTTTGCTTATCGTTCTTTCGTTTACTATTTCATGTTTAATAAGGCTATAAAATAATACGAAGTAATAACCTAAATACACTATGGAGTTCCACATAAAGAGTATAAAATAATTCTAAATATTTGACTATTTCGGGGTTTTTTTAATTAACCGGTTACAAGCCCTGCTCGCAACACATCCCTCGCAACACATCCCTCGCAACACATTCCTCGCAACACATTCCTCGCAAGACATTCCTCGCAAGACATTCCTCGCAACACATCCCTCGCAACATATCCCTCGCAACACATTCCTCGCAACACATTCCTCGCAACACATTCCTCGCAACACATTCCTCGCAACACATTCCTCGCAACACATTCCTCGCAACACATCCCTCGCAACACATCCCTCGCAACACATTCCTCGCAACACATTCCTCGCAACACATTCCTCGCAACACATCCCTCGCAACACATCCCTCGCAACACATTCCTCACAACACATCCCTCGCAACACATTCCTCGCAACACATTCCTCGCAACACATCCCTCGCAACACATTCCTCACAACACATCCCTCGCAACACATTCCTCGCAACACATTCCTCGCAACACATTCCTCGCAACACATTCCTCGCAACACATCCCTCGCAACACATTCCTCGCAACACATTCCTCGCAACACATTCCTCGCAACACATCCCTCGCAACACATTCCTCGCAACACATTCCTCGCAACACATCCCTCGCAACACATTCCTCACAACACATCCCTCGCAACACATTCCTCGCAACACATTCCTCGCAACACATCCCTCGCAACACATTCCTCACAACACATCCCTCGCAACACATTCCTCGCAACACATTCCTCGCAACACATCCCTCGCAACACATTCCTCACAACACATCCCTCGCAACACATTCCTCGCAACACATTCCTCGCAACACATTCCTCGCAAGACATTCCTCGCAACACATCCCTCGCAACACATCCCTCGCAACACATCCCTCGCAACGCAACACATCCCTCGCAACACATTCCTCGCAACACATTCCTCGCAACACATTCCTCGCAACACATTCCTCGCAACGCATCCCTCGCAACACATCCCTCGCAACACACCCTCGCAACACATTCCTCGATGCGGTTGCGGATGTGCAAACAAAGTGCAAAAAAACTTTTTTGGTATTATGGGAAAGTTTGGTAATTTGGCACGTTTATTACGTTAAACAAAAGTTATACTTTTAAACAAAAAACTGACTTCAACGCTCTTAACGTAAATTATCATCTAAAAGGTTTAGAAAATCGGCGAAGTTACGTAAATGACGATACGAAACGGACTGTTTAAGTAAATATACACTTGAGCTTGATCCTTGCAGTTCAACTTTACTTAACATAAGTACATTACATGTGTGTTATCTATTTATATGTAAGTTTATGTATGTTTATATATAAACGTATTTAAGTATGTTTATTACTTTTTGTGTTTGTTTCTTCTGCACATCTTAGTACAGAGCACCGCCTACCAACCTAGTTTGTTTTTCTTCATCTCCACTATCCAAAGGTTGTCTGGTAGAGATCGCTATTAAGCGATAAGACCGCCTGCTGTATGCCATACCTTTTTGTGTAATTACATTATGTCTACTGTTCCTTGATTGTGTGGTGTTCAATAAAGTATATTGTATTGTACATTACATGTGTAGTAAATAACCAAGAATCGCTAAAACCATCAAAACTTAGGTACCAGTTTTTTTCCTGGGTTTGATTTTCGATATCATCACAAAACTGGCTACTTATTTGCTCCTGGTGCATCGATTTCAAATGGTTTTTCAAAGATGTAGTAGTACGTCCTTTACGAGTGTACGTAGTACACTATTATTTATACTGTGACGAGAGTAGGTTTTAGTAGGGTACATATTTTGCACTGTGCTCTTTCTCGGTCTTTGTCATCTGTTTTAAAATCGATCCATTTCACACTTTGGCCGGCAGCATTGTATCATTGCAGTTATACACTTTTTAAACATACAAAATATGAAACTAATTAAAAAAGCTTAGATAAGTAGTTACTCCAAACTCCCTAATTAACCAGAAATACGTCAAACCTTCAAAAATCGCTGGCGAACAACGAACAAAACAAACGCGTTACTCTACCTGTCGAGTGTCGACAACAATATAAACAAATGTGCATTTAAGTATTAAGGAATTACACCAACCATTCACATTTCACCAAAGACGTAAATAATATAGACCCGGTCTATCGTACACGTAATATGTCCCCACTTCCTCGGTGTCCAATCCAAAGTTCTGTCACCAAGCGTGCGTGACAATAAGCGTTTTTAGAAAAACTTTTTTTTGAAATTGTTTCTCAGTATCTAAAAACTCGTCTCGTTGTTGGAAAAATGTGACCCAGCTTTGCACTACTACAGCTTCGTGACACTAATGTCACGATACAAGTTTAACTTTGGATTGGACACCAATGAAGTGGAGACACATGACATGTATCTACGTTAGGCCGGGTCCATACGAAGTATTATTTATGTCTATGCATTTCACCGAATGAAAAGACGATTCTCAGTGGCTAATGAGTCAATGCAAGCAACTGGAGGCACAGCCGAGCCTTGTTCTTGTTGCGACTTGCACGGATCCGCATCCGCATCCAGCTCCGCATCGATTTGATGCGGATGCGGATGCAGATGCGGAAGTTCCGCGCTTGCGGATGCGGATGCGAATATTCGCGACATCCCTGGCCTATACCATCGACTTAAAAAAACCTTACGTGGGGTTGTGACTCAAGGTTCAACGATTAAAAAAAATACTGAGTATTTTAGTAGGTTCGATTTCGATGATTTTATTTTAAACGTTGTTATGCAGCTCCGAATTGGTACCAAATTAAGTAACTCGGGTCAGTTCTGACGATGGCATTATAAAGAAACTCTTCATATTTGGAAACTGATCCCGAAAATATATTTATAAGCACTTAGGTAAAAAGTATCTTTTATAACAATAAAACCGCCTTCAAATTTCGAAAGAATGAAGTCGGTGTCAAGTCATTTGATCCAAACGCCGCGCAACAAGTAGATCAAAGAGCTGACAATAGTAGCTAGTTTATGCAATTGTTACATTAGCTAGTTGCGAGTCGGCGAAAAAGGTATAGTCACGGTATAGCGCTATCTATATACATTCACGCGTAAAAGATGCGACAGTGATAGTGGAGACATAACCTGGAAATTACCGGCGTAAGCATTAATTGTTATTTGCAATGAAATTACGAAACTAATCAAAAAAAGGTTTCGAGGAAATCAAAAGCAGGTTATTTATTATCTGGAAAGCAAAAATTTGTCGTTATAGTCCTTGAGAATTCAATGTTACGTTTACGCGTTAATTTTGTGAACTGGCCCTTAATCGCAGGACCGATTTAGATGAAATTTTACGGAGGGGGGCTTCTCTTATCTTATAAACGCATAGTTCCCGCAGGAGCGATGGAAACAGACCGGAGGATGTCGCGGGCAAGTATTATAAATTATAAATTAAAACATCCAAATCCGTATTATAATATATAATACGGATTTGGATATTTTATTTTTTTCTCAAACATGCTCGGAAAGTCTTGCTTTGCATTCGAAAATAGAACACGGAAAATTTTTCTTGAACTTCAAAATAAAATAAAAAATCTCCCCAGTAACAATATTAATGTACCAAATCGCATTTCTGTCCGCTACAGTTACTTTTTATAACTTCTTACTATTTTATTTTATTTTATTGTCTTTATTGGGGAAAAAACAGATAATAGACACAGAAAAGATACATAAACAGAGAGATAGACTTAATAAAATATAGTCTACATCCAGGAGCAGTTCCCACTGAGATTTATAATACAGACATATTAAGTGGCGAACAGTATACGAGTCGTTACTAATACTACATAACAACAATAGGAGTTACAGCAGAGAATATGATACCTAGTTGATTATTGTAGGTTTACATTAAATTAATTATAAATATGGTTATATTATACAATGGGTAAAAGATAAGTAGCAAAAAAAGATAAAAGGTATGGTACACGGTAGTTTAGTTTAATTTATTGCGTGCTATTGCATAAAAAATGAGAAGGGCCAAAGCATAATCTCATACAGCCAAGCTAAACCACCCATTTCTGAACACAGTATATTTGATTCACAGTGCGCGTCGAGCAAGTTTTTTTTTTAATTTATACTTTTTAAAATTGGATGGAACACGACGTGCCCATAGAAAAAAGATGGAAAAAAGACAATAGAAATGGCGGCAAAATCTTAATGCAAATAAAGTCGAAGGGTTAAAATTGGTTCTGAATAATTAGCTAGTATTAAGGAATCGAGTTCATTACATATTTGTGCTTTCTAGTGCAACGAACGTCAGTTAAGTGCACTGTTAACATGTTTTCACTCCTCCTATTCGAAAAGGAGTACTTTATTCCCCGTTTAGAGGGAGCAAAGTGCGATTTTGCTCCCTCTCCATATCTGCCCCGCAAACAGGGAGCAAAGTAATATTTTGCTCTCTAGGGAGCAAAGTACGATTTTGTTCCCTGCTGCTACTGGTTTTCTCATAGGAGGAGTGAAAAACAGAGTGTGCAACACGGTAGCAAAACTATTTAAACCTTGGGTGACATAGCTTGAATCCCTCGCTAGCTCAAGATTCCACGTTAGAATCCCTCGTTCCGCTCGGGATTCTATTCTGGAATCTTTCGCGTCGCTCTGGATTCAATCCGTCACCCGCGGTAAAATATACTTACCATTTTGCTCACTAGTCACACAATCTACTATTTTACCTCAGCAGCTCGAACAAGTAGACTTTGCTGTCAGATATCAGTGAGCAAAATCGTGTTTGTTTGTGAGACAAAGTATTTTTTTTTTTTAATCCATTTATCCCATCAGGCAAAAGCAAAGGCCTAAAGAGCCACATTCACCATCAATCCATTTGGATTGCATCCGTTTGGACTGCGTCTTGAAAATAACGACATTCACGATCCGTCCATCGAGCCAAATTTCACGGTGTTGCCAGAATAATTGAACAGTTTTGGCGATATTGTTGAATTTTTCATTACTAGGCCGTATTATTTGTAAATAGCTTCAAATTATTATGGAAGTACTACACTTCGCCCGCGTGGAAATCGGTTATCGCGGTCCCGCGGGAACTATGCGTTTTTCCGGGATGAAAAGTAGCCTATGTCCTTTTCCGAGACCCCAACTATCTCCATGCCAAATTTCATCGAAATCGGTCCAGCGGTTTTAGCGTGAAGAGGTAACAGACAGACAGACAGACAGACAGACAGACAGACAGAGTTACTTTCGCATTTATAATATTAACTAGCTTCCGCCCGCGGCTTCACCCGCGTGGAAATTGGTTATCGCGTTCCCGCGGGAACTATGCGTTTTCCGGGATAAAAAGTAGCCTACGAGTATGTCCTTTCCCGGGACCCCAACTATCTTCATGCCAAATTTCATCTCAATCGGTCCAGCGGTTGAAGCGTGAAAAGGTAACAGACAGACAGACAGACAGTTATTTTCGCATTTATAATATTAGTATGGATATAGATGTGGAATATGGATTAGTATTATTAGTATGGATAATATAATATGGATTAAATTAGCAAATTGATGTAAAAATAATCTGCTACGGTTTCCAAACATTACTAATTAACCAGTTAGGTAGTTTTTCGAAATTCAAACCAAGACCATGTAAGTGCTAACAAATTTCAAGGAGCAATCACAACATACATGAGTTTAAACTTTTAAACTAAATACCACATAATTATACATGCATGTGAATGTATAAATTTCACTAACATAACACATTTCACTAAGTTAAAAGTAATTAAAATATTGTTCAAAAAAATGTTAATAAGAAGTTAGATTTAGATTTAGTAAGTGATGTTTGTTTCTTTCTTTTGGCACATGTGGTGACCTTCTGTAATTTATAAGACATTTAGATCTTAAGAATGCATTTAAAAACATAACAGTGAAACAGGTAGGTAGGTACTTATTGTTGAAGGTTCTAATAAATAAATAAGTAAATAATAACATTACAGTTTTATCCAGGGCACCTTTTAAATGTACAGAAGAGTAGATGTAAACAAGAAAATATCTTGTAACGTGAAATTATTGACTTTCTTGATGTTTTCAATACGCATTTCGTGTAATAAGTATTCTTAATTAGCTTTTTTCATAATTTCCTCGCATTGTTTGAGACAAGCACTATGTAGTCCTTGGTGGAGAGAGGGATTGCCTGCCTCGGTACCTTACCTACCTTTGCCCGCCTCGTGATTCGCACTCGGCATGCAAACGCGGACCTCGTCAGGCAATCCCTTACTTTCCGGACCTCGGCAACAATTTACTAATACCTGTTGGCCTCCGTGGCGGAGGCAACTTGTTCGCCGGCACGTGACCAATAGAATCGCCCAGTCCTTCCGCCAGCTTGGTGTCCAAGCTCGTCGTAATCTTCAAAGGCATTGTAGTCTCTTCTTCGGCATCTAGAGTTGCGACTTTTGCGTCAGAATCCATTTTGTTCGCTTTTCACAATCCTGGTCACAGCACAGATATGCGGCTTTCAGGTTGAAGGCATCATCATCATATCAGCCGATAGAAGTCCACTGCTGGACATAGGCCTCCCCCAAGGCGCGCCACTCAGACCGGCCCTGTGCCACCCGCATCCACCGCGTTACCGCAACCTTTACAAAGTCGTCACTGCATCTTGTTGGAGGCCTACCCACAGTTCGTCTACTGGTTCGCGGACGCCACTCCAGAACTGGAGGCTTACTTAGTAATTTACCTTCATCCACATATTCAATCACTGTTGGCACTGGCTTGCTATACGGCCAGCTGGTCGCCGCCATTGCCGCCAGAGGGGCGCTGGTGGCGTTTAGGGCGTCTATGTGGGGAGGTGAGGATCGCGTGAGACCCACGCCGTCTGATGCTGTTACGGAGAGCAGTTTTGGATTCATTAAATGTGCCTTAAATAAAATGGAAAGGAACGGCCTGTAGCAGGATTCGAACCTGCCCCTCAAACGGCCTTACGGGCCTGAGGGTGTGCAACCACCTACTCTAGACCATCGAGTCCTCACTTAGGTCACAGAATATTTAATAGTAACTACTACATACAGAATGGCCACGGAATCAACCGCCTGAATCTAGCCGGCGCGTAACTCGCGCGCAACTCACTCTAACCGTCATTTGTTTCATCCATTCATGAGATGGAGAATGGATCATTGGCCCGCGTAGTTGTTACACACACATGTACAAGAGTACAGATGTCCTCGAACGCACACAGACGTCCTCGCACGTTTCGTGCATTTATTGTATGCCTCGGGGGTTATAAGTGATGATGATGATAGTAAGTAGTAAGTAACACTATTGTACCAAAACACGTAATACAAAATCACATATCAGAAAAGGACAAATGTACAAAGGCGAGCTTATCCCTGTAAGGAATTTCTTCCAGCTAACCTTTGAGTAGTGGCGAGGAAAGCGCGTGAGTAGACAAGTAAATTTGTACCGAAAAATAAAGTAGAAATTATTTTAATATTATTATTATATTATTATTATTATTATTATATACGAGTATATACGACCTATACATATAACACTAAATAATATATCATTGAACCTTTCGCTTGCTCAGCTTTTAAGGCATTCACTGCCACTTCTGTTCTGTTTTACGAACTTTCGCCAGGTGCCACATCTGTCATTAAGGGAACTTTGCAACGCACATGTGCGTTCAAGGCACTGCGGGAAAGTCAGCAAAATGCACATATGCGTCGGTGGCAGTGAATGCGTTAATCCATGCACTTGCGGCAAATAGTCACATAGCACCTAATAAATAACTTATATGTACTTCATCATCATCATCATCATGACAGCCGAAAGACGTCCACTACTGGACATAGACCTCCTCCAAGGTTAGCCACTCCGACCGGTCCTGTGGCAGTTGCTTCCACCCTTCCGAGGTCGTCGCTCCATCTTGTTGGAGGCCTACCGACAGCTCGTCTCCCGGCTCGCGGACGCCACTCAAGAACTTTTCGGCTCCATTGGCCATCAGTCCTGCGAGTAATGTGCAGCGCCCACTGCCTTCCTCGGGCTATGTCACTGGCTGAATTTTTTCATTTACTTGTTGAGAAAAAATAAAATTCAGCATTTCAGCGGGAAAAAACAAACGTTTATTTGCCGCTGTGTTCGCTCTTCACAATCCAGGTCACAGCACAGGCTTTCAGGTTTTTCTTTGTTGGAGGTATTATCATCATCATTTCAGCCGATAGACGTCCACTGCTGGACATAGGCCTCCCCCAAGGCGCGCCACTCAGACCGGCCCTGTGCCACTCGCATCCACCGCGTTCCCGCAACCTTTACAAGGTCGTCACTCCATCTTGTTGGAGGCCTACCGACAGCTCGTCTACTGGTTCGCGGACGCCACTCCAGAACTGGAGGCTTACTTAGTAATTTACCTTCATCCACATATTCAATCACTGTTGGCACTGGCTTGCTATACGGCCAGCTGGTCGCCGCCATTGCCGCCAGAGGGGCGCTGGTGGCGTTTAGGGCGTCTATGTGGGGAGGTGAGGATCGCGTGAGACCCACGCCGTCTGATGCTGTTACGGAGAGCAGTTTTGGATTAATTAAACGTGCCTTAAATAAAATGGAATGGAACGGCCTATAGCAGGATTCGAACCTGCCCGTCAAATGGTCTTACGGGCCTGAGGGTGTGCAACCACCTACTCTAGACCATCGAGTCCTCATTGCGTATATGTTGTTTGACATCCGCACTCGCCGATGTCTCGCTGAGCACTGTGTCACGCTTGGTACCCAAACTTGGATTGGGCACCAACAACGTGACGTGGGGTCAAATGTCGTATGCGTAGACCCGGTCTATACGAACTATTATATATGTCTATGCCATAACACTATTTTTTTACAATAATTATAACTGCGACCATGTTCTCCTAGCCTAGGAATTTCGGAAAATCCTCACTGGTCCCCTGCAAACCCCTTAGCAATCTATAACTTACATGCATACGTCAGCTTCGGCAGTGCGTTGTCTGTATGTCAGAGTTTTATATAAATTTACTTCGTCCCGCGTAGACTTACAACATGCATACATGGTTATAGTTATAGGAGTATTGAAAAACTGGTATGACCCGTGAGAAACCCGTTTCCGTGGAATTATCGGGATAAAAAGTATCCTATGTTATTCCCAAACTATCTCACCAAATTTCATCCAAATGGTCCCGTCGTTGCGACGTGAAGGGAGGTAAAACAAACAAATAAACAAACAAACACACTTTCACATTTATTTTATAATACCTAAGGATTGGTCTACGGTAGTTACCTTCTTCTGCAGAGGGTCGGGGGTTCGATTCCGGCTCGCACCTCTAAGTTTACTTATGTGCGAAATTCCGAATTTGCCCCTGAGCTTTTCGGTGAAGGAAAACATCGTGAGGAAACCTGCACGCATCTGCGAACCAATTCAAAGATGTGAAGTCCCCAATCCGCACTGGGCCCGCGTGGGGACTATAGCCCATACCCTCTCGTGATGAGAGGAGGCCTGTGCCCAGCAGTGGGACGCAAATAGACTGTAGTAGTAGTAGTAGTAGTTACCTTCTCCATCAGCTTCGTTCGCCATCGAAAGAGAAGCCTCGAGAAGCAAAACAACAAGAACGTCGAACCTCATGTCGGCAAATTAAAAAAAAATTAAAATAATAGGTATCACATAATAATTTAGATATATAGTGTTAGTTTTTTTGATAACCTTAGAAGTGCGACATGTCACTAAGCAATTTTTTCTAAACTAAATTCTTGATTTTCTTTTGATTTTGAACTCGGATTTTGATTTTTTCCAAAAGTGACGTGAACCAAAGAAAGGAGTCTAAGTTTCAAATATTACAATCTCTTGCATGCGGCCTGTGTATCTTTTATACTAGCTTCTGCCCGCGATATCGGTCCACCTAGAATTCGGTAAATAGCTTGTAAATAGTGTTCCAGTCGGAAATTGCGTTTTTCTCTTCGGGATAAAAAATAGCCTATATCCTTTTTTGGGACTCCAACTATGTCCATATATATAGTTTAAGCGTGAAGAGGTATTAGACAGACAAGAGTTAATTTTGCATTTAAATAAAATTGGTCATAAAGTAGGCAAGTACCTATCTATTTATTTATTTTAAAGTGAAATAACAAAAACACTAATTCCTAATCTAAAAGTCCTATACTACGTGGCATGGTACCCAAAATGCTGGCAGCATTGCCACGTTGAATGGCAATCTCAGTCTCTGTGCGAGATAGGGGCCAGCATTTTGGTTACCAGAGGCCTCAATTATTATTTTTTGATATAAAACTAAAGACACGGTGTGCCCCCGGCCCCCACGGTCCCAGCGTTTCTCTACCCCAAAAGGCTCAAATATGTAGCTGCTATCTATATAAATATGTAGCATATTTGCGCCTTTTGAGGGATTAAGTATAGATATAGAGTAGCAATATTTTATTATAGTCCAAAGTCAGCCACTCGCCAGCCCGCTAGGAGGAACTGACTGCAGCTCGGGTGAGGGTACGTTAGTATAGTACTATTAGACTATTACTTATTCTGTGGTGGGGGGAGGCCCGCGCTATACCTATCATGCTTAGATTAAGTATCTATCATGTGTAATTTACGCGTGCTCTATGTCTCCTGCTGACAGAAGCTGCCAAGACTGGCAAAAACATATGCCAAAACATCATAATATTTGATCTTAGACTACCGATACTAATATTTGATAAATAAAGCGTGTCTTCATTTCTCACTCCTTTTTATACTTATCATACATTTTTCAAATTTTCACTTTAGCGTATGTACCTACAAATCGTACAATGATCGACCTGTGGCCAACTCTGATTTTGACGAAATTTTCCTCCAGATAAACGCCATTTTCATCAAAGAAGAAGCACGAAAGGCATTTAATAAGCCAAAATGAAAGCAGCATGCGCCATCCTGTTCATCGTGATAATAGTGGCTATCGTCGCCGTTGTGTGCATGGTGAAATTTGCGACAGAGATCTCCGTCGAAGAAAGAAAGAGGGAATACGAACATGCAGGCTTTAACAGGTACTCCAAACTCTTGGGGGTTATCTCTCTAAACGAAAAACAGTCAGTCGTGGCGGCAGAAAGGTTCCCCTACGTGGCAGCTATCATGAAAATTGACAAGAACAGCTGGAGCTTCTCTTGTTTTGGAAGCATCATCCTAACAAAATGGATTATCACAGCGGCGCATTGTAGAAAACAGGGCGTCTCCCATAGAGTGCTCCTCTACTACGATTTCGTTAGAAACTTAACACATACATATCCTGTTATCATTTGGAGAGTGCACGAGAAATACGACTCCAATGATAGTAGCCCGATGTACGATATTGCCGTGGCAAAAATAGAGATGCCTCCTCTAGTTAGTCGCCCGTCAGTATTTGATGGGACGGCAGCTTGGAAAGTCGAAGCCAGCATCTGGAAAACAGTTTCCACGATGGACAACAAGATGTACTTGACGAATGATTTTCAGTTATTCGCTTTTGACATCGCTGATAATATCCTGTGCTACGAAAACTTCGCCGTCGTGTTGAACATGAGCATGATTTGTATCGACATGAAGAAGTATCCGGACTGTTTCGCGACTGAATTCGGGCCCATCTACGCGATAGACAGGGTTGTGGGCATTCTCGCTGTCAGACCACGAGATTGTGATACTAGAGTAGCCATTTTCACCAACGTATCCTTTTACTCTGATTGGATAGTAAAGACCACACAAATTTCTGACTAGTTGTGCCCTGCGATTCGTCTGCATGGAATATAAAATTGCCGATAACTTTTCTTTCTGATATCCGGTATTTTAATGAAACATAGCTATGTCTAGCTCCGAATGATGCTCTTTCTACCTTTGAAAACTCCATTTAAATCGGTTCAGCAGTTCGAGCAGTTCCTCTAACCAAGACAGACAGAAAGAAAGAGAGAGAAATTACCCTTTTATTATACTTAGTAAGTATAGAAGATAGATTGATTGACGAGCTTTTTGATTTAAATGTGTTTGTAATAAAAATTGAGAGAGCCGTGTGGATTTTATTTTTAAGTTAAATAGGGATGATGACAACTTCTTTTCCGTAGTCTATCAGGAAGATTATTGAAAAGTATTGGACACGTATTTTTTATTTTTTCACGTAATCAAACATATACGGAGATATATAGAGTTGAAATGTCGCGTGACGTCACGGTTAGGTACGATTTATACCTAACGGTGACGTAGTTAGCCCCCACTCTCCAACTTTAATGCGTTTTAACTTGGTCATTCTTTGTTAATTTGATAAAACAAAAAATACGTGTCTAATATTTTTTTATTACCTGACTGACGGACTAATTAGAATTTCGATTTCTTCACCCTGTCGTCATCCCTCATCTAAGTTGCGCGCCGGCTAGATTCAGGCGGTTGATTCCGTGGCCACTTTGTATGGTAGCACTATTAATAAATATCTAAATACATAAAACTCAACCGCGGGAAACCGGTGGAAGCAAGTAGCACAGGACCGGTCTGAGTGGCGAGCCTTGGGGGAGGCCTATGTCCAGCAGTGGACGTCTTTCGGCTGAAATGATGATGATGATGATGATGATGATAAAACTCAAAGGTGACTGACTGACATAGTGATCTATCAACGCACAGCCCAAACCACTGGACGGATCGGGCTGAAATTTGGCATGCAGGTAGATGTTATGACGTAGGCATACGTTAAGAAAGGATTTTGCGAAATTCCCACGGGAACAGGAAAAAAACGGGATTTTACATTTAATATTTCTGCGCATACGAAGTTGCGGGGAAGAGCTAGTTCTGTGATAAAACGCGAACGCTGTAACGCTTAATTACTACAAACCCTACTAACACGGCTAAACAATTTGTTGACTTTTAGTAACATGGTTACGTGACCGCACCCTCCTGTCAGGGGTGTAGCGCCGGAGGACAAATATTGACAAATATCGATTGATCCGCTTATGCACTTGGGTTATTGCAACTAGCACTTGGCAGAATTAAGTGCTTATGCTGTAAATTAGATGCTGATGTTGTAGCCACATTTGTCTGTTAATTTTCGGACTGACTGCTGAAGACATGCATCTGATAAAATATCAGTTATCAGATGCATGTCTTCACACTAGACGTACCTACACGTAAGTCCCCAATCCGCACTGGGCCCTGGTGGGGACTATAGCCCAAACCCTCTCGTGATGACAGGAGGCCCAGCAGTGGGGCGCAGAAAGGCTGTAGTAGTAAAGATCTTCTACTATCTAAAGTCCCGCGCCTTCACATTTCAAAACGCTTCATTTTTTTTATTATTATTTAAAAAGCACCACCAACACCCTCAACGCATAGTTGACGGCTGTCTCAGCACGCACACATGTGTTGAGTGTGTTGGTGGTTTTGTTTAAATACATTGAAGCGTTTTGAAATGTGAAGGCGCGGGACTTTAGATAGTAGAAGATCTCTAGTACATAGCTAAGCTAAATTGAGGTTGATTAAGGATCGACGGTATTAGAGTATACGCTCTAAGGGGTATACAGTGTTCTACAGAACTTATGAAACCTAAAGCAGTACCTATAAGTTCAAACGTCATCTAGTGCCTAAAAAAATAGTCGGGGCCTCTGGCAACCAAAATGGCGCGCCTCTATCTCGCACAGAGATTGAGCATTTCCTTTCAACGTGGCAATGCTTCTAGCATTTTGGGTGCCATATGGTTACCATGCCTTGTAGTGCTGGCCTTTTAGATTAGCTTGGAAGTAGGGCGCAAGATTTTTCTTATAGTGCCTAATAATAACCTAAGGTGGCTAACTAATTACGTATTCAAGGGTCAATCAGAAATCAGAAATCAGAAACTTTTATTTGCATAAGACATGGTTACATAAGATGATATTAAAATGGTTATATGTTACGTGCTAACATGTTTAGTCATAGAATGACATGCAAATTACTTTATCTATGAACTACTTATTAATGGGAACAATTTGTCAGGACTTATTTCAATGTTATAAAAATATGTACTTAATTAATTATTTAAAATGTCAATTCCTCGATTCTAAATATTCCCTAACAGTGTAAAAACATTTCTCCAGCAAGACTTTGTGACGATATTTTACCCACAGAATCAGGTATCGATTCTAAGCATGTTTTTTAGGTTTTTTTAAAACCGTCTAATATGCGATGCGAGTGTTGTACCTACCTACCGAACTTATGAAACCTATGCCTAACTTCAAGTTCAAAATACTGCCAAAAACAACACGTTATAGGTAGGCAATGGTTATAGGTAAGATTGCAATGATATAAGGTGCTAAAAAATTACCTATCTAATACCTACCAATACTTGACTTTTGAGAGATGTTACATCACATTATTACTTCACTATAGGCGTCGCGGCGTCGCGGCTTTGCAACCGAACTTCAAGCAGGGCCTACATTCGAAGTCTGGGCCTATATTCGAAGTCTTTAAATAGGGATCTCGCTGTTCCCTATAGGATCGCTCACGCGTCAAGTTGAACTTTAAATCTAGCTGCTTAAAGTCCACGCGACGCGTGAGCGATCCTATAGGGAACAGCGAGATCCCTATTTAAAGACTTCGAATATAGGCCCAGACTTCGAATGTAGGCCCTGCTTGAAGTTCGGTTGCAAAGCCGCGACGCCTATTTAAGACTTGCAATCTTCGCATAGAGCCCCAGCCCCAGCTAGAATTAAAGTTCAACTTGAGCGCCGTGACGCGTGAACGATGCTATAGGGAATCTAACATTCCCTATTTAAGACTTCGAATATAGGTTCTTATTATACCTATTTTAGTTTTGAATTGATTTCACTTATTTAAGTTTAATCCTAAAGGCGAGTCCTATCTTTAAAAATGTTGGTAAAGTAATTAGTGTAATTACTTACCTAAAAGTTTTTTACAGACTTTTCAAAGTCATGATTTACTTGGAATTAAAAATAGATAGATATTTATTGCTTTCTCATAAAAGCCACCAAAACAGTTTTATCAATCACAAAATACAATCCCTCAATATTTCCATAAATTAATTCCATACAAACGACAGGGGGACTTATGAGATAAGTATTGTAACTTCCATACATCGCTATTTGTCATTCGATACACTATCCGGAGGGTGGCCATACATAAATTCATGCGTCACCACTCTTAACAGAGATGTATGAGCTTCGATGAGACCCCTGTAGAGGAAGTTTTTCTTCGATGTTTTTCGAATTTTTGGTAGATTAAATCGAGAGTTTCTGATTTATTTGAACAAACCCCTTCTTGAGGCACAGAATATTTAATAGTACCTACTACGACGTAAATAATGGCCACGGAACCTCCCGCCTGAATCTAGCCGGCGTGCAACTCGCCTTTTATTTACCGTCATTTGTTTCATCCTCCGTCCGTATACCGGCTTTACAGAGAACCAATTTTTTCCTTAAAAATTAACTACTACTACAGCCTATTTGCGTCCCACTGCTTGGCGCAGGCCTCCTCTCATCACGAGAGGGTTTGGGCTATAGTCCCCACGCGGGCCCAGTGCGGATTGGGGACTTCACACACATCTTTGAATTGCTTCGCAGATGCGTGCAGGTTTCCTCACGATGTTTTCCTTCACCGAAAAGCTCAGTGGTAAATTCAAATTGAATTTCGCACATAAGTAAACTTACAGGTGCGAGCCGGAATCGAACCCCCGACCCTCTGCATGAGAGGCGGTAGGTCAAACCACTAGGCCACCACGGCTTAAAAAATAACTTGTATGTATTAGGTATAATTCGCTGTGCTTGTAATTCCCTTCAAGTGACTTCCATTGCAGTGCTGCATCGAGAACAATATCAATATCAGATAACTTTTCCTTTCATTCATTAGACGAGATTTACGAGCACATTTCTCTTATCTCGTACAATTTGCCGATATCGGGTGCAATTGCAATAAAAGATGGTTGCATGTGATAACGGTGGGGAAGATGCTCCGATAGGGTACTAGCAAACGACGGTTAGAAAAGTTCAATACAGAAGTACGTAATATTGTATTACGTACTTCTGTATTGAACTTTATGTATGATGCATTACTAATTCGTCTGTAAGTTTTTTTTGTAAATTCTTGGTAAATTCTTTTTCTGACGTGTAAAAGTGCCCCTATGTGGTAAATTTTCTGAACAAATGATTGAATTTTGTTTTTTTGTATGTATGTTCCGCGATTACTTCGTCAATTATGAACCGACTTCGATGATTCTTTTTTTAATCAACAGGTTGGTCCTCCGGATTGGTCCCATTTTAATTTGGTTCAGTTCTGATGATGGGATCCATGAGAAAATGAGAACTCCTCAAAATTTGTTAGCACGTGTATAATTTTGGCATCAATTTCAAAGACTACAGTGAGTCCATCGTATCTATGTTTGGAAACTGTAGCCGAAAAATAATTTTAATTAAAAAAAAACCGACTTCAAACTCCAACAGCCTACAAAGTCGGTATCAAGCGAACTTGGTATACATTACATATGGATCCGGTCACCTACGGCCACTTCCTTCTACGGCCATCGTGGAAATTCTTACATCGGCCATATCCCTGTTCGGTCTTTTCCTACTACGGCCCCAAACGACCAGAATACAGATTCCTACTAAGGCCATTTCCCCAAAGGACCACAATACAGATTCCTACTAAGGCCATTTCCCCAAAGGACCACAATACAGATTCCTACTAAGGCCATTTCCCCAAAGGACCACAATACAGATTCCTACTAAGGCCATTTCCCCAAAGGACCACAATACACTGAAAAAAATGATTTGTTGTTTTTACCAGAAAAGCAAGGGTTGGCTGAATTATAAGGAAAACTTGATAAAAATAACAAGACATCGCTTTTGAATTTACAAACCGAAAAAGGTTGACATCGAAATTATGACTTTACCAGAGTTATGATTAAAACTACTAAAGTGTATTGTACATTTTACTAAACAAATTTCAATTATTTTGTTTGGTTAATTTTATTATAATTATATGTTAGTTTTACAACAGATAACAGTGCATTTTAACAGAGCAGTTGATTGTAAGTACTATTCTTGTTTGATAAAAAAGTTTCCAGTGCCTTCGCATGGTGGCGCAGCAATCGCTACCTCAGTTATGGTAAACGTGACTTAAGAGTATTGTAAATTTTACTAAACAAATGACAACTATTTGGTTTGGTTGATTTTACCATATTGGTATGTTAGTTGTAACAGTGTTTTTTAACAGAGCAGTTGATTGTAAGTACTATTCTTGTTTGATAAAAAAGTTTCCAGTTCCTCCGCATGGTGGCGCTACAATCGCTATCAGACTTACGGTTAAAACGACTAAAGAGTATTGTAAATTCTACTAAACAAATCTCAACAATTTAGTTTAGTTGATTTCATCATATTACTATGTTACTTTTACATCAAATTAAGATTTTTTTTACCAGAGCAGATTGTTTTTTAATACTATACTGGTTTGGTAAAAATGTTCCGGTTGTTGCCGTGGGGTGGCGCAGCAATCGCTACCTCAGTTATGGTTAACGGGACTAAAGAGTATTGTAAATTTTACTAAACAAATGACAACTATTTGGTTTGATTGATTTAACAATATTGATATGTTAGTTTTACAACAGATAACAGTGCATTTTAACAGAGCAGTTGATTGTAAGTACTATTCTTGTTTGATAAAAAAGTGTCTAGTGCCTCCGCATGGTGGCGCTTCAATCGCTACCAGACTTACGGTTAAAACGACTAAAGAGTATTGTAAATTCTACTAATCAAATCTCGACAGTTTAGTTTAGTTGATTTCATCATATTACTTTGTTACTTTTACATCAAATTACAGATTTTTTTAAACAGAGCAGATTGTTTTTAATACTACACTGGTTTGGTAGAAAAGTTCCGGCTGTTGCCGTGGGGTGGCGCAGGAATCGCTACCTCAGTTATGGTAAACGTGACTTAAGAGTATTGTAAATTTTACTAAACAAATGACAACTATTTGGTTTGGTTGATTTTACCATATTGGTATGTTAGTTGTAACAGTGTTTTTTAACAGAGCAGTTGATTGTAAGTACTATTCTTGTTTGATAAAAAAGTATCCAGTTCCTCCGCATGGTGGCGCTACAATCGCTATCAGACTTACGGTTAAAACGACTAAAGAGTATTGTAAATTCTACTAAACAAATCTCAACAATTTAGTTTAGTTGATTTCATCATATTACTATGTTACTTTTACATCAAATTACAGTTTTTTTTTACCAGAGCAGATTGTTTTTTAATACTATACTGGTTTGGTAAAAAAGTTCCGGTTGTTGCCGTGGGGTGGCGCAGCAATCGCTACCTCAGTTATGGTTAACGGGACTAAAGAGTATTGTAAATTTTACTAAACAAATGACAACTATTTGGTTTGATTGATTTAACAATATTGATATGTTAGTTTTACAACAGATAACAGTGCATTTTAACAGAGCAGTTGATTGTAAGTACTATTCTTGTTTGATAAAAAAGTGTCTAGTGCCTCCGCATGGTGGCGCTGCAATCGCTACCAGACTTACGGTTAAAACGACTAAAGAATAATGTAAATTCTACTAAACACATATCAACAATTTAGTTTAGTTGATTTCATCATATTACTATGTTACTTTTACATCAAATTACAGATTTTTTTTACCAGAGCAGATTGTTTTTTAATACTATACTGGTTTGGTAAAAAAGTTCCGGTTGTTGCCATGGGGTGGCGCAGCAATCGCTACCTCAGTTATGGTTAACGGGACTAAAGAGTATTGTAAATTTTACTAAACAAATGACAACTATTTGGTTTGATTGATTTAACAATATTGATATGTTAGTTTTACAACAGATAACAGTGCATTTTAACAGAGCAGTTGATTGTAAGTACTATTCTTGTTTGATAAAAAAGTGTCTAGTGCCTCCGCATGGTGGCGCTACAATCGCTACCAGACTTACGGTTAAAACGACTAAAGAATAATGTAAATTCTACTAAACAAATATCAACAATTTAGTTTAGTTGATTTCATCATATTCCTATGTTACTTTTACATCAAATTACAGTTTTTTTTACGAGACTAGATTGTTTTTTAGGGTTCCGAAGTCCACAAGGAACCCTTATAGTTTCGCCATGTCCGTCCGTCTGTCCGCACTATTGCTCGGAGATGCTTAGGTCTAGAGAGCTGTCATTTGGCATGAATATGCATATTAGTTATGCTGACAAAGTGGTACAATAAAAATTTGAAATATATTTTTTTATAGGGTACCTCCCCTACTCGTAAAGTGGGGATGTAATTTTTTTTTCTTGCATACCCCATGGTGCGGCATATCGTTGAATAGGTCTTGAAAAAATATTGTGGGTTTGTTAAAACCATTTTTTGATTAAGTGATGCGTTTGTGAAATATTAAGCTTTAAAGTGCTATTTTTTGTTAGAGTCACGTGTCCCCCCCCCCCCCCTGCCAGCTAAATGGTGGTATTTGGATGGCTGAAAAAAATCACGGTTGTGGCATATATAACGTAGTTGAAAGGAAAACTATCAGAGCTAAGTAGGTTTTTCTCGAGCAGCAGGGGAGTCGGGCGGGCACGTCACACCACAGGCTAGCTAGATGCTAATAAGTCTTAGAAAGGTACTGTGGGCATCGTCAACTTCGGAACCCTATAATTTGCGCGTGGCCCGACACGCACTTGGCCGGTTTTTTAATACTATACTCGTTTGGTAAAAAAATTCCGGCTGTTGCCGTGGCGTGGCGCAGCAATCGCAACCCAAGTTATGGTTAACGGGACTAAAGAGTATTGTAAATTTTACGAAACAAATGATAACTATTTGGTTTGATTGATTTAAAAATATTGATATGTTAGTTTTACAACAGGTAACAGTGATTTTTAACAGAGAAATTGATTGTAAGTACTATACTTGTTTGATAAAAAAGTGTTTAGTGCCTTTGCATGGTGGCCCTACCATCGCTACCAGACGTATGGTTAAAACTACTAAAGAGTATTGTAAATTCTACTAATCAAATCTCGACAATTGAGATCAGTTGATTTCATCATATTAAAGAATCGTATCAAACATTCAATGATTTTTCCCGCGTCTATTGTCTATAGTATTCAGGATTGTTCTCCGTTCGTTAATCATTATCAAAACTTCCTCATTACCGATGCTCATTTCCTTTCCATCCTACTTATGCCTTTCATTCTCATCCAGCACCACATTTCAAAAGCTTGGAAGCTTTTGAAATGTGGTGGGTTTTGTCCAGTCTTGCCCTATCCATCTGTGCCAGCGTCCACGTTTCCAATCCAGCATTACTCCAAATGTACCTACATTTTAATCAGATGTTTCTTGCTTTGGCGTGACAATAGCTGCGTGATTTTAACAGTTAGGTGTTTTTGTGTTTAAAAGCTGTTTTTGCCATTTTTTTATTCGTGTGACAATATCAAGCTTACACCTGGAGTCCTGGAGCTAAAATAGTAGATTGTTTATCAACGGACTAAAACAAGCCATTATGACACGAGATGTTTAGCCACCCGAGCAGAGCGAGGGTGGCTATAGTTCGAGTGTCATTATGGTTGTTTAGTCACGCGTTAAACACTCTGCTTTTCACTTCGAATGCGAGGAAAAAAAACGAAGTTCCATACAAAATTACGATATTTATTATAACAAAGTAGATAACCGGCTACTTCCCGATGACCTAGAATCATGAAATTTGGCCAGAAGCAAGGTCTTACAGGACACGTACAGGAATAAATCTGATAACCGTAAATATTATATATTTTGGTGCAAAAACAGCCAATTTACTAATACAAACTTATCATTTGCGGTTGGCGCAGTAGCCGTGTCTACTTCAGCAACCGCAAATAATAAGTTTGTATTGTTAAATTTGCATCATCAAGTTTGTAGGTACGGAACCCTCGGTGCGCGAGTCCAACTCGCACTTGACCTGTTTTTTTATCACGTGACGTTTTGAATGATATTTAGCCAACAGATTCAAAATATTTTAAAACTAATTGGGTCATGCATTATTAAATGTATTCACTTTAAATAAAACAAGATTCATAGGTATTCGTAATCATTAAATCGTGTTTCACGAAATTAAATCGTTTTTTCACGCCCTAGAAATTGTCTAGGTTCACTGGAAATGGGAATAATCCTCCTTTCACAAACTCTGTGGTTGGCTGTTTAGGCGGGTTTCCAATGTCAATTAATTTTTTTTTACTTTAGTCCCTAGAGACTAAAAAAGAGCTTTAGTCCCGATGTGCAGAGACTAAAGTAACATTTTAAGAGCATGAGACGTGAAAAATATTTTTCTCAGATATGAGTCCTAGCTAGATCGATTTGTCACCCCCGAAAACCCCTATATACCCACCAAACTTTATCGATATCGTTAGAGCCGTTTTCGAAAACGTGATTACAGATCAAATATAAATTTTTACAAATATTGCTCATTTTATAGTATAAAATCCATATTTAATATTATAAATGCGAAAGTAACTCTGTCTGTCTGTTTGTTACCTCTTCACGCTTCAACCGCTGGACCGATTGAGATGAAATTTGGCATGGAGATAGTTGGGGTCCCGGGAATGGACATAGGCTACTTTTTAGAACGGAAAAACGCATAGTTCCTGCGGGAACGCGATAACCGAATTCCACGCGGGCGAAGTCGCGGGCAAAAGCTAGTAATAATATAAAACCTGGACGACCGAGCTTTAGAGCCGACGAAATAGCTAAAACCGAGTTTTCCCAGATATGATCGTCGACGTCGCGTCGTCGATATGATTGTCGCTCCCGAAAACCCCTATCGTATCCTATCGTATAGTTATATTCCAAATTTCGTCCAAATCGTTAGAGCCGTTTCTGAGATCGCTTATATAAATCTATCTACACATCCAGGGTCCAGTCTGTACATGGAAGATATTCGAAAAAAAGTTGGCTGGGAATACTTACTTAGTATCGATAACAGAACACATTCCAACAGTTTCTAGAATTTTTGTTTGTTTTTCTGTTTGTCTGTTTATTTGACCGCGCATCACGTGAAAACTACTGGACCGATTTTGATGAAATTTGGTATGAAGATAGTTGGAGTCCCGAGAAAGGACATAGGCTACTTTTTATCCCGGAAAACGCATAGTTCCCGCGGGAACGCGATTACCGAATTCCATTCGGGCGAAGTCGCGGGCTAAAGCTAGTAAATAAATAATTAAGAATTTTATTACACAAGGTTAGCGCGTTTAAAGTATTTAAAGATATATAGGATAGGATAAACCCACCACCACCATCACCACAACAGTATATTTAATGGTCCACTGCTAGGGCACAGGCTTCCTCTCATCACGAGAGGGTTTCGGCTATAGTCCCCACGCAGGATAAACCTCTTTCTATTGATGTTTCATTCGTTTTCGAAAAAAGTATGGTACCTATGGCCGTACCTATTTCTTGCCCGACTTGCATTGGACACTTCATCATCATCATCATCATCATCATCATCATCATCATCAGACAGCCAAACATTGTTTGAATCCCAAATTATTATTATTTTTCTTTGGTTGTAGGTACAACCAGTTAAAATACCATACAAGGTTTTAATTTCTCTTAGAAGTAGGTAGGTACCTTGGTATTTCGATGATCATCAGTCAGTCAGTGAAGAATTTAGTGAAACTTCGAGTTGAAATATTTCATGAACTAAATAAGGAACCTACCTACCTAATAAATAATAGCTGTTCGCGTCCGTGCCGACGCGCACGCGCCGCGCCGACAACGCGCCCGCCGTGCGCGCGCCTGCGCTGCTCAACGAGCTGAAAGCTGATAGGTACCTATTTGCCGATAGTTGGCCAGTTATAATATCGAAAATTACCATATTTTGAACCCATTTTTTGATTAAGTGATGCGTTTTTGAAATACCTATTAAGCTTTAAAGTGCTATTTTTTGTTAGCCCCTGCCAGCTAAATGGTGGTATTTGGATGGCTGAAAAAAATCACGGTTGTGGCATATATAACGTAGTTGAACGGAAAACTTGGTATCACAGCTAAGTAGGCTGTACAAACTTACGAGTCATAGTCGACCAACTTATGAAATGATTAAAAAACCAATGATTTTTCTCGAGCGGCAGGGGCGTCGGGCGGGCACGTCATACCACAGGCTAGCTAGATGCTAATAAGTCTTAGAAAGGTACTTTGGGCATCGTCAACTTCGGAACCCTATACTTTGCGCGTGGCCCGACACGCACTTGGCCGGTTTTTGTTGGCTATATTTGTATAGTCATCCGACATCCTACCTCCGTATCCATACCTAGTTTCATGTCGATCGATTACTATTTACCGTTGAAAACTTCCCTCCCGTAGACGAACCTGGCTGGATCACCAGAGTTTTACGACCAGATTATTGTACATATTGTCATCGGAGTTACATACCTAAATACCTACGAGTATGTAGGTATGCCAAATTTCCAGTCAAGCCGACTACCTACTGGAAGTAGGTCAAATTTAACTCGCGAGATTCGACCTGAACCACAGAATATTTCATTCTGAACATAGGTACCTACATACAAACAATCAAACCCACAATAGGTATATTCAAGTTAATAAAAGGCTTGTAAAAAACCCACTGCCGTCGCGTTGTTACTTTACTACCTATGTGTAATATGCAGGTAGGTATGTACCTACTTACACTCAAATTCATACAGTAAATAGGTAGGTAGCCATTTAAATTGTTACGCTTGTTTTACTAATTTTCTATGACCATCAAGACCTCAAAAAGACTTCATAGGTACAGGCACTGTAGACTCGCTACTTACTCGTAGGTACTTTCAGCAGGTAATAAATAATCGACTTTAAACGCCTAAACTCGAATAGGTACCTAGGTATTTCAGCACTTTCTATGAGGGAGTTTCACTGGCAATCTTCTGGCTCCATCTTCCGACCCTCGCCTGAATAGGTACCTATCAGTTATGACGAGAGAAGGTAGGTACCTACTTGTCAAGACAAATTAAACAAGCCCAAACTCGACTCGCAATCTCGGCTCAGAAATCCGCGGCGTTGTAATTTTAACCTTTTTTCTTTAGCTATATAGCAAACAATATAGGTGTACATTGATAAATAATGGACGTAGTTATGCAAAAATGGTCAAACCCACTACTAACCCGAAATTGAGATAAGACCACTAATGTACCTACCCTTTCTTGACGTACCTATTACATCATATCACCACAAAGATTACGCATGTATTCAAGTCTACTTTCCAAAGACATTTGACGTTTTGGAGACCTTAATGTTGCGTGTAAGTGCTAAATAAGAAAGTTTATTAAAAGGTATTACATATATTATCCCATATTTTTACTCATAAGTCGTGTGCTAAATTGGCAACACTGCACCTGATAGGACTCAAGCGCCTCTAGCGGCAAATTCACTCGCCGCGGTGCCCTCATATTTGGATCGGGTATTGTCGAATTTCCGAGATTTCCCGATTATTATTTATTTCAAACGTTCCAACACAATTTTATCTAAATATAGCTACCTTTTTGATATAAATAAGTATTCAACATTCACAAAAGACAAATATATTCTTACGCCTTTAAACTATTGGAAGTATTTTTTGTATTAGCTACAGCAAGAAAGTGTACCACAGATATGCAAATTAGTAGTTTATGTTATAATAAAGGTCCTTAATAAAACACGAGTGGCGTTTTATCTAAGTTGCTTCAAAATCTGTCCACAATGGCGCCAATTCGAATACGTCAGTGTCTCACATTCGATTTTCAGAAAGCATAGACTAAATCGAGCCGACATTTCTATTTGGAACAAACTTTCGTTCTGTCTGTCTGACTGAAGAATATAGGCGGCAATTGTTATTCGAAGATGTTCGAAACTTGAATGCTATTAGACAATCGAATTCGATGGTCTAATACAGACATAAGACCATTTTCACAGATAAGAAATCTGTTCTAACGAAACAGTTTATCTCAGTCTATATTTTGGACGCATCATAGAGGGTTTAAAATATGAGTGTTGATAAATATGATTATCCTACAATGAGGTTAGTGTTGGTTGAAAAGTTTTTGCATAATAACATTCGCGCGCGGCGCGGGAGTGGAGTGGTGGGGGCCCGCGTCATGAGCCGAGCCTCCATTTTGAAATGAAATTTCTTTCTTTACCTTCCGACGTCCACGCAAGGCGGCGGCGACGCATCAGCGTCGCCGCTGCCGAAAATAATAAATTGTATGTAATATTTGTTTCGAATATAACTATGCAGCTTCGTCAGTCTTGCGGCCCAATTGACGCGTATTCAAAGCTAAATAAAAAGAAAATAACATCCTGGCAACACCAAACTGTCATTCTTAGTTCTCGCGCCCTCCGACGCGATATTTTTTTGTTGATATCCAAGTTTTTAATTATTTTATTCTATAAAACTTGCTAAAAAGGATGATTCAACAGTTGCAAATGTATATAAAACTTGAAATAAGTGTGGACTACAACATATATGGTCGAAATCCCTCCTTGTGCAGTGCAACAGTATCGGTGTACCTACTTTGGGTCCCCAAAATGAAAGATACTTAAGTGAGTGAGTATGTAAATACCTATTTGAAAAACAGACTCGTGGCTATCTACATAATCTATTTATCATAATAAAACAAACAATGAAGCGATCTATATTTCCGTTCTTCAAAAGTTAGGTTATAATTTTTCGCTACTGCCGAACCGAACATCAAACAGTCTAAATAGGGTATTTCAAACAGTGAGTTGAACGAGTAGCCAGTGCATATATATCTTTTGTCAAATAAATAGTAAAGATGCTGAAACACCTCCAGATGATTTGGGTGGCCAGTACCTTTATTGAAATCAAAGGGTGTCCATTCCATACGAAGGACACCCATATCAAAGATCGTAGCTATTGCAGTTCCTTTCTGGCATAACTATCTATTCTTACAGTCACAGACTTATATTATGATGCAGTGCTCCGCACCGCTAGGTAAATAAATAGTACATCTTTATACATATGGTTTTAATACTCGATACTATATGCATTTATGCATAAGAACACCCAAATAATGGGCCTCAGTTGATTAATTTAACTGTATGTTCTAGTTCTAGGCATAAGATTGTTGTTTTTCAAAAACCCTTTCAAACATTTTTATTACCTACTTAAAAATGTACAGAAAATGATCAGTGAAATTAAAAACTTGGTAGTCTTTAGTAATATATTGCAAATTTTAAAGATCAGAACCAATTTCTATCATATATTTTAAAGTTCTTAAAATATTGATCACCCGAACTTATTGGAACTCATAATACCTATTTACTTGATTTTTTAGTTTGATGTTGTGAGATGTTGTATATTGGAGGGTCTCCCCTGAATTACTGTGTCCTGTAGACTATAATATGAGAATATAAAGCATATTTAGATAACCCATTTAGACAGTAAATATTTATTTGCATTATATGTAAATGTTAGACACGCTGACAATCATTGCACATGCACATATAGGTACTATTTCTTACCAAGTATTAACAAGCTTTTTAGGTCACAATGTCAATGGACTGGACTAAGTAACAAGCGTACAGCTTAGCATATGTATGCATGAGTAAGATAGACATACTTAAAAATAACATTTAGTAATAAAATGTTTAGGTTTAAAGAGGCACATGAATGAGTATGTACCAAATCTAAAGTTAATGACAAGAAATAAAAGTGGTTAAAAACTTAATAATTATACATTGTTAATGTATTAAAAATTAGAGACAATATTCTTGACTTGAGGACTTTCTAAGCATTCCAACCTTTCATGGCCGGATTTTTATTGTTATTTTGAGTACCTAAATGGTCTTTTGAGGAAAGGTATTTCCACATTATACAGTTTTTAGTAATGATGTTGGTAGTCATATTATGAGATTTATTTTTAGATTAGATTAGAAATCGAACCTTCCAAATTACAAATTTAGACAATGGGCTTTATTTATTTTGCTTACTGAAAATAGAAGTAATTCCGATAACGAATAAGAGACATCTGTATAACCATATGATTGCAATAAAAATTGAATTGAATTGAATTGAATTAACTATCAATAAACCTAGTAATAAGTTTTCTTTTCCTTTAAATGATCTACCTGGTAATTCTACTAAGTAGGTACTTTTGAAAAATTTCTTGTTTTCTTTTGTACTCACATGGATAAAAACATTTTACTACAATTATTTGTTTATTTTTGTTTTCATTACCCCATATTCATTTAATGTAATGGTAACCTGGACTTGAGGTCTATTAGAAATATGGACGCCTGCGCAAAATATTATAGCAATGCGTCGAATGCTCCCATTTGTCGTCTACGTTCCGTAGGCTTATTATTATTATTGCCCTTTTCAGGATGGAAATAATATTTTCAGTTACTTTACTGGGATACAAAACTTGAGAATTTAATTATCACAAGATATGAATTGTACATACAGTAGTACATTATAAGCAATCTTAAACACCAACGGTGTGAACTGCAGTAAGAGTGCTGCCAGTTTCAAAAGACTTATGTATATTAGTGGCTCAGTTCCCATAGTGATATCCTAATATCATATTTATATAGATGGACAAATATCAGCCATCACTCCTGTCCTGCACATATTGCAACCCTTGCTATGTTTTTAATTGTTACTCAGACACAGGACTATAGACCATGACAAAAGGCTTAAGTAGTGCTAGTATTATCAGGTGCTATTTTTGTCCTGATTGGGCTACATACCCTGGGCTGGACCCTGGGAACCTTCATGTTGGTATTTTATATCATAGTGTTCTTAGTTTCTAACAAACTTATCATATACCTGGTAGAATTTGTAATTATTTATAATAATTATGCTATTTGCACATGTTGCTCGCATAGTCTGGTCTTCGAGTACAGACAGGTTATTATTTTTCATAAAAATTTGCCTCCTGCTAAAATGCCGACGGCAAAAATTTCATATAACATTTTTTGCGAAGCGATAAGCTTAAAGATTGCTGAAACTAGCGTTACCAATTTTCTGAATAGGGTTGGTAATACATATATGTTCTCATTCAGCATGCAGATGTAATATTTGCTTATTTTCGGATATACCTATGTACAAATTGTACAGGAATGAGCAGCCAGCAGGTTCTGCTGAAGTTCCCGACATAGTTATGTTATGAAAGTGTTGAAAATATTTATTTGGGAAATTATTAAAGAATAATAGTATTTTTAATAAAAGTGAATATACAATACAGTACTATAATTTAAAGTAGCTTCCGTTGGAAACTTTAAACTGAATGTACATACTCGTAATATTATGAATGAGCATGAGAGACTGTATCACGTTGTGATATGGTATACTTTCGTTGAAAGTTAAAAGCTCGAAGTTATAAGCTCGTGTTGTTTTAGTAATTCACTTTTGACAAAGAGCGTATGACCAATTATTGTCCTTTAGTCTTCCGTTGGAAGATTTTGTTGACATGGTCAGATTATGAAGGTGGTTCTTTATTAAATAAATAAATAAATAAATTATGGTCCTGTAGCCTTCCGCTGGAAGATTTTATTGACATGGCCAAATTCTGAAGGTGAATTTAGTTTCGTTGAAACTAACAATACTTAATCAATTTGATTGCCACCACACAGTCGGTATTACTTACCAAAAAGCTCATACCTGCTTCCCGTTGGTGAAGGCAGAGACAACGAAACGTTCGATACTTACTATTACAGTACTTAAAGTGAATTAACATTAAAATGCACATTTGCATGATGAGTGATAAATCCAAATATCTGAGGTGTTGTTAAAGATGCTTTTCAGACGGGTCTCGATATATATATATATATAATTGGAGCTTCATGTATTCGCTTTATGAGCTATTATACAAATTGTGCAGCAGGCACTCAGGACCGTATTTTTTATTAAATACTTATGTTATGAAAACTACTGATCACTTAATGCCTTGATTACTTGATGTAAGGGGTTGCTCTAAACGTAAGGGTAGATTGTGAGTGTGAGAGGTCCTTAAGTGATAACCCCTAAATTGAATTTTTAACTTAAAATAAATATAAATAAATTACGACGCCTACTACGAGTTCCCAATGAAATGAAACTAATGGCTGTAATGGAAACTTTATCCAGATAGCAGATTTCTGTAGTTGGACATGGTAGTTGAACCCCTAAGGTACATACATGGATTTGATTTGATTTCAGATATTTTACAAGCTCTTTAATTTCGGGAGCTGACTTTCAGAAGATGATTTATCACCAGAAGTTCTGTACTATATGCACTTTTTTGATGGATGAACACTGTTCAATGAAGTAATAAATTATATAAATTATTCAGGAACTTTATAGGCAGTTAAAAAATCCTGTTGTTTGAGTTCTTATACTTATGCCATAAATAAAACTGTATCTAACTTGTAATTTTGACGTTGAATGTGAATACATCATATGAGAACTTATGCTGGTAATCTATAATAATAAATTCACAACCGGTCACAGTAACGTTTGGATCACCTTCAGAGAAAGCGACAATTTTATAATATTTATTCCTTACTTATTACTTAATCATATATACAATCATAAGTTTACTTATTCGAGATTCGGTTACCATACCTCATACCTTAATTTGTGTAATATTTACAGCAAGGTAGGTAGTTGAGAAATTTTGTCCAGTGTCTGGAATTTCCAGTCCATTTGGTTTTGGTTCCTTGCTCAAATGCTCAGGAACTCTAGTTGTGTTGTACAGTTTAAATTATAGGATAGGAACGACCAACTTTTGTTACATTTTAAAGCTTCAAATTAAGAGACAATTTACATTAACGGTCGGGAGATGGTTGTGGAACAGACAACCATGTGTTACATGATGTAATGTGTAGCATATTCTGCTCGCCCCGCTGATATCTGTTATTTCACTTGCATTGTTTAGGTGTTACTATGGAGCTAACATCACTAAATCATAAAAATGTATAAAACATTGTTTGTTATACTTAATGAAGTGAACTTTTGAATTCAAACTGAACATGAGCCACGAGTCTGTTGTGTTATAACTGTTAATGTATGTAGGTGACAATTCTAGGTATATCCTTTAGATTCATGGATATAAGGTTAAACTTTCATATATAATTATTTATGATTGACTATAGTCTAGTTAGAATAGACTTATAAGTTCATAAATATTGTATTATTTAGGTCTTGTTTGGAGAATGATTACTTTTTGTTCTCTGAACATCCTGCATAGTTATATTCGAAACAAATATTACATACAATGATGGGATTAAACGAACTTACCTGAAGTGAAGTTCTATCCTGATTGTATGTAATATTTGTTTCGAATATATAAGAATATCCCTCCCACCCCGGTGAGGGTAGGATAAACACTCACCTCCCGAGGGTCAAGTAGTATTTAATATAAATTAAATACTACTTTCTTAATTATTCATTTAACTTGGTGCTCTGAACTAAATGACAGTTTGGTGTTGCCAGGATGTTATTTTCTTTTTATTTAGCTTTGAATACGCGTCAATTGGGCCGCAAGACTGACGAAGCTGCATAGTTATATTCGAAACAAATATTACATACAATCAGGATAGAACTTCACTTCAGGTAAGTTCGTTTAATCCCATCATAATACAGTAAAGTGTTGGATAGTCAATCAAGTTATAGTGATTTGGAAGATGATTTAGGCATTGGTGTGTGTTATTTAACGGAATGGGGATTATCTGAATCCACTATAAATATATTTGAAGGTAAGATATCATGTACCTACTTGCTTGTTATTTTGTGAAACATTTGTTTAGTGAGAAGCGTTCGCCTTACATTTCTTTTCAAATATGAATGCATCGTCAATCGGTGGTTAAATAGTACCTACTTCCACGTTGTGTTTTAAAGAAATACCTAATCACTTTGGTAAAATTTACCAAAGTAGTTTCGTTTGTTTTCAACGGGCCGTTGATATGACAGGATCGGCCAGACGCCAAATAACGCATTCACTGCCACCGACGCATATATGCGTTTTGCTGACTTTCCCGCAGTGCCTTGAACGCACATGTGCGTTGCAATGTTCCTTTAATGACAGATGTGGCACCTGGCGAAGATTCGTAAAACAGAAGTGGCAGTGAATGCGATAAGCTAGGTATTACTTGCTTGTTATTATTTTGATAAATATATTTTAGTGAGAAGCGTTCGTGCACTGATGCGTGTCGGACAATAATATACTTACTTACGGAGTTCTAAATCTAATTGACATTGAGCAGATTTTTAATTTCAATTTTAAGTATGAAGTTTACGACACGAAAAAAAGAGTAAAGTTTCAAAAAAAAAGTCTCAACCTATCTAGTGCAGTTCACATATACCTAGCCCTACATACGAATGAGAAGGCAGTTTTCGCGACAGTTCTCGTAAAAACTACCCTAAGTGCGTGCCCTAACATGTCTACTTAAGTACTTAATCTCTTCCATTTTTCAGAAAATCGGATATCACATAAATTACTCGAATACATTGAAGAAGCAGAACTTAAGGAGCTTATTCCGGATTTACGAGAAAGAATATTATTCAAACGGGGACTGAACAAATTGCATAAAATTATTCATCATCATCATCATCATCATTTCAGCCGATAGACGTCCACTGCTGGACATAGGCCTCCCCCAAGGCGCGCCACTCAGACCGGTCCTGTGCCACTCGCATCCAGCGCGTTCCCGCGTTCGACGCGAAAATTATTCATGTAAGTTGCTCATCCTTTTACTTAACTAAAAACAAATAGGTCACCGGCGCCGGACGGTCAATATACAGGCTGTCGTTGTTGCGAAAGCATGTGTTCTAAACAGAATAACTAATTGATTGAATCAGGGGCTCTATCCAAAACGTTACATAGGGAAAGAGAAAGGGAGATTCCCCTGCACTCAAGCGTCACGCCACGGGCAAGGCGCTTAAATTGAACTTTAAATCTAGCTGTTTAAAGTTCGGTTTCAACACGTGAGCGCAGGGATATGGAATCTCCCTCTCCCTTTCCCTATGTAACGTTTCGAATAGAGCCCCTGATTCAATCAAGTCAATAACCATAGTAACCAAGAGCATCTTACACTTGTCGCTTTCAAGCACGGAACCAGGTCGGTGTCCTCAGGCAAATATTTATTTATTTATTTAATTTTAGACAGGCAGCAATTCGCTGATGCGTCAAATCATATTTTTACTGTTATAGAGTTCATGTTAGTAAGAGAGTTTATCTAGTCTGTTTTTGAACTGGTTAACACTTGTAGAGTTCACTGTGTCGGCGGGTAGTTTATTCCATACGTTAACAATCCGGTTTGAGATAAAGTTCTTAGCTATGTTGGTGTTGGATCTTGTAATAGCCAGTTTGTCAGTGTGCCCTCGTGAAATATCCACAAAGTCCCAAGCGTATGTAATTACTATGGGGACAGAACCTTAAAAAAGCGCCTACCATACTTTTTAAACACTTTGCCTGAAGATATCCGACAGGAACTGAATAAAATTAGATTTAAAAATAAACTTAAAAAGTATCTGTTATCTATGTTATAAATATCCAAAATAATATAATGATAATAATATATTATGTAATAATAATATGTAGCATATAATATTAAAATTAAGGAATGTCAAACTGAAGACTATCTGTATATTTTCTTGCCTGCAGACAAACTGCATACAAGTAGTTTTGCGGGAAAATGATTTAGTTAGTTTTTTATTCCTGTAAGGTTTATTAATTTTCAATAAACAATTTAAAAAAAAATTAGTTATTCTGTTCCTGCCTGTTCTGTTAAGATCACTTTTTTTAATTCGCTCTCAGTAGATAGGTATAGGTATATTTAGAAGGTAAAGGTTAAATGCATTTTTAACCGACTTCAAAAAAGGAGGAGTTCCTATGTTCCACTGTACTGTATGTAATTATAGGGTTCCTTTACCAAACGGCAAAAAACGGAACCCTTATAATTTCGATATGTCCGTCCGTCTGTCTGTCTGTCTCTCTGTCCGTCTCTCTGTCCATCCATCCATCCGTCCGACAGGTGTCTTATGAACCGCTACAATATTATATCGATATTAATATCGACGGCCGGATTGGTTCAGTTGGTAGTGACCCTGCCTTCTGTTCCGATGGTCGCGGGTTCGAGTCCCGCTCGGGGCAAACTTTGTGTGATGAACACGAATGTTTGTACTCGAGTCATGGATGGTTAGTACTTATATATGTATGTATTTCTCTATATAAGTATTTATATCGTTGTCTAGCACCCATAGTACAAGTTTTGCTTAGTTTGGGGCTAGGTCAATATGTCTGAAATGTCCCAAGATAATTTATTTATTTATTTATTATGTTTTGAAAACAAAAAAATACTAAGGGTGGCACTCCATACATGCAAATGAGGGATGAAAAGTAATTTAAGATAGCAAGTTTTCTTTAATAATTACAGGAAACAGCGTCTGTGGACACTCTAAGCCTCTGTTCTAGTGCTTCGGCGCAAAGCCGAAGCACCACCACAAGCAGTCACGATAATGATATACCGACTACGACGAACACAACTCATGTAAGGCCTTTTCGTTCAGTTTTTGATTTGGCTTTCACACCAGACTTCATCAAAATCGTTTTAGTTAAGGCTATAAACCTGCACAAAATAGTTGTTTTTGCATGATTCTGTTTTTGTTATTCAATATGGTGTTTTCTTTTTTCAGAATGATGATTTAAAGATTACCTTAAAAAGTAATAGTGCCGGAGAACTGTGTCTGGCTTCTTTAAAGAAGAATGCTAAACTAGACTCGTCGGCACGCAACTACTTAGTTAAATCAGTAGTGGAATTTTATATCAAGCAATACGGCGTTATGAAAAGAGATCAATTTGAAGATATTTCTTCACAAATTGTGTCCTTAGTCCCAATTGAAGTTAAGGTATCAAAATTCATCATCATCATCATCATCATTTCAGCCGATAGACGTCCACTGCTGGACATCTATCGCCTCCCCCGAGGCGCGCCACTCAGACCGGTCCTGTGCCACTCGCATCCACCGCGTTCCCGCGACCTTTACAAGGTCAAAAACGGTAAGGATCAAAATTGTAACTCTTGAATTATTGAAGTGGATTACTTCTTTGTTCGTATTCTTGATATGGATCTGGGCATGTTGAGAAATTGTACGTCAGTTCCTGTACAATTTTTCTAAAACTTTATCGAATTATAATTTTGATTTCTTATATAGGGTCAAGCAAAACATTGTGACGATAGTTTAACCGCAGTATCAGCTATCGTTTCTAAGCATGTTTTTTAAGTTTTCAATTTTTTAGGGTTCCGAAGTCCACAAGGAACCCTTATAGTTTCGCCATGTCCGTCCGTCCGTCCGTCCGTCCGCCCGCACTATTGCTCGGAAATGCTTAGTTCTAGAAAGCTGTAATTTGTCATGAATATACATATTAGTTACGCTGACAAAATGGTACAATAAAATTTTTAAATATATTTTTTTATAGGGTACCTCCCCTACTCGTAAAGTGGGGATGTAATTTTTTTTTGCTTACCCCATGGTGCGGCATATCGTTAAATAGGTCTTAAAAAAATATTGTGGGTTTGTTAAAACCATTTTTTGATTAAGTGATGCGTTTGTGAAATATTAAGCTTTAAAGTGCTATTTTTTGTTAGAGTCACGTGTCCCCGCGGATGAAAAGCAAAGTGGTATATATTTGAACATTTTTTCATAATTATTTCATCTTCTTTTATGCATATAAGGTCCATAAAAACCTTTTGCACATCCGTCTGCTCGTTAGCAGCATAGTTAAAAAATTACTACACCATTTTTAAGCGCGATTTACAGAACACACTTACAAGTTAATTGGTTGCGATTGCGACAAACGGAAAGACAGACAGACATGATGAAACTACACGACTTCTGTTTTTGCAATTTGGTTTACGGAACCCTTAAAATGACCACTAGCTTTAATATGAGCAAAGGGTTCTGTCTGGTTGAGAGTTCTTATTTAAATTGCAGTGTTTGTATGTAAGTTGTCATTTTGACGATTTTTTTACCTGTTCGATCGTTTACAGTGTCTAATGAAGAATTCGAGGAAATCAAAGCTTGGCTGAAGTATAACAAATAAACCATTGACCGAAGTACTTGAAAATTGGAGAAAAACATCGAAATTGCGGCTTAAAGAACTGCAGTCTCAAAAATATACAAACCTAAATGATATCGTGAGCGATTGGCCCTCTTTTAAATTGAGCATTGGATATATGCTGGTAAGTTATGACAGTAATCTCTTTTTGCATGTAACGCTTTAGATACGACTATATTTTACTAACCCACTTCAAAAGTGGGAGGTTATCTGCTTAAGCCTAATATACATGTACAGGTATGTATAAGTACGCACTCTAAATTTACTAGTACAAAATACCTACTAAAAACTAGTACTTATGGTGTTAAACTAACACCGAAACGTTAATGAAGTTTGAATTGTTTTTTTTAAACAAGGTGCAGAATAATAGAATCAAAATTAAGTAATAACTCTTTTTTCCAGATTGAGTTGGATTTTGAATACAAGTATAAAGGATCGGAAATATCCTTATATAAGAAATGGCCTGAATTTCTTGAGAAAGCGCTTAGCCATTTTAAGGATATAAAAGCTGCTGCTGAATATGTTGAACTAAGAAACTCAAATCCAAATGAAGGTTGGTTGTACATGGTTAAGTTACACGTTCATTATTCAGGGCGTCCCACGGCTATGCGACGCGAAGAAGAGTATCTTAATTATTGTAGATAGGATATTTTGCGTCGGGGGTTAAAAATTGTCTTTATTATACAAAGTGTACTTACTTTCTCTAATTTCTGTACTATGGGAATCATAGAACAAGCTTTGCTTAGTATGAGACTTGGTCAATTGGTGTGTAATGCAAGGAAAATACAGTTAACAGTCTACTTTTACTCACCTCATACATAATGGTTGGCTATTTATTTTTAATTTAGGCTTAATTTTTTTATTAATATTTTAGATGTAAGAGACTTCTGCTATTGCGCGGCAATTGGATTTAAAATAGTTCCAACTATACGGATGCAGTGCCAAGATGCTAATGGAAAAAAGAAAACCATAAACCCAAGCATACAAGAGGCTATGAACAGTTTTATTCTTCATGCAAAGGTATAATTTCATATTTTAATAATTATTATTTGAATACAAAAGTTCATTTCAGGGCTAATGTTATTTTATGTTAAATAAGGCATTCACAAACGTAGCTGTAAAATGTAGAGATCTTCTACTATCTAAAGTCCCGCGCCTTCACATTTCAAAACGCTTCAATGTATTTAAAAAGCACCACCAACACTCTCAACACATGTGTGCGTGCTGAGACAGCCATCAACTATGCGTAGAGAGTGTTGGTGGTGCTTTTTAAATAATAATAAAAAAAATTGAAGCGTTTTGAAATGTGAAGGCGCGGGACTTAAGATAGTAGAAGATCTCTATTAATATACCGTAACATACCGATATATATAATAATGTTATTTTCTCTGGTTCGAATTTGTTTTATTTTCTCTCTATTTGGATCATCACTTCTGGATTGTATTTTTCATGTAGTAAAACAAAGGCTTAATTGCTTTTCTCTGTTAATCTTTATTTACACATTTAAAACATATTATAATTTATTTATATTTCGGTAACTATCTTACGGTATATTAATATATTATATTATAGCTATGTCTGTGATGGACTTTAATTAATGTTTTGTCTGTCTACTAACTAATAAAATAACGCACCTTACAAAGTCTGGCACATAATGGTGTTGACGTTAATGTTAAAAAAAAAACTTTAAGCTTTTTGTAGCTTGCCCCTTTTTAATTAATTAAATAGTGCTAGGTCCGTCCGGGGTAGTAACACCGTCTTTCCCCGCTAACCTTCCGCCAAATAGCAGTGCTCGCACTGTTGTGTTTCGGTAGGGGGTTAAGGCAGCTATCTCAGGCCTCAGGGCGGGTAGGCAACGCATTCGAGATCTTATGGTTTCTTAAATGCCCTATTAAGATTTCGGTGTCCATGGGCCGCAGTGACCACTTACCATCAGGTGGGCTGTGCGCTCGTTTGCCTATACCAATTAAATAAATAAAAAAATAGTATATTAATAAATAATAAAATTTGCTAAATAACTCGCCACTCTACTACTGCTCTACTGGCCTAGTCCGAACTAGGCTTACAACGGCCGTCTAAACTGGCACTTTAGTTATTGAAAAATGTTTTCATAATCATGACTCAAACAATAAATAATAATTTTCAGAACCAAAGCGAAGTCATCACGAAGCTCAACCATCGGCGGGAAGTTCAGATGGCTAAAGGACTCCGGTGCCAACCAATAATAATTGTTGTCGGAGCCACAATCGATACACTGAAGGACTTTTATGTTGCCTACGACGACATTCTATACAAAATTGACTCATTTCTAAAAACGTGTGTTTTAAAACTTTTCACTGCCTGGACGCAGAATATCCAACAGAAGCGATTCATATTTGGATGTTCATACAAAAATATTTTTATGAAATAGACTTGAAATCAGACAGAAAGCTTTCGGGAGTTTCATCTTTCATATTAGACTTAAAATAAAAAACAATGTTTGTTTGCTTCAAATGTCTCGTTTCTGTTCAAAATTACAAAGACTTTTGTGAACACTTAAAAATTCTGCATAACTTAAGTTCTAACGCAACATATCGCTGTAAACAGTATCAATGTGATCGTGAATTTCAAAACGTAAGATCTTTTAGACGCCACTTAATTTCCCAGCACTTAAACACGCAAAAAATGAGTGTAGACTATCCAACACTTTACTGTATTATTTATTATTTGCGTGGACGTCGGAAGGTGAAGAAATTTTAAAATGGAAGCTCGTGACGCTAACCCCCCTCTACTCCACTCCACTCTCGCGCTGCGTGCCAATGTTATTATGCAAAAACTTTTCATTTTTCGTTCTAAATATTCTACGAGTTTATATTTCTTGTGTAAATCATTAAATTGCTCTGGTTTCAATGATCATTTTCAGGCTCATTCAATTGGCTATGGGTGAAAAATGACAATGTGCTCGATTATTTTTTTATGGATAGGAATAACTTTCCGTATCAAGAGAAAAAAATCTCGGAATTTTCCGTGTCGCAGATTTCGCGTAAAAAAAAGAAATTGATTTTGAGTTATGACGATTTAAATAAAGGTGTTTTCTTGGTCCAAGTATGCAGCACTACTTCTTAAAAAAAAGTGTTGACACTATTGACGGTGACAGTTCTTGCTTCATTCGTAATTACGTGTTTATAGCATACGTCGTCGTTCGGGCCAAGCTGAATCGAAAGTCCAGTAAGCAAAAGCAGTCATCAATAAGCTATTTTTCCAATAAAATTGTTAAAACACGTATAGTTAGGTTCGTACGAAGGAAGCGAGAACTGTCACCGTCAAATGTCAACACTTTTTTTTCAGAAACATGTGCTGTGCTTACTTGGACCAAGGAAAACCCGAATCTTTAAATCTTTATAACGCAAAACCAATTTTATTTTTTCGCAAAATCTACGCCACGGACAATTCTCAGATTTTTTTCTCTTATAACGGAAGGTTAATCCTATCCATAAAAAAGAATCAAGCACATTGTCATTTTTCACCCATAGCCAATTGAAGGCGAAAACGACTCATGGGAGCTGTTAAAACCAGAAAGTTTAATTATATCTCCAACTAGTTTACTATTTAAAAAAAAACTTTAATTACTGTTGTAAATTTAACCTCTAATAGTTGTCTTGAATTATAGGATCCTTTATACTTGTATTCAAAAGCCAACTCGAAACTTAATTAACGTTTCGGTGTTAGTTTCAAAAAATAATATTGAGAATAATAGTGACTGACAATGTTTGTTTTTAATGTAGATTTTAAAATTTTGAGAGTTGTTGTATCTAGTTCACTAAGTTATGTGCAATAAACAATACTACATGCATTGTAGCTAATCTGGTTTTAATTTTAGTTTTAAGTCCTTAATATATTAGTCCTTAAGTATATTTTTGAAGTGTTTGTATAATTATTTTTTTCTTTAAGATTTTATGTATCGTTCTTATGTCATGTTTTTTTTTAATTTGTAATGCTTTTGGGGTATCGCTGTAGGCACCATAAAATTTACAAACTGGAATAGCTATAGAGGATAACTGCAATGTTTTCATTCTGATAGAACGTGAGAAATATTGTAGATTATCTCTTTCGTAGCTTTCAGCTTGTAATTTTCGGTAGGCCACGCCCTAAAATTATTTTAAATAAAAAAACGAATTTGGTAATATCTACCTAATAAGCTTTGTATGTTTTACTAGTGTTAATTTGGTAAAAATAACCAAAGTAAAATCAGTAAAATGTACACTTTTTATTTGGTAGGTATTACCATACTAAGACTGGTACAATTTACAAGACAAACACTGATAAAATATTGATAGATTTTACTAGTAAAAAGTTTGATAAAAACTACAATACATATATGGTAGATACTACCAAACTTTTTATAATAAAATCTACCATACATTTCAGGACAAATCTGGTAAATAATATCAAAGTAAATTTGGTAGTAAATACAAAACGCACTGGTAAATAGTACTTGTTATATTTAGTAAAATCTACAAACTCTCTTCTGGTAGATAATACTAAATTTATTTTGATAAAACTAAACATACACATATGATAAATAATATCGAATTATATATGATAAAATCTACTATACACTTCTGGATAAATCTGGTAGACGATACCAAAGTATATTTAATAAAAAATACAAAACACAAACGGTACATGATACTTAACTATATTTGGTAAAATCTATAATACTTGTCTAGTAAATCATACTAAACTAGCTTTGTTACAAACAACAATATAAATTTGGTGATATAACAATAAAATCTAGTACATATTTGGTCAAATCTGTTATGCTCGTCTAGTAGATTGTACTAAACTAACTTTGATGTAAACAACAGTATAAATGTGGTGATATGAACAGTATAAATATAGTAAAATCTACAATGCTCGTCTAGTAGATTATACTAAACTAACTTTGATGTAAACAACAGTATAAATGTGGTGATATGAACAGTATAAATATAGTAAAATCTACAATGCTCGTCTAGTAGATTATACTAAAGTAAGTTTGATGTAAACAACCGTATAAATGTGGTGATATCAACAATATAAATGTGGTACATATTTACCAAACTAACACTGATTTACCAAATCGGTACTATTTTTTTTTAGTAAAACATGAAAAAAAATACCATGTATTTTGGTAGAAAGAACCAAATTAAGTGGTTAAAAACTCTACTAAACTACCTTGGTAAAGATAACATTCTACTTAAAAAACTATGGTAACAAACTACCAAATTAATTTGGTAAAACACCAACAATTTTCGTTTGGTAAAATCAACAAAAATTCGTGATAGGACCGAAATCAACTAACGACTTTGGCAAATCCAACCTATTATTTTTTTCAGTGTACAGATTCCTACTAAGGCCATTTCCCCAAAGGACCACAATACAGATTCCTACTAAGGCCATTTCCCCAAAGGACCACAATACAGATTCCTACTAAGGCCATTTCCCCAAAGGACCACAATACAGATTCCTACTAAGGCCATTTCCCCAAAGGACCACAATACAGATTCCTACTAAGACCATTTCCCCAAAGGACCACAATACAGATTCCTACTAAGGCCATTTCCCCAAAGGACCACAATACAGATTCCTACTAAGGCCATTTCCCCAAAGGACCACAATACAGATTCCTACTAAGGCCATTTCCCCAAAGGACCACAATACAGATTCCTACTAAGGCCATTTCCCCAAAGGACCACAATACAGATTCCTACTAAGGCCATTTCCCCAAAGGACCACAATACAGATTCCTACTAAGGCCATTTCCCCGAAAGACCACTGTGCAAATTCCTAGTTCAGCCGATTCCCCGAAAGACCATAAGACGGAGAGCCGGAGCCGGCATACCAGTCACCTACCTCATCGGGTAGCAAGATTCGGCTCCTATATAATTACTCGTATGTTAGGTAGGTATTTATTATACGTCGGTCGGTCGAACTAGGGCCGGTTCCTATATCCAAACAACGCCTCGTTTTGCCTACGGACGGTTAAAATTTGACAGATTCTCTATGGAACAAATGTCAAAAATCAACCGACCGTAGGCAAAACGAGGCGTTTCGTGGATATAGGAACCGGGCCCTAGTCGAGTTGCTGAAAATTTTCGTCTTTTTACTTCTGACACAAAAAAAGTGCTGATAAAATCGCGGGGATTGGAGCTAGTAGCTTATAAAAATACTAGATTCAGCCCGCGACTTCGCCCGCATGAAATTTGGTATCGCGTTCTCGGAGAACTATGCGTTTCCAGGATAAAAAGTAGCCTCTATGTCCTTCACCGGGACTCCAACTACCTCCATACAAAATTTCATCCAAATCGGTAACAAGCCCGAAGAGGTAACAGGCAGACAGACAAAGTTACTTGCGCATTTATAATATTAGTACGGATATCCATGGGAAGGACCCTTACTACAAAAACTCATAAAATATAATTACTTTAGAACCATCCAAGCAAAGCAAATCTAATCAAACCACTTGTCACCATCGGAACAATCTAAAAAATTACAAAACTTTTTAACAAATGTATCCCAAAAGCGATATAACTATTAACAAGATGAATCAGACATTTAGTTCTAAGCTATTAACGGCCTATAAACCAACCCCTACCATTTAAAGCAACCCCCATTTATAACAAAAATAACTTAATTTAAGTGAAACCCACCCTTAGTATAGCTTTCTCCCTCTGTGCTAAAAGACAGAGAAGGTTAGAAGAGGACAGATGTATTGTTACTTGTTAGGTTTGGGGTCTGTTGATGCGAGATGGTTATCATTTATTTAAGATGAGTTTTGTTAATTGTATGATTCTTGACGTTGTGTTAGAGCGCTTAAATGCACTGCCAATCCTAATTCGGTTTTTGTAAACGAAATACTACTACTACTACAGCCTATTTGCGTCCCACTGCTGGGCACAGGCCTCCTCTCATCACGAGAGGGTTTGGGCTATAGTCCCCACGCGGGCCCAGTGCGGATTGGGGACTTCACACACATCTTTGAAATACTTCGCAGATGCGTGCAGGTTTCCTCACGATGTTTTCCTTCACCGAAAAGCTCAGTGGTAAATTCAAATTGAATTTCGCACATAAGTAAACTTAGAGCCGGGATCGAACCCCCGACCCTCGGCATGAGAGGCGGTAGGTCGAACCACTAGGCCACTACGGCCAAAAACGAAATAAGGACCACGGAATTCCTGCTCTTAAGCCGTGGTAGCCTGTATAGTTGGTTCGAACTACCGCCTCTCATACAGAGAGTTGGGGGTCCGATTCCGGCTCGCACCTCTAAGTTTACTTACGTGCGAAATTCAATTTTAATTTACCACTCAGCTTTTCGGTGAAGGAAAACATCGTGAGGAAACCTGCACGCATCTGCGAAGTAATGCAAAGATGTGTGTGAAGTCCGCAATCCGCACTGGGCCCGCGTCGGGACTATAGCCCAAACCCTCTCGTGATTAGAGGAGGCCTGTCCCCAGCAGTGGGATGCAAATAGGCTGTATTAGTAAGTTAATAAATAATGGCCATCGGCCACAGTGACCTGTGTGCTCTTGGGCCTAAGTGCTTTTTATCCCGGAAAGACGCATAGTTCCCGCGGGAACGCGATAACCGAATTCCACGCGGGCGAAGTCGCGGGCAGAAGGTAGTATATAATAAGGCACATATACATAAATATACATGGTGGGTTAGATCCTATAGCAAATAATTAACCCACAATATCGGCTATCGATTCTAAGTATATTGTATGGGTCTTTAATTTTTTTTAGAGTTGGTAAAAAAAATTATTTTGTATGGGGGCAGTGACGCCTGAAGGCGTCGCTCACACAACCAATCCCATATACCTACCATTTTTTTTACCAACTCAAAAAAAATAAAGACCTCTACAATATACTTAGAATCGATAGCCGATACTGTGGGTTAATTATTTGCTATAGGATCTGACCCACCATGTATACATAAATATATTAAGTAGCTAGGTATAGGCACCATTAGAAAGTATGTATGGCGCCAGACGGCACATTTTTTGCGGCGGAATTAGAAGATTACGAAGGAAGCGTTTCCAACCCTAAGATCGAACGCCTATCTCAGTAATTTCACCGGTTCCTTACCGGAACTCCGGAACATAACAGTGCGAGCACGTTTGGCGGCAGGTTAGCGGGTAAGACGGTGGTAGCTATCCGGACGGACCCTGCTTAAGACCACTAGCAAATATCGCCCGTAATGGGTAGATAATATCACATAAAAAAGTTGTACTTATTGGGTTCATGTCTACATATATGTGTGAGAGGCATACCTTAGATCCAAATTATACAATTTCTGATAGAAATAACACTATTAAACTTTACGGACCGATATGTAAATATAGCTAAATTCGGATGTTTAGTGCGCACACTCTAGTATGGTTTTCAAAATATCTGAAAGAAAAACGTCTTTGTCGCAATTTTTATTTCTACTCGACGCTAGATGGCGCTGTGAGCAAAACAAGAGTTAAACGGTGAATTAAATCTTCGAAAAAATGAATGGAAACCTACAATATTCAAGTTCTTTGATTGATATTGATATTACATTATTAAATTCATATCACATTGAATGATTTATTGCGAAGTGATGGATTAAAATAAAAGCAATATCTCGTATTTTTCGCAGTGTATCTGGTTGCTATTCAATTTAATCAGGCGTTAAAAATTGAGATTAATGACACAGTTCTATTGTTGCTACGCGGCTATTCTATTCCGTAGCATCATCTCTTTATGTGACTATGTGAGTATAACTCTTTTCTGTAGAATTTTCCAGAAATCGACACAGACGAGCTGGCAGTAAACGTGATTTTTCGATATAAAGCGTAACTACCTACCTATGTTTATAATATGAAAACGCGAGAAACACCGAGATTACGTCAACTTCATATTTTGGGCGTTAGCATAGATTACTGTATGTAAGTATACGGTATTTTTGCAAGGAGTGGGTGCTCTGATGTCACACCTTGCCATAAGATAGCTATGAGCACCGCTTATAACATAGGTTTAGATAATTACAATATCTTTAAATAGATTCTACCAAGTGAATTAATGAATAGTGACTACTTACCTAGTGCGGAAACTACACCCATTTAATCGATCTACAAAGAAAAAACTTCAATGGAAAAATTTGGACCTTGCACGAACTTTGACCTAAGTAATTGGTAATTTGTCCGTGTCTATAATACATATAGCAAGACACAACTTAGAAGGCTCGCGGCGCAGCACTTATAAGCCGTTGGTGCAGACTATTATTGTTTAATTCACGCGCCTTCTAAGTTGTGTAAACCTATATGTAGAACTGCTAATCGACGGAATAAGAGGTGCCTCTAGCCCTCTACTAAGTTGAACTTCTAATGATCTCAACGTTGTTCTAAGCTCCAAAGCTCATATGACCTTTTGTTCTTAAATAAACGCATAAACCTCGCCTGGATACTATCAGAATAGTAACGCGGCAGAGTACTGCAAAACCACATAGCTAACCACTCGCCATGTAAGGTCGTGTCCTTCTTGACTCGTTTGCAAGCGGAATTTGAATAGACTAACATAACAGAGTGTAAACATGCGTTACAACTGGAATACCTAACAAAATAAATGGGGTTACAACGACAAAATTGCGCGAAATCGTTAGAAACGTAGCGTAGGCGTCAGAAATGAATCAGCTGCACGGAAAATCAATAGAAACGCGCCTTTAGCGAAACAATTCGACCGCACCGCTGGCCGAGCATCTCTCGCGCCGCTCAAATATAAAATAACAATCAATAAGAACGTCATTACTATTCTTGTTACACATTTATTAGACTAAATTGAAAGTTTGCATCACTAATTACGAACCAAAATTAAATTTTATACTGCCGTGAAGTTAGTCGTAGGTGGCCGTTGCGTCCGCGAACGCACCAGATGGCGCAGTGTACCCGTGATGTTATTACATGAATGGGCGTGTGAGTGCTTGTGATTAAAAAAATGTGTTTTGTGATGATTTAAACACTAGTGGAGAACGAAAACGGTGAGTACAGTAACTTAATAATATTACCTATCTAACACAATAGTTGCAAAATTGTACTGTTCATAGATAACGCGTAAAATTCAAGAATCCATACATATGTCCGATCAGACGTATAACCCGACCGAATTTGGGTCGCGTCAGCTGCAGTGCACTTCCTAATGCTCCCAATAATTTCTATTTAGCCGGGTTATATTCCCGCCATCTTGGGAACTTTCAGGATTTCGTATAAATATATCGATCGGAAGCTTTCTGTAACCTAATTCCATTTGGGTACGCTTTCGAAGCGAAGCGTTGAACTCACAAATTTGTTTTAATGGGTTTCGCGTGCTGAGATATTTCTGTAGGAGCATTAAAGGGCTTTGTTGACATAAGGAACCTTGCACTCTGTCCTGAAAAAGTTCATTTTTATGAAGTTTTTGAGAGTCAACTATTGAAGCAGTTGACTAAACAGGTTCTGTAATAGATTCTTTCAAGGTTTCTTTGATGTTTGTTCGCATGTTTCTGTGGCCTTGCTCCGCGCGCCTACATCGGCCATAAGAGGTGACATCACAAATTTTAAATAGACTTGTACGAATACAGTGTTTTTGGAGCGAGCGTCCTCCACCCAGTGACAAGGCTTGCCGTTCACGCAAAAAATAAAAAGTATAAAAAAACAAACACAACATACAATCAGCTGATCTATATTTTTTAAAACTGGGCCAAGCAAGAGTCTTTAAATGTCATTCAGCCAGTATTCCAATTTTTTTTTTTCACTGTGCTTTTTTAATTAGAGCTGTAGGAGATAATGCATACATTCTCTGACAAGCGGAAACATTTCTACTTGAGTTTCCAGTGTGGTTATAATTACATTTATTAATTTATCAAACTAAAAGGCAATGGAATGTGAAATACGGGCGCATAATTAAAGACTAGCTTATTGATAAAGCCATTGTATTGTAATTTTCGTTAGTAAATCGGTCGCTGATGTGTTAAATAATTATTGATATCAATATGTAATATGTGTATTGTTATAATTGACTCGGTAACCACAATCAGTAATTATTCTATAGATCAATTCATTAACTATGCATTCAATATTTTGTATAACGAATGATGGTCTACCTATGGAAAAATGAACCATAACATACTTGCCCTAGGACTAAACTTTCTTACCATTTAGACCCTAAGGGGATGAATTTCTAAAACATCCCCTTAAGGCCATTCCCTGACCCAGCATCGTCAAATTGCTCTTTTAAGATCATACTTTTCTAAGAAATGTTAAAAGTGAAAAATATGAAAAAAACGTTTGTTATATTTGATTATATCATCCTTCCATTGACAGCTTTCGTTACACGTTTTACGAAACTTTGCTTGATACAATTTAATTCCAAAGTAACCTCTAACGCGGACCTTTAATCCAACTTTACTCCATTATATCAAACAGTGTAAAACTAAATATAATAGAAAATTTATTATATTTATGCTAATCAGTATGTTTTTGTTGTACCTACTTAAATATTTGTTAATCCTGTCCAAATATGTTACTTATTTAAATATGCCTACACTGTTTTTGTAAAATGTCATCAATGATTCAAACTCATTTACTGGTGTCTCAATTAAATCACCAAGTAGTTATCAAGTGGTTAATCTTGTAATAAACTTCCTTATTGTATGCTTACTTAATATATAAAAAAACAACCTTCGCATAGGTGCCTACACGTTTTATCAACTACATTTCTGCATTCAACTTATCAAGTTAATATAACAGGCCAATTTGTTACATCATTGCAGAATATAGACTTGTGTTAGCTTATTAAAAATATAGATTTATATAAGCCGTGGTGGCCTAGTGGTTCGACCTACCGCCTCTCATGCAGAGGGTCGGGGGTTCGATTCCGGCTCGCACCTCTAAGTTTACTTATGTGCGAAATTCACTTTGAATTTACCACTGAGATTTTCGGTGAAGGAAAACATCGTGAGGAAACCTGCACGCATCTGCGAAGTAATTCAAAGATGTGTGTGAAGTCCCCAATCCGCACTGGGCCCGCGTGGGGACTATAGCCCAAACCCTCTCGTGATGAGAGGAGGCCTGTGCCCAGCAGTGGGACGCAAATAGGCTGTAGTAGTAGTAGATTTATAGAACTAAAACTGGAAGCAAAATTTACATTATTTTTGTAATATTGATTACTTTAATCTTTTACCCATTTGCATTTATTTATATCACAAAAAGTAAAGATCTCATTCTCGATTATTTAAGTAAAAAGTTTACATTAAGAGGTCACCTGCCACCCACTAAATTAATTCCCAGTTGAAGCACCCCTTAATGTAGGAGCATATTGGCACAGCAAAAAACTCACCATATAGGTAAGCTGAAAGACCTCCACTGCTGGACATAAGCCTCCCCAAGGCTCAGATTGGTCAAAATACAGATTCATAAGAAACTCGAATCTGGCACTGAAATGTTATGTTGCATAAAGTAGGTAGGTAGGTATCTACTTTCCTCAGTTGTTTTCGCAATTTGACCTTAATATAAAGGTTTTACGATTAAACGTTTTTAAGACTATATTGGGTTAGTTTAATGACCATGAGTCAGTGTTGGTGGTGTAACTTTACTTTACTGTACTTTTCTTAGTATTTGTTCGTAGCAAAAAAATAATTTATGGCCCAGTGTGGAATTGATGACGTGAGCGATGCCTGTACCTCATTTTTTTTTTTTACTCTACTACTACTACGGGACGCTAATAGGCTGTACTATTTGCGTCCCACTGCTGGGCACAGGCCTCCTCTCATCACGAGAGGATTTGTACTATAGGGGGGTTCGATACTACCTATACTATGTATAGTAATAAATAGCAAGAACGCAAAATTATCGATGAAAAACTCATGTCGGCCGCATGCGGCTGCGATCGTTCAGAGGGGACGACATCGACAGTCCACGTTTACAGGGGCGGGCGACACTGACTGCGTGAAATAGTATATTTTGATGCAAGTGCGAAAAGTTTGACATTTTATGTTGTCGCGAGCGAAAGCGAGCGTTAACACTAGAGACGAGTGAAAATGACAATTTCGCACGTGTATCAAACGACATTTTTTAATACACTTGCGAAAAAAAAAACGAACCAGATGAAGCTCAAAAAACTTTACGCACTAGTTCGTAAAAAACAACTTTGGGCACGCTCACTAGATGTCAAAAAACAGAAAACGCTCGTTCGGAAATGACAAACTTTTGGCACATTAAACAGGTATCGAAATGTTTACTTTTTGAGCACCTAAAAAATCTTTTTTCTCAAACATGCTCGGAAATGTTCGTGTTACTTTCAAAAAAAGAAGACGCGAGGCTGTCCATTTCCGGCCTTGGCCGGCAAAAACATTATTGTCGTGTGTGTTTTTTTTTAATTCGCTTGCTATTTGAGACCATTTTGAGACACCTCTAGAAACTGACAAATCCCTGGAGGTAATAAGTACAACTTCCATGGCCAAATCATCCACGATCATGGAAGTAGTAAATACTGATGTGGGGTAAGTGCGCCTAAATTTATTTCGCCCCTATGCCTTGTAAACAGCCAACTACTAGTTGAGTAATATTTATAGGTTTCGATATATTTATGTTAGGCGCACTTACCCCATCCTGGCGCACTTGCCCCGACTGACCTTACGTATTTCCTCGCTGTTTGAGAAAAGCATTATATATACCTCGGCCGCAATTGCGATTGCCGGACTCGTACTAAGGGCCTTATCCCACTTGCGATTTGCGAGCGTGTTTTGTATGGAGGCGAACACGCCGCGAGTTCGCCGCGTACGAGTTTTGTATTGAAAAACGCTTTCAACTCGCTCGCAAATCGCAAGTGGGATAAGGCCCTAATAGAAGGCTTCGCTTCGCTCAGCCTTCTAACTGACTCGTCCGGCAATGCGCTACTTGGCGGCCTCTGCAATGATGTACTATTAATAGGTATCTATACAGTTTTCAATAAAGCAAGAAATCATGTTCATGTATTGCCGGAGTGAAGTATGACGCATACTGATACATTTTTCTCTTAATAAATAACTACGTGACCATTAGTCGATGACTCATTTTTATCTCATTAATTCCTAGAATCATTGAACAATCATATTTCAGCCTAGTTCAATAGGGATGACGACAGGGTGAAGAAATTGAAATTCTGATTAGTCCGTCAGTCAGGTAATAAAAAAAATATTAGACACGTATTATTTTTTATCAAATTAACAATGAATGACTAAGTTAAAACGCATTAAAGTTGGAGAGTGGGGGCTAACTACGTCACCGTTAGGTATAAATCGTACCTAACCGTGACGTCCCGCGACATTTCAACTCAATATATCTCCGTATAAGTTTGATTACGTGAAAAAAGAAAGAATACGTGTCCAACTGAAATGAAACTGGTTCCCTTTGAGCTAGGTATATAGGAAGGAAGTGACAGAGAAACACAGATACAGTAGAGTTTATTAATATATGTACACTTTTAGACTTTTACAACGGAGTTAGGTAGGTGTAGGTGAAAGTGAAGCCGTGGTGGCCTTGTGTGGTTCGACTCTCATGCAGAGGGTCGGGGGTTCGATTCCGGCTCGCACCTCTAAGTTTACTTAAGTGCGAAATTCAATTTGAATTTACCACTGAGCTTTTCGGTGAAGGGAAACATCGTGAGGAAACCTGCACGCATCTGCGAAGCAATTCAAAGATGTGTGTGAGTCCCCATCCGCACTGGGCCCGCGTGGGGACTATAGCCCAAACCCTCTCGTGATGAGAGGAGGCCTGTGCCCAGCAAAGGGGCGCAAATAGGCTGTAGTAGTAGGTGAAAGTTAACATACTTTTATTTAAGATCTCGACTATACATACGAGTATATCCCTTAAATTTCAAATAGAGATCTTCTACTATCTCAAGTCCCGCGCCTTCACATTTCAAAACGCTTCAATGTATTTAAAAAGCACCACCAACACTCTCAACACATGTGTGCGTGCTGTGACAGTCATCAACTATGCGTTGAGAGTGTTGGTGGTGCTTTTTAAATACTAATAAAAAAATCTATACAATATACTTAGAATCGATAGCTGATACTGTGGGTTAATTATTTGCCATATTTTCTGACCCACCATGTATATGCGTGGGGTTTAAAAAGGGCCAATAGCAAAACGTCCGAGAATACGCAACAGCATTCGAGGTGTTTTTAAATGTCGAAATCTTACTAGAGTACCGTGTTTCCCTCCAGGTGAGTCACGCCACTATTGATAATGTTTGTACGTTTCTGGCTGCCGTCCAATGTTTGAAACTGTCGGCTATATAGGCCTAGATATTGTGCCAAATTTGTTTTTTGTTGCTAGTAAGGCGGACAAGCAGCTTAGAGACGGCCCAACTGGAAAGCGATCACCGCACCCTACAGACTTAGTCTAAGCATGTCTAGTCTAAGCGCGCACCACAATCACGGTTGAACATAGACGTAAATAATATAGACCCGGTCTAACGTACACGTAATATGTCCCCATTTCCACGGTGTCCAATCCAAAGTTCTGTCACCGAGCGTGCGTGACAATAAGCGTTTTTAAAAAAGCTTTTTTCGAAACTGTTTCTCACTATCTAAAAACTCGTCTCGTTGTTGAAAAAATGTGACCCAGCTTTAGTGTCACGATACAAGTTTAACTTTGGATTGGTTGGACACCAATGAAGTGGGGAAACATGACATGTATCTACGTTAGGCCGGGTCCATACGAAGTATTATTTATGTCTATGCGGTTGAATGTTTGCGACACGATATTAGAATCGCAACAAAATGTGACAAATCACACTTTATTAGGTACACGATTTTTTTTTCGGATATGCTCGCACTGACATTTAATAATCATAATCATAATAATTTATTCGTAAAACCATTTTACACGTTAAAATTAAGAAAAATATATCTAAATATATAAAACTCAAAGGTGACTGACTGATTGACATAGTGATCTATCAACGCACAGCCCAAACCACTGGACGGATCGGGCTGAAATTTGGCATGCAGGTAGATGTTATGACGTAGGCATCCGCTAAGAAAGGATTTTGCAAAATTCCCACGGGAACGGGAAAAATCGGGATTTTACTTTTTAATATTTCTGCGCATACGAAGTTGCGGGGAAAAGCTAGTTAAAATTATAAACCCATATGTATGTTGCATTTCTGTACGACATAAGTAACTATCTCATGACAAAATATTATAGTGTTAATTGTAATTAGACTGCTAGAATTAACTACACATGAATAATGTGTCGTTTTCCAATAAAACAAACCGCAACTCCAATAATGAACATATTTCACGAATCCAACCACAAAATCTGATTTTCCCCAATCCTTGACACACTGACATGACATTGTTTTTTTTTTTGCCTCATTCTAATAATCATAATTGTTCTTAGGGTTCCGAACCTCAAGAGGTAAAAACGGAACCCTTATAGGATCACTCGTGTGTGTCCGTCCGTCTGTCACAGTCGATTTTCTCCAAAACTACTGGACCTAAAATTTGAAAAAAAATATGGAGGATAGTTATTGAACTATGGATTACAGGAAAATTATTAAGAAGTCCATGGTATTTGAAATCTATCATATAAAAGAGCTTATCCTGTGAAACGGTTCGAAAATGACGTCATTGAAAATAATCAAGGGTCGGAACCCTCTCCACGCGTTTAACTCGCTCCTTGGCCGGTTTTTTACCTCCATGCTTGTGACGCAACCTCGCATCATCAGGTGACGTCACAGCGGTCGAGACAATGATTGTAATCAAGAGACGTGATTGTAATCTTCACGTTGACTCAGAATAACTCTTGAAAAATAAAAAGTAAAAAGAAAACCGACTGCAAACAAACTTTTGATATACCTACCCGTGTTTCTCTCAAAATCATAGCTATACCATGGAACGCAGTGACCACTTACCATCAGGTGGGCTGTGCGCTCGTTCTGCCTATACCAATAATATATATAAAAAAAACAAGATGAAGCTAAAGACACCTCACAGTCTAAAATACATCAAGCCGTTTAGGCTACTACTACTACAGCTTATTTGCGTCCCACTGCTGGGCACAGGCCTCCTCTCATCACGAGGAGGGTTTGGGCTATAGTCCCCACGCGGGCCCAGTGCGGATTGGGGAATTCACACACATCTTTGAGTTACTTGCGAAGCCGGACCCTCTGCATGCGAGGCGGTAGGTCGAACCACTAGGCCACCGCGGCTTTTTTAGGCTACAGAGCATGCCAAAGAAATATACATAAATACATTCGAAAAACATAACCCTCCTAGCGCAGTCGTATAAAAAAAGTGTTTTCTGCCAATTTGACACCTGTCAAGACGAAAAGGCGAACGCGAGAGGAAGGACAGATATAACTCGGAACAAAGCCGCGGGCCACTTTCGACACATCCGGCGGTGGGTGCGCCCACGCAAAGGGCTGGCGAAAGTTGTCCTTTACAAACCTGATACAGGGTCAAACGTTGAACACTTGTGTGTTTCACGCCTTAGGGCTTCGGCTGAAAACCAGCGCCGTGGCTCCTGCTGCAGCACATGCTGAGCCGAGTCCTCTTTTGACTGGCACTACAGCGTGGCGCAGCGTATTTCATGTCATTTTATTTATATCATTCTCTTGTGATGAGAGGAGGCCTGTGCCCAGCAGTGGGCCGTAAATAGCCTGTTGTAGTAGAAGTATATCATTCTCTTATTTTCTTTTTCTTTATTATTTGTATTGTGTCTTCTATGTTTTAAAACTCTGTTACGTTGTAATGTATATTTTTCATGTCAAAATAAATGTTCTGAGTTCTGAAAATTAATAACCGTCCAGACATATTAGAAAAGTGCTAGATTCTCTTTAAATTTTCTTTCTTTCTCTCTCTCTCTCTTCAGGGAGCGTTCAAGTATTAAGTAACGCAATTTTCGGAGATTTTTGATCCATATATAACGCGCCGACTTGCACGCTGTTACGTATTCTCCATTCTCTTGTACGGCGTTGAAGCGTGGACACTCACCGAAGCCATGAGCAATAAAATTGAAGCATTCGAGATGTGGGTGTACAGGAGAATGTTACGGATTTCGTGGAGAGATAAAGTGCGCAATGTAACAGTGTTGCAGCGTATGGGAAAATCGCTGGAGGTTCTTCAAACCATTAAGAAACGGAAGCTTGAATACTTCGGGCACATTATGCGTAATCCCAAGTACGAATTATTACAATTAATTATCCAGGGCAAGATTCAAGGTAAACGGAGTGTTGGTAGAAGAAGAACCTCTTGGCTTAAGAATCTGCGTCAATGGTTCCAGAAGAGCACTCGATCACTTTTCCGTTCAGCTGCGTCAAAAGTGGAAATAGCCATGATGATCGCCAAACTTCGGTAGAAGATGGCACCAGCAAGAAGAAGATATAACGCGCCGTAACGGTGTAGGTACTGTACCCCCCTTCCCCTAGTAATAAGAATAAGTTACGTAACCACCAAGTTACCTTACTAAAAGTCACAATTAGAGCGTTATCACACTTGCGATTCGCGAGCGTGTTTTGTATGGTAAATTCTTTTTCTCAAACATGCAATGAAATATTGGTATTATGTTCTTCTTATTAGCCTGGGAAGTATCACGTTTCAGACACGGCTAGACAATTGGTCTATAATGAAATTTCATACAAACGTTGCAGGCCTAGGCCGGCAACTCACTTTTTTTTATTTTCCATTTGATATATTTGTGACACAGCATCTTGGCATTCCGCCATTTGTAAAATATCATTTTATCTATTTATTTCATTGCATGTTTGAGAAAAGCACTATACATACATCGGCGGGGAACGGAAGTTGTCGGCCTCGTAACTATCCGGCCTCACTTCGTTCGGCCGTATATAATACTCGGCCTGCAACATCCTCCTTCCCGGCCTCTGTAGTAATGTACTATTTCTGACGTGTAAAAGTGCCCCTATGTGGCCAATTTGCTGAATAAATGATTGATATTTGAATTGAATTTTATACTATTTCGCATGGCTTAGGCGTCATGTCGTAAGCCACAGCTCTATGTCATGTGACAGTGATAGGGATAGGGCATAGTTTAGTCGCAAAAATAATCCATATTTTTTTATTAAAACGCTTGTAGGGTAGAAGTATGTCGTTAAGTCGATTTCTATCCGGTCCTTTCCACCTCGATACCGTCCCACAGACTCGCCCACACCTCCAGAGCCAAATGTCACGGTACAGCTTTTATAAAAATCGTAACTGTTGTTTAACAGCTTGTGTCGTGTTAACTATTGCCCGCTTTTCTCATGCAATGCAATCTTTTACTTCCTCCTTCAAACCCAACTAGATCAATTTCTTCTACGTGATTCTACAGTGTATATAAACACTATCCGATGCCCGCGAACTTCGTCCCGCGTAGACTTAGAATTTGCGTACCCGTAGGTCTAGTGTATTTTTTACACCAAAAATGCAAAACGATGTCACGAAGTTATTCGAGTAAACTATTCACGAACAGTTTTGTTTTAACACGCGAGTGTAAGCTTCAACTTCGGGCTCGGTTTGTTTTTACCTCTTCTCACATGAGTGTAAATCTTTATGCGCGCTAAACGCATCGATCGCGTTTGAGTTTATTCATCATTTTTGTATGAGAACACAAACAGCACCCCTAGCGGCAAAACATGGAGTCAATTCAGCGAGTGACGTTTACTTTACGAAAACGAATGTGAATTCGTTTACACGTTTTCCGACTAACTGCGAGTGTAAGCTCGTATTTGACAGTTTGAAAAGTAAATTAAACGAAACGCAAGAAGTAAAGTTACTCACCCGACTTTATCACGTGAGAACGTGAGAACTTAGGTTTTCCAACCTGTCGAATACAAATTTATTTCAAAATTTTAGATTTTTTAAGTGAAATAAATGTTATATGTATGTCGTCTATGTCTTAATATGCTTGTATTGTGTTCTTGAGATAATTTTTACTAAGTATGTTATTTATTTAAGCTTTTTCGCATACGTATAAGTGTGTCTTTCTTTTTTAATGTTGAGATACTCCACGTTTGTGACGAATATACCTATAACTATGTACTTCGATTTGGTTTAACAAAAAACTAAATTACATAAATTACTCCGGGTTGCCTAGAAATTTTAGAAAATGTAGGTAACTTGGCAACACTTATGGCCATTTTGTCAATTTTGACAGAAAAAACCTGAAGAAACGCAAACGCGATCGAGACGTTTTAACTCACTGCCTTCCGTCACATATTTGACATTGTCGTGATTGACGTTTAACAAGCCTCCTCAAATTTGATATTAATGATAATTTAAATGTTTATTATTGAATAATTGCCGGCCTGAGGCCAATATTTTGATAATGGCGAAGTGTCCAAGACAGAAACCCTTAATTTTATAGTGTATAGCGGATGTCGCAAAGTGATGGTGACAATACATGAACGTGTGCGAGAACGGTGTTGACAAATGCACTCAAAGGTTAAAGATGAACCTTTTACGAATAGTTTACTCGAAGTGTGTTGAGTTGAGTTGAAAGATGGACGTTGCCGTTTGTTGAGCCTCACCAAGTTTACTTGATTTATCTTTTATATCGTACATTAATTGTTTCCTCCATACAATGCTCGGCCCGTAGGCCATACTTGAGATTGGCAAAATTGTCTTGCATGTAGAAAGAAGAGAAGAATCATACTTTAAGATCCATACTTCGAATTGAGCTAAATTTCCGGCAACGTAAAAAGAATTGGCGCGGCGCGTGGTTTGTTTATCATTATCAAATACGAAGGAGAATGCGTGCATACAAGCAAAAGACAGTAAGTATTAGACATAATATTATAGTAGGTAATTATTTTTATTTAACATAATATGCAATACCTATAATGCACACCCACACCAGTCTATTTACGTCTTACTGCCTCCTCTCATCACCAGAGGGTTTGGGCTATAGTCCCTACACGGGCGCAGTTTGGATTGGGGACTCGCACACATCCTTGAATGACTCCGCAGATGCATGCATGTTTCTTTAAGATTTACTATGTTTTCGTTCACAGTAAAGCCAAGTAGTAGATAATTTTGCACATAAGGAACTCAGAGATGCGAGCCGAATTCGAACACCCGCCGATCCACTGCATGAGGAGTTCTAAAGGTCGAACCACTAGGCCACCATCACGGATTCAAACAAATACTTACCTAATATAATAAACAAACACTTATACATATTTTCTTTCAGTGTTCCTTCTGCCTCTGCCCCGGCAAGTCAAGAACAACTGTGGCAACTTTAAGACCAGACCCCGTGGCTGAGCCAACTGCTGATTCCTACCTGAATTTCATCAGAGTTAATTTTAAACACTAATAAATCATGTAATATATTCCATTGAGTTTTTATTGGTGTTATTTATTGTAAGTATCTATATTTCTTTAGCATAATGTCAGCAACTGATCGATCAAAGCACAACCAAAGCTACTGGCCGTAGAAAGCTGAAATTTGGCATATGGGTTCCTTGGGGAATTGGGGGGTGTTACTAAGCATAATCCCGCGGGAGCCCTCCAAATTCCACGTGAATGAAGTCGCGGTCAGAATAAGCTAGATTGATATAATGCTTGTAGGTATTCACTCATAGGTATTGACTCATACGTATACAGCTATAAGTACTAAGCCACAATTTTCCATTTTTATATATTTCCCTTTGCGTAATTTATTTAACGTTAACGTTGGGAGTGGTGATGATGAGAACAAACTACGTCTTGGATACTTTCAATTTTATTTATTTCATAATAATTTAGAATTCTTAAATTTAAGGCATAGGCCGTGTCATGGATTATCGTTTCGGTACTACATAAGTATATATTTATATATATTTATATATTTATATATACTTATGTAGTACCGAAACGATAATCCATGACACGGCCTATCTCTCGTCCGTGCCGTGCCTTGTGGACGATGCCGATGGTGCTGGCACAATCCTCCACGCCTGGAAAGACTATTCCTATATCGACTACGTCGCGATGTACGCCTTTTCATCGTCCAGCAAAAAGGCTGGTTTAAAGCGACCGATTGATTCGCACGTCGCTTTGCCTTCTCTATTAATCAGGTACCCACGCTTTGCTCCTCCTCTCAACCACTAGAAATGAGCCATCATAAGGTGGCGTTAGAGTAGGGCGGAGTAAGATACTTCTTGTGAACATTTCTGTATTAGGTGAAGGAAAGTTGATCGATGGAGCCTTTCCGTTCTTTGACCGAGACAACATTAGCAATACCTAAGTATCTTCCCTTAAACATCTTCTCTGTAAAACTATCGTAGGAACAGTTCCTCATTGAAAAACATTCCTGCGGCAGCCTAATCGGTATTCCATATACTTTCCTCGCAGCGCTATATCCGGTTTCTTCCTCTAAACTATGCTTGTAAACAACTCCTAAGTCCCAACTATAATATGGTAGGTAACTCTTCAACCGAGTTCTCTCTTTCGCTTCTTGCCCAAATACATACTAGCTCTACTGATGTCATGTAGGAAATACCAGCAATTTTGTAAGGCACTGAAAAGTCCTGCATGCCGCGTGTCTTCTTAATTTTATCTCCATGTTTAGTATCTTCAAAAATGTTCAAACCAAGTTCAAACTATTAGCCTGACAGTGACCTTGACAGATCGAATTGCGTATACTACTGCGTTTCAGTCATACTAAAAGTCACTGGAAAACGTGAACGTTTTCGTTTACTCACTTACTCGCTCGTCACTCATTCGTATTAATCAAAATACACTCGCTAAACCTTGTTACAAAACATACCGCTAGGGGCGCTGTTCGAGTTTTCATACAATCTTGATGTAAACGCGAACGCGGTCGAGAAGTATTTTCCAGGTCCGAAAAATACACTAGAGGTACCGATGATACTATACATATAGACAGTTATAGTTATAGAAGTATTGAAAAATTGGTTTGACCCGTGGAAATATCGGGATAAAAAGTATCCTATGTTATGCCCAAGGTCTCGAACTATCTCCATGCCAAATTTCATTCAAGTTGGTCCAGTCGTTTCGACGTGAAGAAAGGACAAACAAACAAACACACATTCACATTTATAATACGAGGATGACTATTTATTTTAATCGAAAGGGTTGGTCCCATTTTAATTTGGTTTAGTTCTGATGTTCTGATGATGGGATCCATGAGAAAATGAGGGAACTCCTCAAAAGGTGTTAACACGTGTATGATTTTTGTATCAATTTCAAAGACGACAGTGATACTTAAGTCCGTAACTGTAGCCGAAACACAATAACAACTACAATATTTTTTTAAATCAGTTATATTATTTTGGGATTACCTATTACAAACAAACCGTTTTTCCCTCTTTATAATATTAGTGTAGATTAGTATAGATAGAACACATTCCCCAGTGGCACGTGTTGACTCGATTCGGCACGCGCTGCGCCGGCGCACACGTTTAACCAATTTGCTGTCAAAGTGTTAGGGTTCTCGTATGTAGGTAGCTTTTGTTGATATAGTATAGGGTGTAATATTGTACCTAAATGTATCACTCTAAGCCGTGGTGGCCTAGTGGTTTGACCTACCGCCTCTCATGCAGAAGGTCGCGGGTTCAAATCCGGCTCGCACCTCTGAAATTATTTATGTGCGAAATTCAATTTGAATTTACCACTGAGCTTTTCGGTGAAGGAAAACATCGTGAGGAAACTGCACGCATCTGCGAAGTAATTCAAGGATGTGTGTGAAGTCCCCAATCCGCAATGGGCCCGCGTGGGAACTATAGCCCAACCCTCTCGTGAGGAGGCCTGTGCCCAGCATTGGGCCGTAAATACGCTGTTGTATTATCAATCTATATCTTAAAACATATACCTACTGTTCCCTAAGTTAAAGAAGGTTGATAAATAAATTGGTTTTCGTGCCCACCTCCAAGCCCCATCATCAGATCAGCTCGGTGGGGCCATATTATTGCACTGTCATCCAAGTTACATATACCTGCCAAGTTTCATCATGATACGATAATTAGAAGCGGGTTAAATTTAGTTAATAAGCTGTGGTGGCCTAGTGGTTCGACCTACCGCCTCTCATTCAGAGGGTCGGGGGTTCGATTCCGGCTCGCACCTCTAAGTTTACTTATGTGCGAAATTCAAGAGTTTCTGAAAAACGCGTGGAAAAACGGACAAACACTGCAACTATAAGCAAACGCACAGCCTTAAATTAATAGTGAATTTTGTATCTCGTTTTATCATATCAAAGCGTCTCTCTTACGAAATTGGCTCTAATACGAGGGGCGTTCAAAATATTCTCGGTATTGATATCTTATAACCTCTTTTTGAATTTGTTTTGTTACTGGCTGGTAAGGTTCATTCTTTGACATTAAAAAAAAGTATAATTCAAACCGAGATGTTCTTTTGTTTTTCTGCAATTTCTGAACAAACACGAACACAATGAGTGAATTAACAATGTTAACGAAATTAGAACATCGTTCCGTAATAAAATTCTTGACGAAACAGGGTAAAAACCAAAAAACCATAAAAGAGGAAATGGATTGTGTTTACCGTGAGTCTGCTCCTTCTTTATCTACAATTCAAAAGTGGTCAAGCGAATTCAAACGTGGCAGGGAGAGTATTGAAGATGACCCTAGACCTGGCCGGCCTGTAGTAGCTACTTCACAAGAAAATATTGATCAGGTGGAAAACCTTATATTGGAAGATGGTCGAGTGAAGATAAAATCAATAGCTCAAGTAACCAATCTTTCTATTGGTACCGTACATGACATTATCCATGACCATCTTAATATGTCAAAGGTCAGTGCAAGATGGGTTCCGCGAATGCTGACTCGACTTCAAAAAGATGTGCGTGCAGCTTGCTGTTCCGATTTTATTGACCTGTGTGGTGAAAATCCTGATGAGGTGCTGCAAAAGATAGTTACTGGAGATGAAACCTGGGTTCATCATTATGACCCAGAGAGTAAACAGGAGTCCATGCAGTGGCACATTAAGGGTTCAGCTCATCCCAAGAAGTTCAAGGTCGTCCCTTCCGCTGGCAAGGTCATGGCAACAATATTTTGGGATTGTGAAGGAGTATTGTTGATCGATTATAAAGAAAAAGGTGTAAATATCACGGGACAGTACTACGCGAATATTCTACATCAATTAAGGGACGCAATAAAAGAAAAAAGGCGAGGAAAGTTGTCTAAAGGTATTCTGCTTCTGCATGACAACGCCCCTGTCCATACTGCTCATATTGCCAAGGCAGCTATTGCTGAATGTGGGTTCGGAACTATAACTCATCCACCGTATAGTCCGGACTTAGCCCCCAGCGACTTCTTTTTGTTCCCCAATCTCAAAAAGGATCTGCGTGGAAATCGATTTTTTGACGATGAGGCGTTGAAGGCGGCAGTAGAGGAGCACTTTTATACCAAGGATAAAAAATATTTTTATGAGGGATTAAAAAAAATAATTGATCGATCTTTTAAGTGTATTAACATAGGGGGGGAGTATATTGAAAAATAAAAAATATCAAACTGTTCATACTTGTTTGTTTTCATTCCAATACCGAGAATATTTTGAACGCCCCTCGTAGGTTCAACAAATTGACGAGTCGATCGTCCTATTGTCGTGTTTCGTGTTATCATGCACTGCATACCGCTTCAATAGTAACGTAACTAATGTGTATAGTGGTCTGTTGATTTATTCAATGTTGATATTGCATTGATTTGATTGTTTGTTTGTAACGGATAAACACAAGCTACCATCACTTGTTTTTTTTTACAAAAAAACACCACCTATTTAAAGCTGACTGACTAATGATAATACATATCGGAAACTAGTCATAGGAAGCTCAAATATGGCATGTAGGTTCCCTGGGGAGAGTAGGGGGGAAGTAAGAGAGGATTTCCCGAAATTCCAGCTGGAACGAGAAATAATTGGGTTCTTACACGGGGTTTTTCGTCCTCACGTTCAAAGGCCGACAGCAATGAATTCAGGTCACTTTTTATAGAAAATGCTATATACAAAGTGACCCGAAGAGTGTAGGTTCAACGAGATAAGTGCAGCGTCCTATTCTGTTGTTATCATTATCACTCTGCATACCTCTTCAATAGTAAAGCGGCCACAAGCTGGTTTACGAGCCATTCTCGAGTTATTGACGTATATAACACAGCACGATGCATTCAAATCTTGGATTCTCGACTCACACCTAGAGTCTCGAGTTTTTATAGCAACGAAAAGATGTGCAAAAGGTCACTTACATTACAGTTAAAAGGTATAGTACGATACAAATTAGAAGGCACAAGGATTAAGCAATAATTGACTCTGCATCAGCAGCTTAAGTGCCTCGCCGCGCGCCTTCTTAATTGTATCGTGCTATACATGGAAAGAACATGTATAGTATTGTATCTTTTTATGGAATTTTAGTCTAAAAATAAAAGAATTCACTAGCTCTACATAACTACTCTAATACAGCCTATTGGCGTCCCACTGCTGGGCACAAGCCTTCCCTCATCATGTGAGGGTTTGGGCTATAGTCTCCACGCGGGCCCAATGCGGATTAGGGACTTCACACACATCTTTGAATTACTTCGCAGATGTGTGCAGGTTTCCTCACGATGTTTTCCTTCACCGAAAAGCTCATGGTAAATTCAAATTGAATTTCGCTCGTAAGTAAGGTGCGAGCTGAAATCGAACCCCCGACCCTCGGCATGAGAGAGAGGCGGTAAGTCGAACCACTAGGCCGCCACGGGTCTACATAAATTAAAGAGAATATACTAAGTACTATTACTATTGTCCTTTTGCTGTACTCTTCATTGGATCTTACCTATTGCTCCTAACGTCTGCAATGAAGCTTTTTACCAGGCCGGGTTTTATCATCATTAAAACTTGCAAGATCACATCCAAGCTCGTTTTCAGGTCAGTTAATCTGTGAGCCCTCTATGCAACATTTGCGCGCCACTACCAGACTACTGTGCCGCGTTGTTGTTAAGCTTATCAGTCCATTCCATATCATATTTCATACTGAGCGTTTTATCTGTATTCTGAACGGGCAATAAGCTACTTTAATTTTACTTTAGTTTTTGTAAAATTTGTTAACTGTGTGGTCGATAGCGGTCCGGTCGTAAAAAGTGAAAACCTTGCTGAATTTACTAAATAGATAATCATTCCATGCTACGCTACGCGCTATGCTCTCAAAGAGAAGGAACAAATGTTAGATAGCCTATCCATACTTAATACATATAGCAAATGCGAAAGTAACTCTTTTCTGTCTGACTTTCTGTCTGGTTCTGGTACAACTGCACACTTAAACCGATGGATGGATATAGATGAAATTAGGCATGGAGATAGTTGGAGTACCGGGGAAGGACATAGGCTACTTTTTTTCCCCAGGGAACAGGATAACCGAATTCCACGCGGGCGAAGAAGCTAGTGTGTAGATATGGGCGACATGTGTGCTTGAAAACTCACAGCTAGTCTTAGGCCTTGATTGATACCTTCCCCTGAAATATGCAAAGTAGCCTTGCTTGCTTACGTCCGACATTAAAGACTAAGTGCTAGTACCCGCTTCAACGTATTAGTAACGCTGATGCCTCTATTGTAGAAACTTGCAAAGACTAGGCGGCGGACCATTGCATCAATCGGGCTGACCACCTGGTATGACCGTATTTATCAATTTAAAGGCCTCTGCCCAGCAGTGGATGTCCTGCTGCAATGATGATCCATCTACGTTTAAAATATCACCAAGTTTCCCTTTCTCCACATGTAAGCACCTCCAAAATCCACGTTATTTTGGCCATAAAATCCATACCGGTTACATAAGGGGCTCCGTGGCGGCGGCAGACGCGCCGCAGACGGCGCCAGGCCGGCCGGCGCCGAGAGCGATACAGCTATAGCGCCGTTTGTAGCGCTCTCTCGCTCGCCAGCTACGTGGCGCCCAACGTGGGGCCCGGGAGAGCAGATTCAGGAAAAAGTATACGAAAGACACGGGGAAACAACTTGTTTATTACTTTTTTTTTAAATATGAGATTTAAGTCTTGAAATTTAGACTTAAATAAATATCTTTTCAGAGAAATTTCAGTAATTTTAGTTGACCTAGCTCCAAAGTTTTGCTTAGTTTGGACTCCAAACTAAGCAAAACTTTCTTCAGAAGTAGAAAATTTCACTTGGAAAAAACAATGATGTGTGTGACGGTTGCTAACTTGCCAGCTACTTGGCGCCCAATTTGGGAAAGTACAAAGTTGTAAAAATATTACAAGATATACGTGTTTTTACTTCAAAAGTTGCTTTTTGGTTTTTTCATATAATAATCTTCTAATTTTGCAAACAGGAACGTTTTCTTATACTTCTGCTTGCGATTTGCGAGTTAGGTACGTGGCGTTTAACGATGGTCGAAGAGAGATATCAAGTAGGAGGGCGGTTGACGATTTTTTTACCCCACTGCGCCAAAGGAGTCGAGTGTATCATGTTTTTATATATTTCCTCGGTACGCTCTGTAGTTAGTGTGCGGTGTCGTTGAATTCTCCTTGATGCAGTTGTTGTTTTTTTTTTTTCAGAAATGGAGATATTTGTTTTTTCATGTCATTGGTAGGCAAACGACACAGGCCGCCATGTCATTCATGATATTCATATATCAGTTATTCACCGAAATATCAATCCCCATCCCGTGGGAACATTCTAGACTTAACCTCGGCAATTTTCAATTTTTCAATTTAAAATCATTCATTAAGGTTCCAAATGTTCCAATGATAGAGAGAAATAAAGAGTGCTACATACTTACATTCTTTTTATTACGAATGGGCTTGCGTTTGACCCTAATCACACCTGATGGAAAGTAATGATAGGGTCTAAGGTGGAACACGCTTACTCAGAAGATGCCTATTCACTCTAGACTTGAATACACCAAGATTATAGGAACTGGGGAACACAAACGCAGGGAGGGAATTACAAAGTTTAGCAGTGCGAACTAGAAAAGATTTAGCGCATCGTTTTGTTCGACTCATGGGAAACTCAACCACGACTACTATTAGCGTCCCACTGCTGGGCAGGCCTCCTCTCATCACGAGAGGGTTTGAGCTATAGTCCACTTCACACACATCTCTGATGCGTAGATGCGTAGAAAATCAACCACATGAGGATGGAAACCCTCCCGTCGTCTAGCAGTTCGATGATAAAAAGTTACATTTTCAACAATTTAACTGACCATTTCCATCTCTTTCCCCCAGGTATAACTGCGATGTGAAAAGACAGAAACACGCCACAAGTGCCTTATAAAATAGCCAACGAAACAGTGCCTACATAGGAGTTAAGAACGAACGACTACCTCGAACGAAGATATTTTTCTATTTGGTAAGTAGAATAATTTGTATGTATGTTTATGTAAATTTGACGACTGGATTGGTCCAGTTGGTAGTGGCCCTGCCTTCTGTTCCGATGGCCGCGGGTTCGAGTCCCGCTCGGGGCAAACTTTGTGTGATGAGCAGATGTTTGTACTCGAGTCATGGATGTTTAGTATTTATATACGTATGCATTTCTCTATATAAGTATTTATATTGTTGTCTAGCACCCATAAGTACAAGCGTCGCTTAGTTTGGGGCTAGGCCAATATGTGTGAAATGTCCCAAGATATTATTATTATTTGTTGTCATTTTCATGTCACGGGCCCATGGGGACCCGGTCATTCGCATTCATGGGGCCGAAGCCAACATGAAGAGGCTTTTGGTACATTTTACTAGAAATGTGGGATGATTATTAATTATTATTATTATTTATCCTCTTTTGAAATTATTTGTTATCTTCCTTGTATTTCTGTAGTTTCTTTCTGATATTGATGCACCTACTCATTTTTCTTTCTGTTTGGCCTTATGGTTGACTGATAGAGAATGCCTTTAGGCATTAAGTCCGTCAATTGTATACATTTTGTATGTGCAATGAGGTTTAAATAAATCACACGGCGGACACAGCCTAGGTCAGGTTAGGTTTGCGCGGGCTAGTTTTCCGCAATTGCCTTAAAACCTTAAAATCACACGGCCTATAAAAGCACGATTTCGAACACAACTCGAACTCACACTGTCAATGTTTGCGTGCGAGGACGGCTGTACACTTGTAAATGTGTGTGTACCAGTACGCGGACCAACGATTCACTCTCCATCTCCGGATGAAACAAATGACGGTAGCGGCGAGTTGGGCGCGCCGCGCGAGTTGGCGGCTAGATTCAGCTATGATCATTAATTATATAACAAATTAATGAGAACTAAGCCGTTCCGTGTACACCAGCTTGACGCTCGGTAGCGTACACCGTGAACAGGCCTTATATTTCGAAAGTTTAAAGCTATGTGGCCAATTTGCTGAATAAATGATTGAATTTGAATTTGTACAATTTTTTTAACCTAGATATTCCGTGAGTACTATTTGGGTACTATTTATTTGCATAATCAGATCCTGGATATCGTTACGGTGTACGCTATCTTGACGGTCACCTTCAATTGCTATGCTAACATAAATTCGACACTCCAATGTGAATCGATCTCACAGTGAAAATGCCGAATAACCCGATTTCCTTTTATCCTAGTATTTTTCGTCATTTATCTAAAAAGCCTTACAAAGAGGGTTTTATCGGAAAAATGCGAAATGTATGCAGCTCCACGGGCGGTAAGAGAAACCACGGGGTTTCTGTAGGTAAATCTAAGACCCCCAAGGAACTGGCTGATCGATCAACGAACAGTCCGAACCGGTGGGTCTAGCTAAGGCTTGGGCATAAAATTTCCTTAAAAGTAACTTAAGTGAGCACTGAGAAAAGTGTTTTTGGAAGTTCATCCCTTCAGAGTGAAGGTAAGTCTAAATTAATTAAATAAGTAATTTTAATTTGCAATAAAACAACAGTATCTCTTTTATACTGTATTGGGTAAGTTGCTACACCCATTAGGTAAAATTGTATTGATACCAATCTACTGACATGCAATGTACCATCTCTCATACTTACAATTTATGGCAAATAAATAAAATGAAATGTAAAATGAAATGAACTGAAATAGTACTGCAATATTTTGAGATTTTGGAGGAATGGTCTCAAAATAACGTCAAGGAACGGTATTATCTCGAAAAAACCTTGATTTGCTTCAATATTCCTATTTTTTACGGTTCCGACAGGAACCCTTTATAGTTTCGCCATGTCCGTCCGTCCGTCTGTCCGCACTATTTCTCGGAGATGCTTAGTTCTAGAAAGCTGTAATTTGGCATGAATATACATATTAGTTACGCTGACAAAGTGGTACAATAAAGTTTTGAAATATATTTTTATAGGGTACCTCCCCTACTCGTAAAGTGGGGATGTAAATTTTTTTCTTGCGTATCTCATGGTGCGGCATATCGTTGAATAGGTCTTGAAAAAATATTGTAGGTTTCTTAAAACCATTTTTCGATTAAGTGATGCGTTTGTGAAATATTAAGCTTTAAAGTCCTATTTTTTGGTAGAGTCGAAAGTCCCCCCCCCCCCCACTGCCAGCTAAATGGTGGTACTTGGATGGCTGAAAAAAATCACGGTTGTGGCATATATAACGTAGTTGAAAGGAAAACTATCACAGCTAAGTAGGCTGTACACATTTACGAGTCATAGTCGACCAACTTATGAAATGATTAAAAAACCAATGATTTTTCTCGAGCGGCAGGGGCGTCGGGCGGGCACGTCATACCACAGGCTAGCTAAGATGCTAAATAAGTCTTAGAAAGGTACTGTGGGCATCGTCAACTTCGGAACCCTATACTTTGCGCGTGGCCCGACACGCACTTGGCCGGTTTTTTTCTGTTTCTATGTGTGATCGTATCGTTTATTTTGACGCTGTTGACCTCGTCGATCAAAGCATTACACAATATGTTTCCATAGAATGTACTCTACGGGAAAAAGTTTCCTTCAAAATGTTCAGTGGTTAACGGTAGGCTTGTAATGATAACTACATCAAATTGTACATAATGACGATGCAAAAGTGATTGTGAAATCCTACTTGAATAAATGTTTTTTGTCTTTATCTTCCTTAAATTCCATTAAATCCTATAATTTTTCTACTGCTTTTTCATCGATAAAACTACGTCTAGTAAAGTTAGTCCTGTTTATTCGTTAGTTTGTACACTTTTTCTCTGTAAACACTACATTTGCTCAGACCCGGCGCAGTGCGTAAGCGCTCTTAAACTCGAGCAGCTGCTATTTCCAATTGGCCACAGTTAATTCGTCAGAGTATTTACCGTTCAATATTCCAAACACTCGAGTTGCAATATGCAAAATAAACTTAAACCTACTTCAAGTTAGAAACATATCTTTGCAAACATTGTGCGCGGGCCCATTGCGGTCACGCACGCACGATACGTCATTGCTCTTTATTTTCACAGAATAAGAAAAGTAGGTCGACGTCGACGTCTTTGATCTCGTAATATATGCAGCTTCCTGCAGCAGGTCCCAAGTTGTATACGCCACCGAACTTAGTAGCTAGGGACCGCTCTTCTCCCGTATCTTTCATACCCCATACCCCTCGCACGATTGTCTTGTCAAGGCGGCTTCATTGAGCGACTGTATGATTAATTAGACTGTGTTATTGTCTAACTGGCAGGGCAGCCCCGACTTGAAACAACTGTGCTGTGCCAATGCCAATGAATTAAGATCAAGACCCTAAATTTTCTCTAAAAATATTTATGCGAGTCTCGTCCTGACGCTTATAAATACAAAAAAGTTAGAGAGAGGTGTGGCCATTTTGAAAAATTAAATACAGCTCAAGCGAACACTTTTGTCGGTTTTTTGGCGTTGATTTTAGAAAAATGCAGGTAACTACGTTTGTATGGAGACTCGCGAACGTACTGACAACTTAACTCACATATTAAAAACTTACAGCAATACGATCCGTTAAATAAATCCCGTATCGTTCTACAATGTGACTGCACTGCACCGTGGGACGCGCTACGCTGACATAATATTGACAGAAGGGTTGCCACTTAGTGGCTCGCCGCTTAATGTTACACGGTCCTACAACAACTACGCTTTCTTGACTATTTCGAACTGTAAATAAATACTAACTTTGTATAGTGCGGGGACGAAAAGAGATTTTTTTTTTCAAATGTCTATATCGTGTCCACTTTCTATCTGATCCAGGTTTCAAACAAGGTAGGGTTTTTTAAGAGTTGCACAAAAAATTCTCGTTCGAATGGTCATTTGCGCTTTTTCCACATAGAAAGTATTCAGGTTGTAAAAAAAATTGGCTTTTTATTTTATTTTTGGGAGTTCATTGAAACTTGAGATGTGGTGTTGTTGATTTCCACGCAGACGAAGTCGCAGGCGACATCTTGTTTATAATAGATGTGACAAATAGATGCTCCGATACATTGTTTATACTCAACTAAACCAACAAACTTGCGTAACTTATAATAAACGTTGTATCTGTCCCCTAACCCCTTACGTCGTCGCCCATTACTTCTGCCCCGTCGGCTCTCGCTTCAATGAACAAATATTCATAATTGTCCTCACTTACCCCATCTCTATCATCCACCCCTTTATTACTAACCGCATCAACATAAAGTGCTATATCCACTGATTCTACCGCATTAGCAACTTTGTCTCCATTTTCAATAGGATTAGCTTTAGTGGTAATAGTATCTACGGCATTGGATTAAAGGTTACTTTTCAATGTATCTACGGTTTTTTCAAGTTGAAATTTTAACCCTAGTTGCAGTTTTGTATTTATTCATTTTGATTTGTCTTTTTTGCGATGGTTTGATTGTAGATAGTAGATACTGATTTTTATTGTGACAGGTGTTCCCATTATTGTAAACAAAAATTGTTACTAATTAGTAGCTTTCGTCAAATAGACGTTACAGAATATGTCAATAGATTAATAGCCAGCGTAGAAATCAATAAACAAAATCACGAAAGGAAATCCGAGAGGCCGGAGATGCATTTCCATCTTCCATCTTCACCCTCCGAATCATCCCCACGCTTCCCTCCCTCTCTCGCCCACGTGACAAAACGAAACGGAGGGAGATTACAGCGCATGCGTGGCTCAACCCCTCATGACTTGGTCTTGATAGTTCTGCTCCTGTCGAGACGCTGTTCTGGCCCATTCCTCCAAGGACCATCCTCGGGAGTGGTCCGTTCTTTCACTCCTGCAACTGCATCTAGGTACTGCAGGGCGTGAAAGAGCGCGGGGCAAGTATAGATACAGGCAAAGTGGGAACGAGACGACATGAGGACCAGGTAAGTGCCACTTGTATTTGTAGCACGTGCTCTTAAAGTTTACAGGATTTTAAAACTCGTTTCGCCAACTTTTCACCGCTCATTTTGAGTGTTGAAGAGTTTTTGGCTGCTGATATTCGGAATTTTATTTTGGTCTGCCTTGTTCATTTCAGTCTGGTCTATTATTCTGCTTTTCATTTTTTGTTAGTGGTAGGACCTTGTGCTAGATCCGTCCGGGGTGGTACCACAGTTTTTCCCCGCTAACCTGCCGCCAAATAGCAGTGCTCGCACTGTTGTGTTCCGGTAGGGGGTTAAGGCAGCCGGTGAAATTTCTGGCACAGAGGCATTCCATCTTAGGCCTCAGGGTAGGCAACGCATTCGAGATGTTATGGTTTCTTAATGGGGGATAGGATTTCGGTGTCCATGGCCCGCAGTGACCACTTACCATCAGGTGGGCTGTGCGCTCGTTTGCCTATACCATTGGTATAAAAAAATGAACTAAATTTTCGTCTGTTTCCATTTTAAATGATAAACTTGAGCTTGCTTCGTTCCTTACCGCTTAACTTATCATATTAAGGGTCAGATCATAAACTGTAAGAACTTGTATTTTTGTCTGATCAAGCTCGAAATCATGGTCAAAATCTTTGAACGAGTCGTTTTTAAAACCAAATTGTTCTAAATTGCGTCTTACGAAAGTTAACCAAACCTAAGATTATTGACGATCACACTTTAACACTAAAGTCATCGTATATTTTGTGTTTTTATATTTAAAATCGTGTGACATATTTATGTGTAATTCTTGATTCTTATTCATTTTTAAAACCAACATAATTATAGAAGTAACATTTGTATGAGACGCGGAATCTTTATATGAGAACACAATGAAAAATCCAACAAAGCTGTCACCATCGACGGTTTCAATAAAATCAGGGTTGTTGCCCTCTAATCTGTTTGTTTGGGGATTATAATTTCCTCCACGCTGCACTCTGTCATTACCGTTCGTTAGATCCCTTTTACTAAATTCACTGGCTATGTTTGTCACGTTGTGTGTAATTAAAGGAGCAACAGTGATAACTTGATTTTCTTACTTGATACGAATCGAATTTTGTGATTTTGTCCATATGCTTGTTAAATAGCATGTTATTTTTAATATCGTCTTAAGTACTTGTCGTGGCAACAAACAAATTTTGTCGTTTAATTTTCCTTTTTTGTTTTCTAAATATATAGGCATTATTGCTGTATCCTTAAACTCATGGATATTTACGAAACCTCCATTTCCTTTTTTCAGCACATTAGAGGACAATTTTCCAATAAATTATCTTAGTACTGTCCTAAATTGAATGAGTAATGTTTTTATAACTAGTTCTAGGCTTACTGATGCAGACTATAAACTGTTAGCGTTTAGTTTTACGTAGATGAGGCTTTCGTCTTACAGGAATGTCCTTAATTCTTTACAAAAATATATTCTTTTATTTAAGAGCCGTTCTCTTGTCGTTCGCGACGTCTCGCTATGTTCTTTCATCTTTTGAGGTCGTAATAGACATATCCTTTTTCTTTTCGGACAAAGTAGGTTACTTCTTTAAAATACCATTACATAAAAAAAACGTTCCAACTAACTTCCGATCCTAAATCTCTAATCAAGGTTTTCCCCGTCACTCCTCTATCAATATATTCGTTACCATCATCAATTTCCCGAATCCCGCTTTTCATTAAACCAGTATTCACCCTTAGTTAATCAGCTAGTTTAAAAACCTTACCTCGACGGGGGTATACATTCAAATCTTCGTTAGCTCGGCGGGTCTCCATTGATGGATCACGTAATTGGTAAATTGGCAACTTCAAGCCAATTGTGATGATTGAGCGATTGGTTCCTATAGACAAGTTGAGTTGTATTATGAATTGGCTTTAGTTTTCCTTGGCTGTGTTGTCATATTATGTTTAATATCATTAACTGATTGGTATATTCGTGAAAGAAAGACTATAGCGTCTTGGGTTTTTTGTAGCAATATGTCGATGTGCGCTTTTTAGATGATTTATTTCGTTTCCATTTTTCCATCATCTTTTCTATTTCTGGAAGAACCAATTTGTTATTTCTGGAATTTCACCATTTGTCCAGGTATTTTTACATGATTAAATTAACGTCTATGGTTGGATATTGGAATTCAAAATGTTCTATTGTACATTGTCTCAAACTTTCGCGATACACACTCATATTAAACACACTATCACCGGGACTTAATCGCGTAAAAACGATTTATATTTTACCTCGACGTTTCGGCCGCGATGCAACGGCCGTGGTCACGAGAAGACTCACGATTAAGTCCCGGTGATAGTGTGTTTAATATGTTCTATTGTATTTTGTTCTGATGAGGGAATAATCGCACAGTTTAAAGTCGATCATTCATTTTCAGGACCAAATGTCTATTTGCATCTAAGAATATCAAATTCACAAATTGCTATACGTATCCTTCGTAGAAAAATGACGCTCAGATCTAGTCTTTTTGAAAAGGACATGTTTATAGACGACATCATCATAAATTCCATTACAGTATTCCAAAATTGACAGTCATTCTGAATCATGATTAATACCCTAATAAAACGTGCATTAACGGTCCACTACACATCATCCCCATCCGTTCCCCTAATTCGCTAATAGAAAAGTCTCAGATTTCGCCGGACAGCGTGACGACTTCCGCCGGAAGTGCAATATGGCGACGGAAGGCTTTTATCCGAAAGAATCCATCACGTGTTTATTCAGTTGAGACCATCGGGGAGTCTCTGATATCTATAGAATTGATATTGATAGTTATAGCGTTTATATCATCAGTACCTATTTTTACTAACTTCGTCAAGTGGATGTGAGGTGTCATTAGATTCCTCATGACAGTAAGAGTGACTATTGGTAAGTATATCGAAATGTCAGGTTTTTGTTTAAATGTAACAATCAAGTTACTCTGTATTGATTTTAGGTCTGCTGCTGTTAAAGCAGAACTCTCGTTATTATCGTCTCTATCGTCTATAAAATAGTCGTTCGCCACTTTAGGTTTAACTACTTCTTAAGGCTATTTTGCTTCTTCAGTATTTCCATCAATAACCTCATCGAATGAATCGCTTCCAAACTTTTCCTGTAAATCTCCAAGAGCAAAACCAATTCCAAAAACATGTAAAAGATTTTTATTGCCAACATTTCCTGGCCATGTATCAAGCCCCACCCTATTGCCATCCCTTTCTCCCCCATCATCACCCTTGGCAAGAGGGGGACAGCCTCTATGGCGCCAGACGAGCCGGCGCCAGAGTCTATCGATCCCCCCCACTTTAAGGGGGGACGCATGCGCCCTACTTGTTTGCGCAGATTTCTCCAGATTTATAGATTTTCTTGGCTTATCCGCTGAGTGGGTAATCTTATATGTACTCGTGGATAAGTAATTGATGCCTGTTATTTATAGCTACTGTTTTGATTTCTTTTTTTCTGACTGTACATTGTTTATTTTAAGCAGGTAGCTTCTTATCTACAATACAACTTTGTTCGATAGTTATCAGCATCTGTGTCTAATTTACATTTTTCTTTTGCGGTTAGATATTGTATTGATCATGGTCTTTAAATTCAAACAGGCACATTTGGTCTGTCACCAATATTGTCTCCACTCCACTACATTTTTCACGATTTCTACAAGTTTACTACTTTGCGCTGATTCATTTTTGAAATTATCTATCTGGTTTTATTCATTACTTATTGCGTTGATCTTTATTTGTTACTATCTTACTTTTCTTAAAATCACTCTCTCACCCTACCCTTGTACAATAGTCATAGTTACTTCAGTAATTTACGATGATTCACATATATACAATTCTCTATCTTGTTTTCTTTATACCTTACTTATTGTATTAATCTTTGTTTGACAGTGTCCTTTATTTGATTCTATCATTCCACCCTGCCTCTTCTGCAATAGCTATAACTACATAACTAATTTGCGGTGATTCATCCATATTATCTTTTTCAATCCTTTCCTCTCGATCTCCATTATCAGTGACAAACCGACAAATAATAGCAACCCGATACGTTAATGTATCTCTGTTGTTCGTCACGTCACTTAGGGCCGCTTTGTCCTCGCGTCCATTGTTTACAAGGGTTGATGGGTCGTGTTTAGCTTCAAGAATAGTTGTCTCGATAAGATCTATAATATGTGCTTATGGATTTTCTGTTTCTTCTCCCTTTGTTTTGAATGATATGTCTGACTTGGCGTCTTTAAAGATGCACCTTTGACTTTTTGGTTTTCTTTCACACAAGTTTTTTCGTTTAGGTTATTGTATTTTCGATCCTTTCTTTCGTCTTTAATTCGCACTTCGAGGTTCCTGGTAGGCACTTCGTGCTAGCTAGCTAGGTGGTAGTGCCTCGTGCCCGTCTGAATGGCTACCACCGCCGGTCTGAAGTATACCGCTAAAGCATCCTTGCATTCCGAATTCGGACATTACAGACCTGGTCTGGTCGCAGCCTTTCGTTCCGTCTATAACATTAAAACAAAACACTCCCACTCATGCAGTACGAAGTTACATTATTATATTACATACACATCCACACTCAACCAAATATGTTACTACATATAATACCTATGTTACTACTAATTTATTTATCCAAGCGATCTCAGAAACGACTCTAATGATTTGGACTGTGTAGGGGTTTACGAGGGCGACAAATCGATCTTGCTAGGTCTTATGTCTCACAAAACTCGGTTTAAGCTATTTTCACCCGAAAAAAGCTCGCTCGCCCAGGTACAGTCGAGTTAATTAATATGTGTACACTTTTGGACCTTATTACAACGTGGTAAGGTGCAAAAGTTGTATATATTGGCGAACTCGACTGTAGTAGTATGTATTAGTCAAAAATTACGTAAAGAACGCGTTGACTTAGTAATTCGGACCTTACTACGGGGTGGCGCCTGGCTGTAAGTGCTCCCCCGTTGCTAGGTGACGGAGCGACGCCTTGGCGCCTCCGAAATTAGGTCAAGCTTGGAGCCCCGGTGTGCTAACTTTACCCCCTAATGTAGCAAATTAAATATATATGTAGGTATTTGTTAAAACTGTAGACTTACATGGATGATGTTTTATTTTATTTGCTAAGTATCAGAGACTATGTAATTATATAAGACTGTCAGTCTCCTTACATTACGGGCTACAGCGTACATCGGAAATAGCCAGGGAGCTTCCAATTTTCATACTTCGCCTGCACAGCGCCATCTAGATGTAGCTCATGGACTTCAAATTCGCACGCAGGCTACCTAGGCAGCGACATCTATTATCGCATTTAACACTTATTTCGGGCGTAGGTACGCTGATTTGTTTGAAGCTTGTCATTCTAAGTTTACCTTACTTCTTCTATGGTAAGTACTTTCATGTCGCCCAAACTTTAAGACCTACCTTTGTTCGCTTTTTTCCCTAACCACCGTTTCAGACGGATTAAAAATATTCTTGTATTTTTTTCCGCATGAGCTCTAAATCGTTTAGCGTGAAAGGGCGCGTGTTCACGCGTGTAAGATGCGTTCCGACGCGACGTTTTGACAAGCTGTCAGGGGCCACGTGTCAGTTCGAACGGGATGGAACAATGTCATGTCTCCCTCTTATTCCAAATAGAGATGTTGGGAGAAATGCCGCTGTATGTGTCAGGGATTCATTTTACACCCTAGTTCACCGAAGTTTTGGTTTGGGTTATACAAGGAGAGAAAAATAGCGATCATCATCAAGTGAGCCGAAAGTCTTCTTTCCCCGCTAACCTGCCGCCAAATAGCAGTGCTCGCACTGTTGTGTTCCGGTAGGGGGTTAACGCAGCCGGTGAAAATTCTGGCACAGACGCATTCCATCTTAGGCCTCAGGGTAGGCAACGCATTCGAGATCTTATGGTTTCTTAATGGGGGATCATAGGATTTCGGTGTCCATGGGCCGCAGTGACCACTTACCATCATATGGGCTGTGCGCTCGTTTGCCTATACGATTGGTATTTAAAAAATCGTCCATTGTTGGACATAGGTTACCCCGAAGTGTCAGTCTCACCAATCAGACAGGTTTATGCCGTGCCATTCCAGCTATATCTACCAGGTGACCAGGTCGTCGCTCCATCTTGTTGGAGGCCTACTGACAGCTCGTTTCCCCTGGCGCGGTCGCCGGAGACTCGAAAAGCGATGGCAAATACATCCATATTAATATTATAAATGCGAAAGTAACTCTGTTTGACTGTATGTCTGTTACCTCTTCACGCTTCAACCGCTGGACCGATTGAGATGAAATTTGGCATGGAGATAGTTGGGGTCCCGGGAAAGGACATAGGCTACTTTTTATCCCGGAAAAATGTATAATTCCCGCGGGAGCGCGATAGCTGAATTCCACGCGGGCGAAGTAACGGACAGAAGCTAGTTTTGTATTAAAAAAAAACATTTCGGTTAAAACATAAATTGTATCAAACGCCTGTCAACCCCATCTCATAAACTCACATATTCAAGAATCTGTTTGCGACATGGGGTGTCCAACGACCGTATATTCGCGTGCAAAAAGAATCTTAACACAACGGAGTTGGATTCAAAGATGTGTACTTATTTCTGTACCCGAGACATGATGTATTATAATTTACACTCTCCATTTAACAAGTCGTCTATTGGTTTCCACACCATTGCGTTTGGACGTTTTTATGACGTTTTAAAATGTAGAGGATTATTTTTAGGCTTTATTTTAAGTAGGTAGGTGCCGAATGCTGGTACAATCAATATCAATAAGTACTCGTAGATACAAATAATAAACCAGCGTATACATATAAAAAGCCGTGGTAGCCTAGTGGTTCGACCCACCGTTACTCATGCAGAGGATTGGGGGTTCGATCCCGGCTCGCACCTCTAAGCTTACTTATGTGCGAAATTCAATTTGAATTTACCACTGAGCTTTTCGGTGAAGGAAAACCTCGTGAGGAAACCGGCACGCATCTGCGAAGTAATTCAAAGATGTGTGTGAAAAATTGGTGAAAATTAGGCTCGAGCTATGAGTTTGTGGCCTTCGGGGTGGAGACTATGGGGTTATCGGGCAACGGGGCGCTGGGGCTCCACAGGGAGCTGTTGAGGGAGGCAACGGGAGACCCTCGCGCCGGCAGCTTTCTCGCGCAGACTGGCTATTGCCATACAGCGAGGGAATGCTGCCTGCGTGATGGGAACCCTTCCGAAAGGCCCTAATTTAGGTTTTTAGGTTATTGTTTAGCTGTATTTTTATTAATTTTTCTGTAAATTTAAATGCTATTTGTAGTTTATTTTAGATATTTTAACTTATTCTTTACTGAATAAACTTTTCACATATCTGAAAATTGTCCATATTGACAAAAGTTGTCGTCATTTTGAGATTTTGTTCCACCCGAGCGGTGCGGGCACAGATACATATATTGTTGAAATTATAGTTAAGAGCTAGATTGAAGAGTTAACATAGTCATATAACATTTAAGTAAAAATACTTTCAAGCTATCTTATTCTTAGTATATCTTCACTTTATATTATTGCTGGCAACCTCTCAATATAACTACTATACATCAAGTTAATATAGATCTACCATTTTATGTCCACCATAGACATTCTTGTCCCAAATATAATCGCCTAAGGGTACGTTTCCACTACCACAAATTTGTTCAAGCCTTGACCAATCAAGTGTGGAATGGAGTCGAGCTCTGCGATTGGTCAACACCCCTCAAGCTCCGCGTCAATGGGAGAGCACCCTAAAACGCACAATTTTAAAGCTTCACGCAATAAACTCATAAACTCCCTATTGCACCATCAACATTCCCCAGGGACCTTTTTATGCTAAATCCAGTCATAACTCGTCCTCAAATGAGAATGAAGGTTAGTGCACATGAATTTGAGATGAATTTTCAGTTTGAAAGTGCTTGAGATTCTTCGAGGGTACGGTTTTAGTGTTCGTTTTATGAGCACTGCTATCTATTAAGAGTAACTACCTACCACGAGCTGGCTTACAACACAGAATATTTAATAGTACTAGTACTACATACAGAATGGCCACAGAATCACCCGCCTGAATCTAGCCGGCGCGCAACTCGCGCCCAACTCGCCCTTACAGTAATTTGTTTCATCCGGAGATGGAGAGTGAATCATTGGCCCGCGTACTGGTACACACACATTTATAAGTATACAGACGTCCTCGCAAGCACACAGACGTTCGCGCACGCAAACATTGACACTTCGTTCGAATTGTGTTCGAAATCGTGGTTTATAGGCCGTTTCCGCCCTGTGCTTACAAGTTCATGGTGGGTTGATTCAAACCTCCGGTTACAGTTAACATTATGGGTGGGTTGATGAATGCATAGTTGACGGACTCCTGGTCGTTAAATATGGCCGCCGAGCTGTCATTCCATACAGAAACGTCATTTTACCCCATAAGTAGTAAAATATTTAACGTTAACTTTAACGGGCAGTTCAAATCAACCTACCCTAAATATTTTACTATGGCCCTCAATGTTTGCTTATATATATATGTGATATCGACTGTAGTAAAATGTAGAAACGCATCCTGTACCCCATTACATGCTACATAGTATCTTCAGTAGGTAGCTACGTACTCAAAGCGCAGCGAAAGTCATTGACCCACAATACGCGCGGATTCGGTTCATTCATGACTAAAAATAGACTGCGGTCTCGTAGAAGGGTTATTTTGTTACTCTCGCGCTCCCTTTCCAAGTGGCCTGAAAAAGCTAATGACTGAAGAATGTTTAAACTGTAACGCTTGACGTCAATGACATTGTGGCATATAAGTGGCGATCTCGAGATGGAGCTGGTATTCTAGGTCGACATATTAATGCGTAAGAAAACAATGAAAAAAAAACTCAATATATTATATGAAAATGTTAATCAAAGTAAGTAACTGCCCGCTCTGACTGTGAGAGTGTTCTAATGTAGAATAAATAACTTCAAGTACTTACCTAATTTTTCCATATATTTTTTCAAACATTTTCTTTCATACTATACTGGTCAGGACCACAAACCGAACAATAAAAGAACTAGTCAAATAAAGCCTGTCTAAGTAATAATTAATAAGAATTTTTTTACCAATCCAACCATGTCATCTATGTAATTTAACAATTTCCCAATTCTATCGTAGAATTAACGTAAATAAAGAATCTTCTCGTACCAAAAAAAAATCTTTAAATCGGTCAATTAACATCAAAATTGGAGCAAACAGCCAAACATTGCGCTATCCAAAAAACCACGGTGATGTAATACAGACGGAGCCATTAAAATCGCGCCGACACCTGCGCGAGCTTATTATAGAACAGACAGACGCCTGTCAAGATGTTCCACACTATGATATTGTTATCAATAATTTAGCGATAACGAGTCAAGACTCATTAGATCACTCGCAAGAGTTGCAAGGGAGAAAGTTGCATAGTAAAATAAGTTAAATTAACTTCGTGAAACTTTAGTCTTTTCTTCGAATAAAATCAATGTGAATATGGACTTGCCTAACTACTTAGGATGTTGTTTCTAATTTTAACTGCCGCCGCAGGATAAAAGTAATCTATTTATATAATTTTTTTTTCAGCCACAGTTTCCAAACATTACTATAGAAGTACATAAGTACCTCTGAAGTCCTCGAAATTGACACCAAAATCATCTACGTGCTAGCAAATTTCGAGGAGTTCCCTCATTTTCTCATGGATCCCATCTTTAGAACTGAACCAAATTAATATGGGACCAACTTGGAAGTACAACCTTTCGAACAAAAAAAGAATCATCGAAATCGGTTCACGTTTACTATTTATTTTTGGTGAACATACATAAAAAGAATAAGAAAGATTCCGACGAATTGAGAACCTCCTCCTTTTTTTGAAGTCGGTTAAAAATACGGTAGAGCCTGAATGGCAACCACCCACCCAACTGTTCCAACTTATAAGCGTGTTCCAGTCGACACCAGCAACTGACTAATGACTTATCTGGTATCGCAAAGGTCTACAGGTGCCGTAATCAGCTTCACTAGGACCGTCTGCTTGTTGGTGCGATAGCAATAGAAAACTAGGTGCCAACTTCTATGGTGTCTATTTTTAGGCCCTCAACCCAAGCAGTATGACTATGACTGCTTACTGGAAAGGGAGCGCGCTCTAATAATAAATGTTAATTGTTTCCGCACACGCAGCACCGGCAGATGGCGCTTGCATTGCAACAGTTTATAACTCGTCCTACTTCTTATACTGGTAGCACAGAATATTTAATAGTACTACATACAGAATGGCCACGGAATCGCCCGCCTGAATCTAGCCGGCGCGCAACTCGCGCCCAACTCGCCCTTACCGTCATTTGTTTCATCCGGAGATGGAGAGTGAATCATTGGCCCCCGTACTGGTACACACACATTTACAAGTGTACAGACGTCCTCTTACGCAAACATTGACACTTCATTCTAATTGTGTTCGAAATCGTGCTTTTATAGCCCGTGTCCGCCCTCTGTTAGTAGTACACTTTTACATTTGTTTTACATACTTGCCTGTTTCCCGTTGGGGTAGGCAGACAGAGTCGACTTCATGTATTAATTAAAACAGCATAGTTGTTAATTATTGAATTATAGATTATCTTTTGATTTGTTGATGCTGCGACGAAAGACGTGTACTGAAATATGATTATAGATCCCTCAAGGTTCACATTTGAATAGACGGGCCCTGCGCTACGTATCAGATTTCTGCGATCTTTCTTTATTGCATCAGACTGTACATTAACCCCAATAGCCGTCACAAGCCGTCAAAGCGTTTTTGATCTCGAAGATATTTAGCCACATTCACTGCCACTTCTTTTTACGAACTTTCGCCAAGTGCCACATCTGTCACTAAGGGAACATTTCAACGCACATGTGCGTTCGAGGCACTGCGGGAAAGTCAGCAAAACGCATATATGCGTCGGTGGCAGTGAATGCGTTAAAAGCACTTGTAGCACGGAAGGCAAATATTAGCAGGTTCATTACAGATACAAATTGTAAGTACGGGCCAAAAACGTTCTAGAGAACTGACACGTAGTGAGTCGATCGTCTATATAAGACCGGCCGCACTGTAAGAAATTTCTGACGGCTCGCCGGAAAAAATCTGACCAGAATTATTCTAACAGTGTGCGGGGTCTAATACAAAAAAGAACGGTCAGAAACTTATGTGCGGCCGCTCTAACCGGGGTCGAACAAATTCCAGAGCGCCCCCCAACCCCGCCAGCGACACCGGTCCTTCAGCAACCCGCCGCGCCGCCGACCCAGCGCGCGCTCCCTCGACCTCGAGCCCAGCCCCGAACGGACCGCCACCGTCACCGTCCACAGGTATTACATCTCATGGTCCCACCACCACACAACACCTATCTATCTAGGCATCGGTACGGAAGTTGAGCGGTAGCCTTTGATGCGCAGAAGTCGAAAATATGGTCTCATCGGTAGAGGGGCGCGGGACGCATCGGGCGCTTTGTCATGCGCGCACGCTTATTGGTCCTTCAATCGTAAACATGCGCAAAAATACCCTCTACTTTCGCTCACCGCTCAAGATCCGTACCCCACTAACCTGGCGCCAAATAGCAGTGCTCGCACTGTTGTGTTCCGGTAAGGGGTTAAGGCAGTCGGTGAAATTACTGGCACAGAGGCATTCCATCTTAGGCCTCAGGGTAGGCAACGCATTCGAGATCTTATGGTTTCTTAATGGGGCATCAATAGGATTTCGGTGTCCATGGGCCGCAGTTACCACTTACCATCAGGTGGGCTGTGCGCTCGTTTGCCTATATCATAGGTATAAAAAAAACCGTGCCGCAACCTGTACGTGCTACTCATCATGAGATGGTTTACTCCGTGCCCAATTCGGATTAGAGACTTCACAAAGAGCATTTTTCTTAGACCCTGTGCACCGGCTGGCTACAAAACTAGATTCTTTCCATATCAGTGGAAATAAGTTTTTTTTTTTTGGGACAAGCTTTTATTGCTGACTGTACTTTTCTTTGTAAATCCTTCATCTACCTTTCAAGACGAATCAAACGAGCCGAAACTTGATGTGGTTATGTGGTTTTATTTCGGAGTTCCTATGGCCACCTTCCAGCTCCATCATCAGATCAGCTCCACGTCATCAGAATATTGCATTGTCACGCGATTTACATATTCGTGCAAAATTTCAGCTCAATCGGAAACCGAAAAGTGGGTCAAATTTAACTTGCAAGATTCCATTACAGACAACGGGACAGGTGAAAGTAAATAAAAGCTTGTAACTAAAATGGACATTCATTGAATATCTTGTTGAACTGTGTTTACTCTAAATAATGTGATCCTAGGCTATAAGTATCTATAGCTGCAGCGCTATTGAATCTTCTGTATCTTCTTTTCTGTAGCATTTTCTATAAAGTGGTATAGATAGATGATCTGACAAAAAAATCTGTTGTCTATAAAGTCGGTTTATGGACGATAATTTTACGTGATAACGTCATAAGAAAACATTAATGAATATGTCCCGTTACGTAGGACATACATCACCATGGACATACATTGCGTCATGGTTTTTCGTGTGCGCAGCCGGCGTTCATCAATTTATAAGATAACTTACGTCAAAAAACCATCGGACTCATCATCTATGTCGTAAATTCTAGAAAATTCTACAAAAAAGAAGATGAAATAGCTCTGCAACTACAATAGCCCCCGTATTATCTTTGTTTATTATTTTCTCCCCTTTCCAGAGCGCACTCCCTAAGCAAGATGGCGACGCTATCCCTCAAAATATCCCTGGAGGGTGGGAAGGTGGTCAAAACCATCCAGTTCGACCCCTCCACCACCATCTACGACGCATGTCGCATCATCAGGGAGAAAATACTGGAAGCCAGTGCCGGAGATCGTAAGTTAACCATAACAGCTGTCCCAGAGATACCCATCCCTACACAGTATCAGTGTGGATTGGAGACTTCACACAGCTACTCACTTCAATAGTCCATCTTCACTTCACTTAGTATTTTGTTGTCCATTTCATTTGCGACTCGTTTTATCATAGGAGTGACAATCAGAGTGTACAACGCAGTAGCAATAGTAGATTGTGTGACTAGGGAGCAAAATGTTTTTTTTTTACCGCGGGTGACGGATTGAATCCAGAACGACGCGAAAGATTCCAGAATAGAATCCCGAGCTGAGCGAGGGATTCTAACGTGGAATCTTGAGCTAGCGAGGGATTCAAGCTATGTCACCCAAGGTTTAAATAATTTTGCTACCGTGTTGCACACTCTGCTTTTCACTCCTATGAGAAAACCAGTAGCAGCAGGGAACAAAATCGTACTTTGCTCCCTAGAGAGCAAAATTTTACTTTGCTCCCTGTTTGCGGGGCAGAAATGGAGAGGGGAGCGAAATCGCATTTTGATCCCTCTAAACGGGGAACAAAGTACTCCTTTTGGAATAGGAAGAGTGAAAAGTCATATGCACCGTCTAATATATAAAATTCTCGTATCACAGTGTTTGTAACCAAACTCCTCCGAAACGGCTCGACCGATTCTTTGGAGTGTATGTTCAGTAGGTCTGAGAATAGGACGTAAGCTATTTTTCATACTCAAAAAAAGAAATCTAAGGCGGCACGAAGTCCGCGGGATCCGCTAGTGTTACTATTATGATAATCATGGCTGACTAGGAGTTAGAACTGATAAGGAGTTGGTGCTCATCCATCCATACTAAATTATAAGTGCGAAAGTAACTCCGTCTGTCTCGCTGTCTAATACCTCTTCTCGCTTCAACCGCTGTACTGATTTAGATGAAAATTTGTATGAAGATAATTGGAGTCCCGGGAAAGGACAAAGGCAACTTCATCCCAGAAAAACGCATATGTACCGCGGGAACGCGATAGCCAAATTCGCGTCGCGGAGAGAATCCATCAATAACATAATATCCATCTAAAATTGTGACATTTCTGACGTGTAAAATACCATTTTATTAATAATAGTAGATTGTGTGACTAGGGAGCAAAATGGTATATTTTACCACGGGTGACGGATTGAATCCAGAGCGACGCGAAAGATTCCAGAATAGAATCCCGAGCGGAACGAGGGATTCTAACGTGGAATCTTGAGCTAGCGAGGGATTCAAGCTATGTCACCCGAGGTTTAAATAATTTTGCTACCGTGTTGCACACTCTGCTTTTCACTCCTCCTATGAGAAAACCAGTAGCAGCAGGGAACAAAATCGTACTCTGCTCCATAAAGAGCAAAATCTTACTTTGTTCCCTGTTTGTGGTATAGAAATGTGAGATAGAAATGCGATTTTGCTCCCTCTAAACGGGGAACAAAGTACTCCTTTTCGAATAGGAGTGAAAAGATATTGTATTGTATCTCCCTCCAACAGCAAAAGAGTACGGCCTCTTTCTCGCGTCGGAAGAAGACAACAAGAAGGGAATCTGGCTGGAGGCGTCTCGCAGCCTCGACTACTACATGCTGCGCAACGGCGACCTGCTGGAGTACAGCCGCAAGACCAGGAACCTGCGTGTGCGCATGTTGGACGGTGAGACACACAAACACACACACGGAATAAGGACCACCGTATTCCTGCTCACTACTTAGCGCCACTATCTGCAAGGTGGTGGCTGTTAATGTCAACCTTTTCTCATTTCATACAATAGTGTCAATGTCACTGCGTCATGTGACGTTTCGGAGACCTCAGTGTTGCCAATTTGGCGTGTAATATGGCAGATAATGTGCTAAATTGGCAATATTGCACCTCGCAGAACAGCAAGCGCCTATAGCGGCGGATTCACTCGCGATGGCTCTCATTAACCTCACATACAGATTTTCAGATCTTATTGACACATACATTCGTACACACATACTCAGAAACGTTCACAGTTAATCACAAATCTCAATTCACACTCATATATTACACACACGCGTACTCACTCATTCACTCTTTCAGGACCTCACTCACCTCACTCAGACACACTTGCATCACTTTCAACCTCGTATTTAGTATCAAACAAACGCAAATCACACATTAATCTTTGGTAACACACTCACACATACACATACGGTCATTCACACACTCACATGATTACATACACATTTTCACACTCAATAAAACACACTCACACATTTGTCTCCAAGCATCAAGCAATCGATTTTATAACAAAAATTACAGTAATTTTTCGTAGCAATTGTTTAATATACTTGATTATGATTTTTCCTTCTCGCAGGCTCCGTGAAAACTCTGCTAGTGGATGACAGCCAGATCGTGGCCAACCTCATGGTGGTCATTTGTACCAAGATCGGAATCACCAACTACGATGAATATGGCTTGGTAAGTTTTATACATTTTACTCGTTGGCCCGGTGAACTTCGTATCACCCGAAGGCGATTCTTTTTTAGCTGTACCTTTTGACTTTTCCCGATTTTTTTCTTTCCAACCCTTCCCTGAATCACAGAGGACGAAAAAAGAATCAGCCACATCGGACCAGCAGTTGCTGAGCCTTCGAGAAATTTCGCATGTAGGTTCCTTTAGAAGTGTAGGGAAAAACATCTTGAAATTCCCATGGAAACGGGGAAAAACGGGCTTTTACATTTTAATGCTAATTTATTTTTTTCAATAAATTTCACTTTTTGATGTATTTTTACTTGGATTAAACCTTGATTGAACCATCTGTAATTATTGAGAAGACCATAATGACTTAGTTTTCTTCAGTTATAGTATAGCACAAAAACAGTACCAAAAACCATTAACTCATCTCAAATCTGAATTGGCAAGTATCTGGCAACAGCTGCTGCCCAACAGTTGGTCTCACACCTGACACTGTCCCCACAGGTGCGCGAGGAGCAGAAGGAGGAACCGGACCCATGCGAGAAGCCCAACTATGGGACTCTCACCCTCAAGAGGCGCCATCAGGACAAGGAGCGCGATGTGAAAATGGACCAGCTCAGGAAGAAGCTGCGAACTGACGATGAAGGTAAATGCTCTAAAACTTAGTTTTTTTTATGTATAGGCAAACGAGCGGACAGCCCACTCGCTTGACCCTATATTTTTAGGGTATCCGTACCCAAAGGGTAAAATGGGACCCTATTACTAAGGCTCCGCTGTCCATCTGTCCGTCCGTCTGTCACCAGGCTGTATCTCATGAACCGTGATAGTTAGACAGTTGCAATTTTCTCAGATGATGTATTTCTGTTGCCGCTATAACAACAAATAATATAAAAAAAGGATTGAATAAATATTTAATCGGGGCTCCGATACAACAAACTACGTCATTTTTTTCCCGTTTTTCTAGATAATCATACGGAACCCTTCGTGCGCGAGTCCGACCCGCACTTCGCCGGTTTTTTTTTATGTACTGGCTCAAGCAAAACGTTATGATATTTTACGCACAGTATCAGCTATCGATTCTAAGCATGCAAAAAAAGAAAAGGGGAAGAAAGGGGTGGGGTCGATGAGGTTAGAATGAATCCCTTGCTTTCTTACCAACTCGTAAAAAAGACAATTTTATAACTTTTATAAAAAAGTTATAAAATTGATTTTTGGCCTTTGCACCAGGTACGTACCTGCGCGGGCGTCAGACCATCTACATATACTAATAATAAGTCTGCAGAAGAAGTCGCCTCTGAAACTTGAAAATTAAAAGAAATTATCAAGTCTATAAGGGGACTGTATAAACTACTCTTATATCAAAAGGGGACTATATAAACGATACTGAACACAAAATAACGATTTTTAGAATAAAATGTCTGTATGTTTGTCCGAAATTAACTCGAAAACTACTCGACGGATTGCAACAAAATTTGGTATGGGGGTAATTCAACATATCGCGGGAAACCGGTGGAAGCAAGTAGCACAGGACCGGTCTGAGTGGCGAGCCTTGGGGGAGGCCTATGTCCAGCAGTGGACGTCTTTTGGCTGAAATGATGATGATGATGAATTCAACATATAGGATACTTTTTACACTGGAAAAATGTATAGTTCCCGCGGGGATGCTGTTAACGAATTCCACGCGGACGAAGTCGCGGTTAGAAGCTAGTATATTTTTAAATCATTACCTTAACAATGTCCTCTCCCCTCAGTGAACTGGGTTGAGCCGGCCAAGACGCTCCGCGAGCAAGGCATCGACGTCACCGAGACCCTCCTGCTGCGGCGCAAGCTGTTCTTCTCTGACCGCAACGTGGACTCCAGAGACCCCGTCCAACTCAACTTGCTCTACGTCCAAGCACGAGACGCCATCTTGGACGGCACCCACCCCATCACGCAGGATAATGGTATGCTTGTTCTACACTCCAGAGACCTGACCAACTGAACCTGCTGTACGTCCAAGCGCGAGACGCCATCTTGGACGGCACCCACCCCGTCACGCAGGATAAAGGTATGCTTGTTCTACACTCCAGAGACCCGACCAACTGAACCTGCTGTACGTCCAAGCGCGAGACGCCATCTTGGACGGCACCCATGCAGTCAGTCAATATAGAGTTTTTCCGGAATAAGAAGGAGCCTATGTCACTATACCTATACAAAATTTCGCCTAAATTGGTCCAGCGGTTTAAGCGTGAAGTAGTAACAGACAGCCAGACAGAAAGACAGATTCACTGATTGAGAGTTACTTTCTACTACTACTTCTACTACAGCCTATTTGTGTCCCACTGCTGGGCACAGGTCTCCTCTCATCACGAGAGGGTTTGGGCTATAGTCCCCACGCGGGCCCAGTGCGGATTGGAGACTTCACACATATCTTTGGATTAATTCGCAGATGCGTGCAGGTTTTCTCACGATGTTTTCCTTCACCGAAAAGCTCAGTGGTAAATTCAAATTGACAACAACATTTATAATATTGATTAGTATGGATGACTCAAAAGTATTCAACGCGACTTTTATTTTTCGCTGAGCCAGAAGGAGGGTTATTTTTTTTCGAGTGTATGTATGTAGGTATGCATGTGTTTGTGAGGTGTCGGTAGATTCGTCTTGATTGTGAGAGTGACACTGGGTGTATGAAAATTTGTTTCCCTTATGTATATTGTGTGTTTTGTCTACAGCCTGCGAGTTCGCCGGCATTCAATGCCAGATACAGTTCGGTGACCATAAGGAAGACAAACACACAACTGGATTTTTGGAGTAAGTACATGCCATCGTATATTACAAAAAAAAATCGGTTGTCTGTAAAGTCGGTTTATGGGCGATAACTTTACGTGATAACGTCATAAGAAAACATTAATGAATATGGCCCGTTACGTAGGACCTACATCGCCATGGACATACATGGACATACATTGCTTCATGTTTTTCGTGGGCGCAGCCGGCGATCATCAATTTATAAGACGTTATGACGTCAAAAAAAACAATTTTATAACTTATTCTTACAACAGCCATTTTTTTTAAATTTTATACCTACTTTAGTCTATCACAAAACGTTACCTACTCTTTTCTGATACTTTATCAACACCGCACTACCAAAACTGCCTAATCACGTCCCACTGCTGGGCACAGGCCTCCTCTCATCACGACAGGGTTGGGGACTTCACGCACACCCTTCAATTGCGTCCTAGATGCGTGCAGGCTTCGTCAAGATGTTTTCCTTCACCGAAAAGCTCAGTTGTAAATTGAAATTGAATTTCGCATATGTAAACTCACCGTTGCGAGTCGGATTCAAACCTACGACCCTCTGTATGGGAGGCGGTAGGTCAAACCACTAGGCTACCACAACTTCTGTACACCCTGTGATTCTGTGGGTAAAATATCGTCACAAGTTCACAACGTTTATTATTCGCTATGTGCAAAGACAGCGGTGGGGGAGACGAAAATTATCACAGCGTGTGACATGGCCAAATATGACAACTCTAACGGACACCAGTGAAGGGAACTGTCACTGTTGCGTATTTATTTGCATTGCATTATGTTGATCTGGAGTGAGTAATGTCATCCGAGGCTTCTTTTGTTTTTATCTCTCGTTATGAGGTTAGATAAAGAGAGATACAAGCGTTTTCGCCACATATTTTCAACATTTTTTAATTCCCCAAACAGCCTGAAAGAGTTCCTGCCAGCCTCTTACATGAAAGTGAAAGGCATCGAGAAGAAAGTGTTCAAGGAGCACAAACGTCACACCGGCCTGAGCGAGCTGGACGCTAAAGTACTCTACACCAAGAACGCGAGGGACCTGCCCACTTATGGGGTCGCCTTCTTCCTTGTTAAGGTAACCACCTTTAATCAGTACGAGCTTTTACCTGCGACGTCGTCTGCAAAGACTTTCGTACTAAACTTGCCCTCTAAATTAGACCAATATGTGTATCTACACGCTGGCATACTCTCAAAAGTAAGTGCATTAAAAGTAAAAAAAGCGTAAAGGTCCAATGGTTACTCAGGTTGACAGATCGACTTAGACTGCGACACCGTGGCGCCATCTATACCGCCAAATCGCGATAAAATAGAAAATAATTACCTGTAAATACTTAATATCACAATAAAAAGTAGCCTATGTGTTATTTCAGGTTACAAAGTATCTTTTTCCCAAATTTTTAGCGTGATTGAGTAACAAACATCCAAACACAAACTTTCAGCTTTATTTTATTACTAGCTTCTGCCCGCGACTTCGCCCACGTGGAATTCGGTTATAGCGTTCCCGCGGAAACTATGCGTTTTTCGGGATAAAAATAGCCTATGTCCTTTCCCGGGACCCCAACTATCTTCATGCCAAATTTCATCCAAATCGGTCCAGCGGTTGAAGCGTGAAGAGGTAACAGACAGACAGACGGACAGAGTTACTTTCGCATTTATAATATTAATATGGATTAGGATTCGTAGACTTTCAAAAATCGAGTTATTGGTGGTAATGTTATGGCATAATTAGTATGTTGACTCGATAATGTCTGGACCATCTCTATTTTTTTTCATCTTACCCCGTTTTCTTCGCAGGAGAAAATGAAAGGCAAGAACAAGCTTGTACCCCGTCTACTCGGCGTGACCAAAGACTCAGTCCTCCGCCTCGACGAGAAAACCAAGGAGATACTGCAGACTTGGCCGTTAACTACCGTGCGGCGCTGGTGCGCCAGTCCCAACACTTTCACCCTGGACTTTGGGGACTATAGGTGAGAAAATAGACAAGAAATCTGCATAATTCGGCCACTAGGAGCGCTGCAATCGCTTGACCCAAACCATCTGTCAATTACATAGAGAAATATTTGTTGTAATTGGTTTTGCTTAAATTATTAAAAAATGCCGCGCTGTGCAGTTCCAGGACGCAATGAGAACGGACGACACGTATTTCCGAAAGACTTGGTATGTATCTGGGGCAGGTATAATTGCATTGGGATGTCTTCATTTTCATCACAAATAACAACCAAAATTAAAATTGCGGTCAATATTTAACAATTTTTAAACAAATCTACTTGAAATTTTCAGCAAAAAAAAAACCGTAAAAATTTGACAGCTGCAGTATTTGGGTTTTGGTTTGGGTCAAGCGTTTGCAGCGCCATCTGAGTCGAGCTTTGCGTATTCTTGTCCATTATTGAGTAACCACATCGATCTATTGGGCCCATTACATCAAGTCATGGTTGCAATCAATATGTACACCGGGTCAAGCAAACGTTGTGACGATCTTTCAACCACAGTATCTGTTATCGATTCTAACAAATTCTAAGCAAGGTTAAGGTTTCTAATTTTTTTAATTAAAAAAATATGTATATAGTCGCTGATTCAGTGGACTTCGTACCGCCTTGGATTTTTTTGGGTTGGGTATGAAAAATAGCTTACGTCCTATTCTCAGACCTACTGAACAGTTTCGGAGGAGTTTGGTTACAAACACTGTGACGCGAGAATTTTATATATTAGATGATCCAGTATCGCTCACATCATCCATGCTATACTTTACACATACTTCAAAAGTCTGTAGACGTTTTGTACAAAGAACAGGGCAAACATATGTACTCGCAACTTCATTGCTATGTCATTAGAGTTGCTGTATACATAATTTGCCGCTTTGCCCGTGACTGTAGGCATTTTTGAAGTGAGAACTTCTTTAGCGGCGCTGTGCAGTTTTTGTGATGGGGAAAAAAATATTAAACTCGCGACAGATCACGTGACCGTAAGACGGACACGGGACCTGATCGAAAAACTGTTACAATGCCATTGACGCAAAGGAAGTAACCCCCTCTCTTTCTACAACGTTAATATTCAAGTTTTCACTTCTGCCGGCACTCCCATAGTGCAACCCGTTGTTTTTTTTATTAATATCTTTCCCTTCCCACCAGCGACCAATACTACTCAGTGCAAACCACGGAAGCGGAGCAGATCCTGCAAGTGATCGCTGGCTACATCGACATCATCGTGCGCAGGCGCAGGGCGAGAGACCACCTCGGGATCGAGGGGGACGAGGGCTCCGCCATGCTGGAGGACACCGTCTCGCCGTCCAAGTGAGGACACACACAGACAGACAGTAACACCTAGGAACAGGCACTAGAATACATATAGTAGCAGGGGGTTGGTGCTAGCTCGCATAGTTGCTGTAGCCACGGAGATCAGCAGTGGAACTTGAAGACACGGAGACTCGCTGGGCATCATAGACATAGACATAGACATTTATTTCTATAAATGAATTAAAAATAAAATTTAAAACTAGAACTAAAAATAACTATAGCATATTTTATATGTCAAAATAAGATAATTTCACATTGAGACCGTCAGAAAGAACACAAAATAAAAATAAAATGAAAATCAGGAATAAAATGTTTCACCGTTAGGATCGTCTTTTCATACCAAAATAAGAAATATTGTTAACAAGTAATAGGATTAATGGTACAATTGGTATGTCAAATTATATATTACAAATTTATAAATCTAAGTCCATGTATTCTTTAACAGAATATAACGGACTATCAGGATGATGACTAGCTAATTAAGAAAGCCAAAACTCGCTGACTGGCCCTAACACTGGGCACTTCCCTAATTAATTATTAATAAGACTTTGGTTAAATTCATGGTATTGTATTCAGAGATCATTGCTTTGAAAGAGCTATCAAAAGACTAAACAAAATCAGCTGCACAATACTACGCTTAAAAGTACCTAAATTCGAAAGAAAATGTATTTATTTATTTATTTGGACAAACAACAGAAATACACTTGAAAAAACATAATGTAAACTGAACATAAACAATAATAAGCATATTCCCTTATAAACGTACGTCACCAAAACATATGATGTGTATATACATATTATATTCAAGGGGATGCTGTTGGTATAAACAAACAAATTTAGATATAAGAGATTGTATAAAGATATTATTATGGTTTCTAAACAAGTCTTTAAAATGTGTCAACTCACCGATTATACTCGGCCGGTTTCCAAAAATTAATAGACACGTAATACATTTTCAAGACAGGGATTACCACCACCACCACAACAGCCTATTTACGGCCCACTGCTGGGCACAAGCCTCCTCTCATCACCAGAGGGCTTGGGCTATAGTCCCCACACGGACCCAGTGCGGTTTGAGGACTTCACACACATCTTTAAATTAATTCGTAGATGCGTACAGGTTCCCTCACGATGTTTTCCTTCACCGAAAAGCACAGTGAATTTCGCACATAAGTAAACTTAGAGGTGCGAGCCGGAATCGAACCCCAGACCCTATGCGTGAGAGGCGGTAGGTCGAACCACTAGGCCACCACGGCTTCCTTAAAATAACACTCACTAGAACACCGTTTACTAAAACAACGTTTGTATAGCAGTATATTTTGTTGCAGAGCGAATATCATCCAACACGACACTTTTAAATCTGGAAAAGTGAACACCGAATCTGTCGCGAAACCGGCCGTGATGAGGCCAGGGGCTGAAGGTAACTAAACAAATTACTCGCTTTAAAGTTATTTCTCAATAGGGATGACGACAACTTTTTTTTCCTCAGTCTATCAGGAAGATTATTGAAAAGTATTGGATACGTATTCTTTCTTTTTTCACGTAATCAAACTTATACGGAGATATATTGAGTTGAAATGTCGCGTGACGTCACGGTTAGGTACGATTTATACCTAACGGTGACGCAGTTAGCCCCCACTCTCCAACTTTAATGCGTTTTAACTTAGTCATTCTTTGTTAATTTGATAAAACGAAAAATACGTGTCTAATATTAGGTCCTTACATATGAAATTGGCGTTTCATATGGCAGAAATGAAAACGATTTTTTTTTATGAAACTATTTTTTTATTTAGTCAAAGTATGTACCATGGCTATCTATGCACTTTTGCCATCTCGAAGGTAGTTCATTGATTCCTTTACTAAAAAAAGTGTGTGAGCGAGAATCAATAAAATCTTTGAAGGCCGTTTGGACAGCCTCGTGAGAATTGAATTTTTTTCCTTGCATGAAGTTGTCCAAATTCCGAAAAAAATGGTAATCAGTTGGAGCAAGGTCCGGGGAGTATGGTGGGTGTCGAAGACATTCCAGTCGCAGCTCCCGTAGTTTTGCGGCCGTCAAACGTGCCGTATGTGGTCGAGCGTTGTCCTGAAGCAGCAGTGGGCTAGATCGATTGACCAGTCTGGGTTGTTTAATGGCTAGCTTTTCCATCATCGTTTGCAATTGTTGACAATACACATCAGCCGTGATTGTTTGCCCAGATCTTAAGAAACTGTAATGGATGACACCGGCACTAGTCCACCAGACACTTACCAGTACCTTTTTCTGAGTCAACTTTCGTTTCGGGCAGAATTTGGCTGGTTCACCTGGGTTCAACCATTGTGAAGAACGTTTCCGGTTGTCGTACAAGATCCATTTTTCATCACAAGTAACGATACGATTCAAAATGCCTTCATTATTGTGCCGGTTGAGAAGTGAAACGCAACACTCGACGCGTGTTTCTTTGTTTGCGTCGCTCAATTCATGCGGTACCCATTTTTCAAGTTTTTTCACTTTTCCAATTTGTTTCAAGTGAATCAAAATGGTTTTATCACTCACACCGAAGCCTGCCGCTAACTCTGACGTGGTTTGCGATGGATCTGCTTCCACAATTGCTTTTAATTCTTCGTTATCAACTTGTGTCTCCGGCCGTCCACGAGGCTTGTTCTGTAGGTCAAAATTTCCAGAACGGAAACGTTGGAACCAATAACGTACCGTATTTTCTTTTGCAGTAGCTTCCCCATACGCATTGTTAATCCTACGAGCCGTTTCTGCAGCACTAGTGCCGAGGTGAAACTCATATTCGTAAATATAGCGATATTTTAAGTTCTCCATATTGTGAACAGAACGATGTGAAAGAAAAACAAATGACGCGATAACAAATAAATTTCGTAATTCGAACACAGAAATACATGGTCTTAAATTTGAAATAAATTTGAATTTGGAATTCCTAGCCGAACGCCACATATTTTGAATCAAAGTTGCCAGTTCGCCAAACGCCAATTTCATATGTAAGGACCTAATATTTTTTTATTACCTGACCGACAGACTAATTAGAATTTCGATTTCTTCACCCTGTCGTCATCCCTATTTGTTCTGTATGAAATTGTGTAAGTTTTTCCGATGCGCTGGTGGATTCTAACCACCACAACAGCCGATTTTTTTGTTTAAATAAAATTATGAAAATAATATTTAAAAAATAATTGAACGTGAAAAAAAAACGTACTGACTTATACAACTTAGAAGGCGTGTGGATTTAACAATAATAGACTCTGCATCAACGGCTTAAGTGTTTCCCCGCGCGCCTTCTAAGTTGCATCGTGCTAGAGCTATGTTATGAAACATTTGGCAACTGAAGCTTTGAAATTAAAAAAAATGTTGTTTTTATTTTCATATAATTTTGTTTTATTTATTACATTTTTTATGACTATTTTTGATGCATGTACGGAAGATTGAGAGCCGGTAAATTCTTTTTCTGACGTGTAAAAGTGCCCCTATGTGGCCAATTTGCTGAATAAATGATTGAATTGAATTTGAATTCATTTTCATCTCTACCTACTTTCCGTACCTGCATCAGAATAATTTATTTTAATTTTATTTGATTTGTTTTTTATTTTTATTTCGCCAACGAAGGTGCTAAGCCGTTCGCAGTGGGCCACATGACGAGCGCCCAGCAGACCACCATCTCGGGACAAGTCATCACGGGGCACACCCCGCCTTCTGTGCGTTGTTGCTTTTATTTTATTACAATTTTAGAGTTTTTTTTTAGCTATATGTTGAAATAAACTACGATAACATGGACCGCCCCACTAAAGTTCAAAACTACTACTACTACAGCCTATTTGCGTCCCACTGCTGGGTACAGGCCGCCTCTCATCATGAGAGGATTTGGGCTATAGTCCCCACGCGAATTGGGGACTTCACACACATCTTTGAAGTACTTCGCAGATGCGTGCAAGTTTCCTCACGATGTTTTCCTTCACCGAAAAGCAGAGTGGTTAATTCAAATTGAATTGAATTTCGCACTTAAGTAAACTTAAGAGGTGGGAGCCGGAATCGAACCTCCAATCCCATGCATGAGAGGCGGTCGAACCACTAGGGCACCACGGCTTTCAACCACACTCTACAAAAAACTGAAAAAGTATATTTGGAGGAGCGGGCCATGTTATCGTGGTGTATCTATACATTGATGGGTATGGGTCAATCAACTTAGGATGTCCTCATTTGTCAATTTTTTTTAGTTGTCCAAGAGACAACCATCAGTTATAACCACCTACTTCATAATAGTCATTTTAAACACGCTCACGAAAAATTCAAAGGACAAAAGTGGCTTGACCCAAATATATGATACCATCGATAGTACAATAAACCACACACACCGGTTTCATAAAAATAACTATAATAATATTTCTCTTGTTCCATGCTTGCTAACTTCGGAATTTAGTCTACAAAATAGGCTGTGTAGGTACATACTAACATTATATATTACGAGCTTTTAGAATTTAGCCCTTTTTCCAGGATATTTAAAAAACAACCGGGATTACGGGATTTGTGGGATTCCCGGCATTTCTATCGAAAGTCCTTCCAAGGTCCCTCCAATGAGTTCCCGGGATCTAAACATCCAAACACACTAACTTTCAGCTTTATTATATTAGTAACTAGCTGACCCCGCGGACTTCGTACCACCTTGTTTTTTTTTTATAAACCTCACGGAGCCCGAGACCTTTCCAACGAATGCAAAACCGTGGAAATCGGTTCGTGCGTTCTGGAGTTATAGCGTCAGGAAGGAAAACCCGACTTATTTTTATATAGTAGACTAGCTGACCCCGCGGACTTCGTACCGCCTTAAACCTCACGGAGCCCGAGACCTTTCCAACGAATGCAAAACCGTGGAAATCGGTTCGTGCGTTCTGGAGTTATAGCGTCAGGGAGGAAAACCCGACTTATTTTTATATATTAGATTATACTTTATTACTCGTATACGCATCCAAGGCCGCCGCTCAAGCTACGTGCCTTGCCGGTACCTATGTATAAATAAATGTGCTAAGATCATCATCACCTCCTTTCCCACTGTCCCACATAACGTGGAGCCGTACGGGTCTTTAAGGCCCTTCCCTGACCCAGCATCGTCAAATTGCTCATTTGAGATCAAAGTTAAAAATATGAAAAAAACATATGTTACATTTGATTATATCATCCTTACATTGACAGCTTTCGATACACGTTTCACGAAACTTCGCTCGATACAATTTAATTCCAAAGTAACCTCTAACTCGGACCGCTAATCCAACTTTACTCCAGTTTATTATATCAAACAGTGAAAAACTAATTATAACACAAAAAATATCCATATTATATGCATACATCGACAGCTTTATAAATGCCATTTTTTTAGACGGTATTTTTATAGAAATTAAAACGTGTTAAAAAGTAACTAAATCGGGCGTTCTGTGCGTAGCGCTTTCTCTTTCACTCGTCCCACGAGTGACAGTGACGGCTGAGCTGGGTCTATGAACCGCCTTAAATGTGCAAAAATATTTATCTATATTTATTTCCCCAGGCTGCCCAGGTCCAACAAACCAAGGTGACGTCTGTGATATCGGAACCTCAACGCGCTTTGCTCTCCACCATTACAAGTGGGAGGGAGATTATAAAACAGACGGAAGAGGGGCTTAGCAGGGTAAGACTCCATGTTTATGTATTTACTACTACTGCAGCCTATTTGCGTCCCACTGCTAGGCACAGGCCTCCTGTCATCACGAGAGGGTTTGGGCTATAGTCCCAGTGCGGATTGGGGACTTCACACACATCTTTGAATTACTTCGCAGATGCGTGCAGGTTTCCTCACGATGTTACCCTTCACCGAAAAGCTCAGTGGTAAATTCAAATTGGATTTCGCACATAAGTAAACTTAGAGATGCGAGCCGGAATCGATTTTTTTCCTTAGCCTGTTGGAGTGTCCCACTGCTGGGCAAAGGCCTCCCATTTTTCCCGCCAGCCGTCCCTGCTCAGTGCCTGTGTTTGCCACTCTTTATCAAAGACGTCTAGGTTGTCCCGCCATCTCATTTATGAGTGTAGATATAGTATTTTAAAGTATAATAGGGATGACGACAGAGTGAAGAAATCGAAATTCTAATTAGTCCGTCAGTCAGGTAATAAATAGTAGATTGTTTATCAAGGGACTAAAACAAGCCATTATGACACGAGATGTTTTCGAGTGTCATTATGGTTGTTTAGTCACGCGTTAAACACTCTGCTTTTCACTTCCAATGCGAGGAAAAAAAAAACGAAGTTCCAAACAAAATTACAATATTTATATAACAAAGTAGATAACCGGCTACTTCCCGATGACCTAGAATCATGAAATTTGGCCAGAAGCAAGGTCTTACAGCACACGCACAGGAATAAATCTGATAACCGTAAATATTATATATTTTGGTGCAAGAAAAGCCAATTTACTAATACAAACTTATCATTTGCGGTTGGCGCAGTAGCCGTGTCTACTTCACCAACCGCAAATAATAAGTTTGTATTGTTAAATTTGCATCATCAAGTTTGTAGGTACGGAACCCTCGGTGCGCGAGTCCAACTCGCACTTGACCTGTTTTTTATCACGTGACGGTTTGAATGATATTTGGCCAACAGATTCAAACTTGAATACTATTAATATATTTTAAAACTAATTGGGTCATGCATTATTAAATGAATTCACTTTTAATAAAACAAGAGTATTCGTAATCATTAAATCGTGTTTCACGAAATTAAATCGTTTTTTCACGCCCTAGAAATTGTCTAGGTTCACTGGAAATGGGGATAATCCTCCTTTCACAAACTCTGTGGTTGGCTGTTTAGGCGGGTTTCCAATGTAAATTAAAAAAAAATTACTTTAGTCCCTAGAGACTAAAAAAGAGCTTTAGTCCCGATGTGCAGAGACTAAAGTAACATTTTAAGAGCATGTGAAGTGAAAAAAATATAAGACACGTATTCTTTGTTTTATCAAACTAACAAAGAATGACTAAGTTAAAAAGCATTAAAGTTGGAGAGTGGGGGCTAACTACGTCACCGCTAGGAATAAATCGTGCCTAACCGTGACGTCCCGCGACATTTCAACTCAATATATCTCCGTATAAGTTTGATTACGTGAAAAAATAAAGAATACGTGTCCAATACTTTTCAATAATCTTCCTGATAGACTAAGGAAAAAAAAGTTGTCGTCATCCCTATTAAATTCGCTTCACCAGTTTAGTCGATATAGAAAACGAAAGTAAGTGAAGCTGGCGGTCTGTGAATTGGCTTGTGTTTTTGTGTTCAGGCCACGCTGCCATCTCTCGGCCAAGACGCGGCGTCGGTGAAGTGGAAACAGGTCACAATGGACACGAGCAAGCAGGTGGTCACGTCGCAGATCGCTGCTATGAACGCTGCCACCGCGCAAGTTGTTACTCTCACTTCCGGTACGTGTTCACACTGATATTCATCCTCATACTTATGCTCAAAAAATAATCATTAGCTTTAAATATATTACTAAGTCAAATATTTTAAGAGAGAGACCTCATCATGTTCTTATTGACATGTATTAATGAACTCTTTTATACATGATGTATTTCATTATTTATTGACATTTTGAAACTGTCGACATCTAAGGAATTTATATTTATTTGACAATGGAGGCCATCTCCGTAATATTTTTTTTCCTGGACCCTTGGAGACTATACATCTCTAAGATCTTAGATTTAAGTTTAAGTTAGGGACTAGACATCCCTTCAATGTAATTTTAGTACGTACCTATATGTATATTTTATACATGTAATGTAAATTTTATAACGATGTGTAAATTTTGAAAAAAGGCCTTCTGCTTGAGTTTGTTGCGGCGCTTCTTCTCAAGCAATGGGTCTAGGAAGCGCTAGTAAATTCTTTTTCTGACGTGTAAAAGTGCCCCTATGTGGCCAATTCGCTGAATAAATGATTGAATTTTGATTTTTTTGAATTTTGCTCGTACTTATATTCGTCTCAAAATGTTTGACGACAGTTTTGGCTCAGTTGGTAGTGACCCTGCCCACTGTTCCGACTGTCGCGTTTTCAACTCCCGCTCGGGGCAATCTTTGTGTGATGAGCACGAATGTTTGTACCCGAGTCGTGGATGTTTAGTATTTATATATGTATGTATTTTTTTCTATATAAGTATTTCTATCGTTGTCTAGCACCCATAGTACAAGCTTTGCTTAGTTTGGGTCTAGGTCAATATGTGTGAAATGTCCCAAGATATTTATTTATTATTTACTTTATTTATTTATTTTTCTATATAAGTATTTCTATCGTTGTCTAGCACCCAAATTACAAGTTTTGCTTAGTTAGGGGCTAGGTCAATTTATGTGAAATGTGCCAATATATTGATCCTACCTTACTCACTCTCATACTCAATGCATGACGCAGCGGTAACGAAGATGCGGTAAAAAAGTGTAAAATAAATGACTAAATAGAGTAATCCGCAAGTGACTGCACAAATTTCCTCACTAGCAGTACATATTCATTTTCATACTCACTCTTCCCACAGTCCCACTCCTTTAAGAGGGTTTATCCTGAAAGTTGGCAACGTCGCAAATAGCTGTCAAATGTTTCGCTGTTTTTATTGATTTCTCAATATTGCTGAATTAAAAAGGAATATATCATTCTATGGTTATATGACGCGTCTCATTTTATATTTGTTGGTTAGGCATTCAAATAAGAAAATTACATTAAAATGCATGGAAACTGCGATGGAAAGTTTTCAAAAGATATTACTTCTATAATACTAAAAATTCCGTGTTCCTATGGTTACTGTCGCAAGCCATATTTAATGTTTTATTCAACCATAGAGCGATAATTCATGTTTTCATTCAGTAATGTTCAGAAATTAATGAAAACAGCAAAATATTTGACAGCGATTTACGACGTTGCCAACTTGCAGAGTAAACCCTCTTAACATACGTATGTATAATAACTTAAATCATCATTATCATATCAGCCGATAGACGTCTGCTGCTGGACATAGTGCGCCTCCCTTAAGTCTCTTAAATAACACGGACACAATAACATTGGCCTGTGCGTTGATACATCAGTCAATCACTGTTGCATTTTATGTATACAGATGTAATGTAACCGTGTGTCTGTTCGCAGGTACAACGGAGGAAGTGGATCATACTGCTGTGGGAGCTGCCATCACAACTATCACCAGCAATCTACCGGAGATGACCAAGGGTAAGAATTTCATGTAGCTTATATATAAAAATACGAATAATATAGACTTCTCATAATCCATTGGCTGCATTGACCTATAAGTAATAACATATGGACGAACAGTGCCTAACAGAATATGTCAAAATATATGGAGCAAACTGACATTAGAAAATACGTTCCAATATGCTAATAACGCCTCTTTATAACGAAAGCCAAACGGGTGCCCGAGCTGTTCGGGCACTCGTTTTGACGGGGCTATTTTTCTCCGGCTTATTGTGAATCCTTACTTATAATAGATCAATGATTGGCCGTACAAATGGCCGATACACCTATTAGTGTAAAAATAATATTTGTCTGTCCACAGGCGTCCAAATGATAGCCGCTTTGATGGAGGACGATGACAACGGGGACCGTCTCCTGGACGCCACCAGGAAGCTCTGCAGCGCCTTCAGCGACCTGCTGAGAGCTGCAGAGCCTGAAACTAAGGAGGTGAGCTTTCCACCTAACTTATAGAGAAAATATAACTTGACTAGCTTTTCCCCGCAACTTCGTATGCGCGGAAATATTAAAATATAAAATCCCGTTTTTTTCCTTTCCCGTGGGAAATTTGGGAAATCCTCTCTCGGTGCTCCCCTACGTTCCCTAAGGAACCTGCATGCCAAATTTCAGCTCTCTACGACCAGTAGTTTCGGCTCTGCGTTGGTCGATCAGTCAGTCAGTCGGTTTCTTACTGAATGTTCTTAATGAAATAACATTTTTTTTTTAATTAATATACCCGACTGCAAACAAACTTTTGATGTCACATTGAGAAATAAATACATTTTTGGAAACGTTTAAAATGCCTCCAAAAGTCAGCCATTTTGATATACCCAGTGTCACTGTCACAATTAAGACGAATCTAACGACACCATTTTAAAATCCATCAAGCCATTCAGGCTACAAAGCGTGCCAAAGAAATATACACACATACTATACGTACACTCGAAAATCATTAACCCTCCTTCTGGCGCAGTCGGGTAAAAAATGTATCTGTATCTCACCTGACGGAAAGCAATTCTGAAGTACTTCATATTGATTTGCTTCGCTGATGTATGCAGGTTTCCTGTCAATGTTTCCATTTACTGAAAAAAGCATTATTATTTATTTAAAATAAACTTAAGTACACTAAGATTTCAAACCCCAAACCTCTATAAGTGTTAGAAGCGGTAGATGTAATCTAACCACAAGATACTTATTGCAGTTACATCTACATCGTCTATCTCTCTCCAACCAACTCTATCTCTTTCCAGCCTCGTCAGAACCTCCTTAACGCCGCTTCAAGAGTAGGAGAAGCCTCCACCTCCGTTCTCCACACCATAGGGGAGGAAACCGAACAAGACAAGGAAACTCAGGTAACGGACAAGAAAAAATCATTCCTCTATCGTAAACTCAACTACTGCTATGACAACTTCTATAAAGTATTCTTTAGTGACAAAGATAAGGAATATGACAGCGATTTTAAAGTAGATAAGTTCGATGATGATGGAATCTACGAAGATATAGATACTAAATACTGGAATGGACTCGATGTTATACAGGAGGAGTCGGATTCTGATTACTATAGGAGCTTAGACTATTGTAATGCATTCTTCAAACCAGGTAGGCCAGTTACGATAGAAGAAATTAACCAAAACAGGGTTAAGGACGATAGTCCAGGGAAAAACAGCGATTTTGAAGCGATATTAAACAACTGCGAAGGCTATTTAGACGGCATTGAAAATGTAAACAACGAAATTACAAAACAAGTAAACTTGAATGATAATAATGATAGCCCCAAACTATATCCTAAAACCATTTCAGATAAAATATACAATTTTAAGAAGGATTTCTCCAACCATGATTACGTTAATGTTAACTTCGACAATCGTTCCAGAAATGATATATTACGCGAACGCTTTTTCCTATCAGACACAGTTAATAATAAGAATAAAATTAACGAGCAGATTAACAAACAGAACGGGGCTAAAATTGAGTGTCACAGTATCAGAAATGATGTCACTAAATCAGGTCCAGATGTCAAAGTGTCAGGCGCTTTAAACATGAAGTTATTAAACAACCTCGATAAGTATAACCGCGTATTAACAACCACAGAAACTTTCATGGAAAAGGCTGAGGCTAGCTTCACTAAAAACGAAATTAACAAACTAAAGGGAGACGATCTAGAGACCTTCATTAAAAGGAGTGAGAAATATTACACAACTGAGTCCAAAGAACGTAAGACCACAGTAGAAATCGACCAGCCAAAAGGCAGGACAGAAGTACGCATCTTCTATAACCCTACTTTTCGTAACACCTCGGCTAAATTCCTTAAAGGTTTCTGTCGATATTGCAAAAGGAAATGTCCTAGGACAGACGATAAGTGCTGTCCGAAATGTGAATGTTTGGAAATCGAAATGAAAACTATATTTAGAGAAAATTGGTTGAATATATTATTGTTGCTAGCGTTGATCGTTGTGTTTTTCGCTTGCATAGTCCAGTGTTTCGTGTCTAAAGACGCGTGCGAGAAAGAGACGCAAGATGATGGGAAGTGCTTTGAAATGGTGTAGGTGTGAGAGAGATGGTTGACAAGTTGACAGATCTATCTTTGAAATACAGTAGTCGGTTACAAAATAGGGGTGTTCATGGTCAAATCAGACGCTTCATTCAATAGTCTGGAAGTTGGCATTGTATTGAAACTCATTCTGACGTGTGTGCTGTGGCAAAATTTTTCAAAAACTTTTTTAACACGAAATCTCGAAATTGATTCCATTGTAAAATATTCTGTTTTTTTTTAAATTAATTTATGTGTTTTTATTTATTCCTCTCCTCGACATCCCAATGTTTGATTAAACGTAGTATGATCATATCAAAACCAAAATAAAAACAAGAAAATTCCTTTGCTTATAACAAAATTGTTGGAGTAGGTGTAATATGTGATACAAAGTAGTGTTACTTTGTATCACTTATTACATATGATAATATTATATATTCACTAAAATCACAATAAATGCCGTATGAATGTAACAGCATAGCTACTAGCTATCAATGGATAGCTTTTCTTATGCTTTTGTATGAAAGATGTATGGCATGTATTTAAAAAATAAAAACTTAATTAGATATCCTCTTTGGTCTGATATTTAGTCATTTATGGATTTGATTAAAGTACTTATATTTACTTACTATATTTTTAGATCGTTTAGTAAACTTGATTGTTTTATCAGAAATAGTCATTGGTTTTTACTTAAATAGTGTGTTTAAAAAATATATTTACGCATTACTTAAGTTTTATATCGGAGTAGCATTTTTCATCATCTCTTCTATTGATATTATTTACATCCATGACGAAATCTTTAGTTTATAGGTGCATTAAATTCCTTTTAAACAAGTAAATCATTTCTTTTACCTATGCTAATAGGGATGACGACAGGGTGAAGAAATCGAAATTCTAATTAGTCCGTCAGTCAGGCAATAAAAAAATATTAGACACGTATTTTTTGTTTTATCAAATTAACAAAGAATGACTAAGTTAAAACGCATTAACGTTGGAGAGTGGGGGCTAACTACGTCACCGTTAGGTATAAATCGTACCTAACCGTGACGTCACGCGACATTTCTCAAACTCAATATATCTCCGTATAAGTTTGATTACGTGAAAAAAGAAAAAATACGTGTCCAATACTTTTCAATAATCTTCCTGATAGACTAAGGAAAAAAAAGTTGTCGTCATCCCTATTCTGTAAGGAATAATTTTATTCGTGCAATACAATACGCTCTAGCCGTCTTTTGCCTTCTGCTTTTCAATTTTAAACCTTAATTCGAACCCTTGACAAAAAAGACGAAAGTATAAGGAAAAAGACTGCCAAATGACAATTTATTGTTAAGTTTATAAGAATACAGAGTGTAAAAGAAATACGAGCAATTTTTTAGTGTTTTTTTTTTTATATAATAATCTAACACATTGACCGCTGTATAAATCTCTACTAGCGTTTTTACCATGACTACCTTTGCATTGAATTTCATACCATAATTCCGCTACATCCCATTTCATTCCTTTAAGGGACAAATTTCAAAAAATAATTGTGTATCTCAAAACGACCTAAACGTAGTACATATTAGATGTTAATCACTTTTCAATTACGTGTTCGAATTGTTCGTATTACCTTACAGTCAGAGTAATTAATAATTTAAACATTTTCACTTTATCAAGTTTTGAATGAAGCCATGTGCAGTCAACGGCTAAGATTATGTACGCTTCCAAAATCTTAAAATATGTATAAGGCGACTCTATAATGACAGAGCAATCGAGTCGCTATATACATATTTTGGATGCTTTGGCCGTGTACATATTTTCCCTTTCCTGACTTAACACTCTGTATATATCATTTTGTTTTGTTTGTTTGTTACTTAAGTTGCTTTAAACACTTGCCTCACGAGCCATAACTATACAAAGTTTTTTTAATGTTATTATTTTTTTGTTAACATATTAAATCGCTTTACTAATCTAGTCGTATCTAGTTTTGTTATACTATTAATTTATTTTTTAAGATGGTTATTGGTTATTTACGATATCAGTATTATTGTTTTGGTATTTGTTTAACTGTAAAATTAATATTTTAACTATTAAAAGGGAGTTTTGGTGTTTGTATCCAAATTTCAATATAAATCAGCTATTGTCAATGTCAATCATAGACGATTTTTACTAAACTACAAGATATTTTTGACGTTCGAATCATTTTTGGGAGATATTGCTTTATAGAAGGTTCAATTCCGTGGCCGGTCTAGCAATCTAGGGGAAAATTGCATAATGAATGAATAATATAATGCAATATTTCCCAAAAAAATTGCTTTCTAAAAAAAAATCAAATGATTGGGCACGGCATTGTACCTTAAACGTGCGTTTAATTACTTACCTTTGCAAAAAAATATCAAATCCGAAATTAATTAATATTTTTTTCTGTTATTAAGAGCGTTATTTTTGTTAATATTTACATTTTATTTTTGTTACTCATAAGTTCACCTCCATTGTAACTTTATTTTTTATTAATTTATTTTAATAGGCGCTTGTTTTATTTTTGTTAATACATTTGCTTGAAGATAAACTTGAGTTTTATTTTGACTAACTGTCTCCAAGTGAATGTAGTGACAAAAATGTCTTAAGTTCATACCTGTATAGAATTTTCGACCTTGCTAATTTAGATTTAAAGATGATATACTATACATAATACAACATAGATACATGAGTTATGAGCTTGTGATTGGATAAAAGCTGTAAATATTTTTGGCAACTAACACTTCCTTCTAGGCCAATTGGGATAATGATTGTGTGATGAATGAATACAAAATAACTAACTTTTTTAATCGAGATTTTATTGCATTTTCTGTTATAAAATGTGGTAAAAACCAAATAAATAATTTGATTTGAAAATGCGTATGCATATATCTTATTGAATGTAAAAAGTATAAATCGTAATATTTTGACGTTTATAATAATAATGTGTCAAATTTGGCTAGCCAGTCATCATCCCAATATTTTTTGAGAGCTTCATGGAGATATAGTAAAGTCACTGTAGTCAACAGCACACATATAATTCACAACGAACGGGTCATTCTATAGTGCAACTGGTGAGTATTTAAATAAATAAATATCTTGGGACATTTCACACACATTGACCTAGCCCCAAACTAAGCAAAGCTTGTACTATGGATGCTAGACAACGATATAAATACTGATATAGAGAAATACATACATAATATATAAATACTAACATCCATGACTCGGGTACAAACATTCGTGTTCGTCACACAAAGTTTGCCCCGAGCGGGACTCGAACCCGCGACCATCGGAACAGAAGGCAGGTTCACTACCAACTGGACCAATCTGGTCGTCAAAAAATTTATACAATAAGTTAGTAAATAACCCTGATTATAACTCAGGGTCTCACAAAGACTATCATAGCATGACCTGAGAACAAAAATAATTACACTTTATTATTTTGTGTAAAGTTCACTATCACGTGAGTAAAGATTCTCAAAGTAATGATCCTTGTGCTAAAATCACAATGATATCTTAGATGGTAAGTATGGTATACGGTAAGGAAAGTGAGATCTATGGCAGTGATCAGTTGAGAAAAAAAATGCATGAGAGATAAAATCGTTTTGAGGTTACAACGGAGATGTTGATAGGTATCATATTTGGAAAAAGTATGGATGAACGTTGTAAAAGATATGAATAAACATGTTACCTTTACATAAAGCGGATACATTTGAGATGGTGTTGTTAATATAATGTGCCCAGCAGCAAATATGCTGTAGTAGTAGTTATATAATGTAGAAAGCGATGACCAAAATGCACTATCAATCTATCTATATACATAACATCACGCCATTTTCCTATAAGCCACTTCCTTCCATTTGCTACACTTTAGTATACATTCAGCTCTATGAATAAATACCTACAATTAAATAATAATAATAATATGCTGGGACATCTCACACATGGGACACGTCACATATATTGACCTAGCCCCAAACTAAGCGACGCTTGTGTTATGGGTGATAAACAACGATATAAATACTAAACATCCCTACATGTATAAATAAACACTAATTTGACAGGATTTTTAAACATACATACATATAAGTATAGTTTTGCGCGGGCTGGTTTTCCGCAACATAAAACATACATATATAACATAAACATACATACATATATAAATAAACACTACCTTCCCCAGGACATCCTCCTTTCGCTGGCTAAGGCTGTGGCCAACACGACAGCGGCGCTGGTGCTGCGGGCGAAGAACGTCGCCGCCCAGTGCAAGGACGACCAGCCCCTGCAGAACAGCATCATAGCGGCCGCTACGCAATGCGCGCTCGCCACCAGCCAACTCGTCGCCTGTGCTAAGGTAACACGCAGTGGAATATGTGATTTGTTCATTTTGTTGTGGTTGTAAGAAAACACTCTTTAGATTTATTTCACTGCTCGCTGAGTAAATTTACGGAAGCAGCTATTAGTGTGGTGTCTACCCATTAAAGCTTGGTGTGTAAATTAGATAGGTACATACTCAATAGTAATAGTTTTAGGTTATTAAGATAATGAATCTGTAGCTTATATTGTCGCCTTGGCGTTCAGCTGTAAAGACAATGTAATTGTGTTGAAATAAATGAAAATAGAAAAAAAATCCTAAAAATCCTTTCTCCATATATAGATAGATATTTATTTCATCAATATAAAATAACATTGTAAAAAATTAGTTCATTTTAAAGTATATGAATTCACATTGACAGAATAAAAAGTAGTAATGTTTCACCCTTAAGTATCGTCATACATATAAATACAAACAAACGTAGTTACTTTTACTCTCGCAAACTACTAATCACATTGGCACCAATTTTACAAGCAATAGTGGAGCAGAGATATTAGTGTCTAAAATACATATTGCATTAAATTGAATAACAGAAACCAGGACAATTTTTGTTTTCCGTACAAACTTTAAAATTGTTTGTATTTTAATTGTGTATTATTTTACTACGACTTGTACTAGTTTTGGACGCTTGTAATGATTCTATTCTATAACAAGCTTCTGCTATGTATGTTATACGTTGACCAGTGTTATAAACTACCCGCATATCAAATTTTGTTGCAATCCGACCAGTAGTTTTAGAGTTAAATCCGGACATACATTACATACAGTAATTTTTTCTAATTTTTTTTCTAAAAGTCGTTTTTTTTGTATTCAGTATCGTTTATATAGTCCCCTCGACATGATAGTTTCTTTTAATTTTCAAGTTACAAACACGACTTCTTCTACAGATTTATTATTAGTATATGTATAGGTGTAGCGTTTAATTATGTCAATTAGTTAAATTAGTTTTTTTTTTCTATTTATTTGGGTATACAAACAGTTGCAACAGTTGATAACTAAAACGTTATAAAATTACGTATAGATATTGTGTAACCAGCACCGTAAACCACGTGTTAGTTATTACTAAACACCTTTTTAACCCAACCTTCAACACCAGGTGGTCGCCCCAACGCTCCACAGCCCGCAATGCCGCGAGCAACTCACCTCCGCGGCGCGTTTAGTCGCTAAAGCGGTCGAGCGACTCGTCGGCTGCTGTCGCACCGCCGACTCGAAGGCGGTCGAGCAGCTCACTGAGGCCGCGAGGCGAGTCAGCGAGGAACTGGCGAGGCTGCTACAACACTGCAACGTGGGTAAGTACCATGAAATAACTCGATTTTTGAAAAAAATATAAATTCGACTGCAATAGTACATTACAGACCTAGGGTGGTGAATTCGTAAATATCCCAGATCGCCGGTTTCTGTGGCCCGAACCGAAGGTGAGGGGCATAAATATGCGATCTGGGGCTTTACGAATTACCGCCCGTGGTTTGTCAAAAGTTTTACGTCTTGCCTTGGCCAAGAAGTGAGATTTTCTCTCCGCGTAGCGGGCAGAAAATCTCACTTTACGGCCAAGGGTGATGTAAATACTTTTGATGTTCCATTATATGTTTTAGTGATCCGTTCATTAAGCCCTTTGTTTTGATACCCCACTCGATAGGCTTTGACAAAAAACGATATTTTTGGGAACGTTCGAAATGCTTCCAAAAGTCAGCCATTTTGTTTTTTGCAATTTTGATATACCCAGTGGCACTCTCACAATTAAGACGAAACTAACGATACCTCGCATGCTAAACTCCATCAAGCCATTTAGGCTACAGAGCGTACCAAAGAAATATACATACATACTTACATACATACACTCGCAAAAAATAGCCCTCCTAGCGCAGTAGGGTAATAGTACATTACAGACCTAGGGTGGTGAATTCGTAAATGTCCCAAATCGCAGGTTTCTGTTGCCGAACGCAAAGAATATTTTATCGCTTAACAGTTTACAACTTACAACCCGAAGTCTCTGTGTAATAAGTGGATTTCAAAAAAGAGTTCTAGTTATAATATTACTTGTAAATTGTTCAGAAATACACTTTACGTTCGGCTCGCCATCTAGCTTCAAGTAGCGTTAGCAACTGCTAAACGGTCGGGTAATCGGGGTTCAGCCACTGGACGATAGATGTCGATCAAGTGTGAACCCGGGTTTCGGAGCACGCACTACAGTATAGACTCTGCCACTCTTCTTGTATCATTTCTTTATGGCTCTATTCAATCTACTAAAGTGCATTATTTCGTACATGTCACAGATCGCTCAGTACAGCCCACAGTAACTGAGCGCTCGGTGGAAACGGTGATGACTGCGAGCGAGAGAGTCGTGGAAGCCAGCGACCCCGCCGAGATGGTCCGCCAGGCCAGACTGCTGGGACAGGCCACTGCGCATCTCATCACCAACATTAAGGTACAACATTGTTATAGAATACTAGACTAGCTGACCCCGCGGACTTGGTACCGCCTTATCTTATATATAAAAATAAGTCGGGTTTTCCTCCCTGACGCTATAACTCCAGAACGCACGAACCGATTTCCACGGTTTTGCATGCGTTGGAAAGGTCTCGGGCTCCGTGAGGTTTAAGGCGGTACGAAGTCCGCGGGGTCAGCTAGTCTACTATATAAAAATAAGTCGGGTTTTCCTTCCTGACGCTATAACTCCAGAACGCACGAACCGATTTCCACGGTTTTGCATTCGTTGGAAAGGTCTCGGGCTCCGTGAGGTTTAAGGCGATACGAAGTCCGCGGGGTCAGGTAGTCAGGTATGAAAAATAGCCTTCGTACAGCCTTAGATTTTTTTTTGGGTATGAAAAATAGCTTACGTCCTATTCTCAGACCTACTGAACATACACTCGATTTTTTATAAGAATCGGTCGAGTTTCAGAAGAGTTTGGTTACAAACACTGTGACACGAGAATTTTATATATTTGATTAGATTAACATAGAAATGGACCATGGAGATGGAATTTTATCAAGTAGAACAACATAGAGGGAGGCTACAAAGAAATAAAACTCTAACGTAAAAATGGAAATAATTTTAATAAGTAGACCAAAATAGATGTAGCTCAACATAGAAATAGACCCCAACATAAAATAGAATACCAACATGAAGATAGATACATTTGTTGAAATTTAATTTAATCCACTTACGATGTATAAATGACGGAATATAATCAAAACTGAATTAAAAATCTGAACCAATTCTCTGCAAGTTTCTTATTAATATAAAAAAGTTACAATTATGTGTACCGCTTTAGGCTTTCCAACTAAGCTAAGTCTCTTCAACACGTTCAACGAGAAAAAAAATGTTTAGTTTTTTTAGGGTTCCGTACCCAAAGGGTGAAAAACGGAACCCTATTAATATGCCTCCGATGTCCGTCCGTCCGTCCGTCCAATAAAATCTTGTTCGGCTTCGACCCTGCCTGATAGGGTCATAAGGTACTTAGTGTTGTGATTAAATTGTTTTTTTTTTTTTCACCAACTGTGAATAGGGATCACATAGAGACGCTGAGTTGTACGGAACCCTACATATGCGATTCCGCATTTGACTGATTTTTTAAGTTCTAATTGGCTATGGGTGAAAAATGACAATGTGCTCGATTATTTGTTTATGGATAGGAATAACCTTCCGTATGAAGAGAAAAAAATCTCAGAATTTTCCGTGCCGTAGATTCTGCGTAAAAAATAAAATTGGTTTTGCGTTATGACGATTGAAATAAAGGTGTTTCCTTGGTCCAAGTATGCAGCACTACTTCTTTAAAAAATCAATAATGTCAATAGTATGAACACTTTTTTTCAAGAAGTAGTGCTGCATACTTGGACCAAGGAAACACCTTTATTTCAATCGTCATAACGCAAAACCAATTTTATTTTTTACGCAGAATCTACGGCACGGAAAATTCTGAGATTTTTTTCTCTTGATACGGAAGGTTATTCCTATCCATAAAAAAATAATCGAGCACATTGTCATTTTTCACCCATAGCCAATTATTATGTTTTTTTTTGCCAGACGGAGGCAGAAAAGCAGCCTTCCGACGCCCAGCGCAAGCTACTCGCGGCAGCTAAGTTACTCGCCGACGCTACCGCCAGAATGGTCGAGGCGGCCAGGCAATGCGCCACTTCGCCACAGGTAAACACCGTCGCAGCTTGCTTACGTCCCACTGCTGGGCAAAGAACTGTGCTCAGTTGCCTTGGCAACAGTTAGTCAGGAACGGACAAGTGTTATCATAGACTACCTTCTACCCGTCCGCGTGGGATTCGGTAATAGCGTTCCCGCGTAACTATGCGTTTTTTCGGGATAACAAGTAGCCTATATGTTGACCAGTGTTATAAACTACCCCCATTACAAATTTTGTTACAATCCGAACAGTAGTTTTCGAGTTAAATCCGAACAATTTTAGTATCGTTTATATAGTTCCCTCGACTTGATCGTTTCTTTTAATTTTCAAGTTACAGACGCGACCTTTCTACATATATTATAGTATTGAAAAACTGGTTTGACCCGTGGTAAACCTCTTCCCGTGGAAATATCGAAATAAAAAGTATCGAAGTAAAGTAAAGTAGTCTCAAGTTATCTCTATACGAAGTTTCAGCCAAATCGGTCCAGACGTTTCTACGTGAAGGAAGGACAAACAAACACGCTTTCGCATTTATAATATTAGTAAAGATTGATTGAAATTTTCTTTTCTGTAGGACCGTGAGAAGCAAGAAAACCTCCGTAAAGCGGCCGAGGAGCTCCGCTACATCACTGTCGATTACGCCCAGGGGCAGGACATAGTGAGCTCACAAATGGCCCGCCTGCAGGTAAGACAATAGTCAATATCATCCACCACCACCACAACAGCCTATTTACGACCCACTGCTGGGCACAGGCCTCCTCTCATCACGAGGGAGTTTGAGCGATAGTCCCCACGCGGGAACAGGGCGGATTGGGGGTTACACACAAATCCCTGACTTCGCAGATGCGTGCAGGTTTCCTCACGTACTAGTACTACTTACAGAATGGCCACGGAATCGCCCGCCTGAATCTAACCGGCGCGCAACTCGCGCCCAATTCGCCTTAACCGGCATTTGTTTCATCCGGAGATGGAGAGTGGATCGTTGGCCCGCGTACTGGTACACACACATTTACAAGTGTACAGACGTCCTCGCACGCACACAGACATCCTCGTGCGCAAACATTGACTCTTCATTCGAATTGTGTTCGAAATCGTGCTTTTATAGGCCGTGTCCGCCGTGTGCCAAAATACTCAGTGGTAAATGCAAATACCCGATCGATACGGCCGATTCGAACCTCCCGATTTCTCTGCATCAGAGTCAGAGGTCGTTGAATACTCGTGTTTTAAGCATCCATAAAATCTTCCATCATGAAGGTTACGCATATGTGATATAGTACTCATACTCCTTTCTGAATTCTGTCACAAGTGGTTTATCTAATCTATAAAATTCTCGTGTCACAGTGTTTGAAACCAAACTCCGAAACGGCTCGACCGATTCTTATGAAATTTGGAGCGTATGTTCAGTAGGTCTGAGAATAGGACGTAAGCTATTTTTCAAACTCACCCAAAAAAAAATTAAGGCGGTACGAAGTCCGCTGGGTCAGCTAGTTCGTCTATATGTTTTACTGACACAATTCAAATTCAATCATTTATTCAGCAAATTGGCCACATAGGGGCACTTTTACACGTCAGAAAAAGAATTTACCAGCGCTTCCTAGACCCATTGCTTGAGAAGAAGCGCCGCAACAACCTCAAGCAGAAGGTCTTTTTTCAAAATTTCCACATAGTTACAAAATTTACATTTCAATTACATGTATAAAATATACATATAGGTACGTACTAAAATTACATTGAAGGGACGTATAGTCCCTAACTTAAACTTAAATCTAAGATTTTAGAGATGTATTGTCTCCAAGGGTCCAGAAAAAAAACATTATGGAGATGGCCTCCATTGTCAAATAAATATAAATTCCATAGATGTCGACAGTCTCAAAATGTCAATAAATAATGAAATACATCATGTATAAAAGAGTTCATTAATACATGTCAATAAGAACATGATGAGGTCTCTCGCTTAAAATGTTTGACTTAGTAATATATTTAAAGAAGCTAATGATTATTTTTAAAAGATTGTCATACACTGTAAAAAGCCTAAGTAATGCCGATACTTGTACTCTATTTGAATATGCTTGCCTGCAGTTGTTAATATGTATGTTTGTTATAGGAGACAGCTCTAAACGCCGCTTCGAGCGCTACGCAGCTGATCACGTCGGCGCAAAGCGCAGCGCCCCACAACACCAATAAATACTCACAGGTCAGTTTTTTTTATGTAAAAAGATTAACAAACAGGCGGACCTGTGGTAAGTGGTCAGTTTCAGTTTTTACCCGACTGCGCTAGAAGGAGGGTTATGTTTTTCGATCGGCGACTGCCGGATTGGTCCAGTTGGTGACCCTGCCCTCTGTTCCGATGTTCGCGGGTTCGAGTCCCGCTCGGGGCAAACTTTGTGTGATGAACACGAATGTTTGCACTCGGGTCATGGATGTTTAGTATTTATATATGTATTTATTTCTCTATATAAGTATTTATATCGTTGTCTAGCATCCATAGTACAAGCTTTGCTTTGTTTGGGGCTAGGTCAATGTGTGTGAAATGTCCCAAGATATTTGTTTTGTTTGTTTGATTGTATGTATATATTTATATTTCCTTAGGCTAGATGGCTTGATAGATTTTAGCATGCAAGGTGTCACGAATAGATTCGTCTTAGTCGTGACAGTGACACTGGGTATATCAAAATTGCAAAAAAAATTGCTGGCTTTTGGAGGCATTTTAAACGATTCCAAAAAATTTTTTTTGTCGAAGCCTATCGAGTGGGGTGTCAAAATAAAGGGTTTAATGAACGGGTCACAAAAATATATAATGTGACATTTAGGGCCTTATCCCACTTGCGATTTGCGAGCGAGTTGAAAGCGTTTTTCAATACAAAACTCGTACGCGGCGAACTCGCGGCGTGTTCGCCTCCATACAAAACACGCTCGCAAATCGCAAGTGGGATAAGGCCCTAAAAGTTCAAAAATCGAGTTAGTTATTGGTTAAAGTAAGTGTGTCACTGCCGCCTACAGACATTTGTTACACCGGAGGCGTCACCAATGTGTTGCCGATCTCGAAAGGGGAGGAGGATAGGGCGTATGGGATAAGGTAGGATAAGGGACATGGGATCAGGGAAGACGGGATAGAAGGATAGGGAAGAGGACGGGCCCCCGGTCGTCTCACTCACCAGGAAATGCAATAGAAAACTATTACTTCACACTGATATTCTGTGAGTGTGGTACTTTCCGGACGAGCCGGCCCATTTCGAGCAATAATTTAATATTGCGAGGCAACCAAATGAGGTAACAACGGTGCAAAAAAAAGAAATATAGAAGAGTTCCCTCGTTTTCTCAAGGATCCCATCATCACAGATGAGATGAACCAAATGAGGGTCACCGTATAGTATCTGCAAGGTGGTGGCTGTCACCATGGTCTTAGAAAGCAAGGTCTGCCGATCCGGGTGACGTGTCACCGTAACGTCAAAGACGAGTTGCCACTTTGTTGCAATAAAACAAAAATGGAGGAAATATTTTCTGCCGTTATAATGTAAAATAAATTATTAAACATAGACATAGACATTTATTTCTCAATATCAAATTACAGCATATTTTACATGTCAAAATAAGAGTATTTCACATTGAGATCGTCAGAAAGAATACAAAATAAAATTAAAATGAAAATCAGGAATAAAATGTTTCACCGTTAGGGTCGCGGATTATTTTAATACACCACTTGCAACACACAGCAGTGCGAATGACGTTAGGGTGACACCCACACTACTACAGAATACCGGACTGTCACACCTGGCGAAGTATATTATTGTATCATGGCTGACGATGCTACTGGACGCTAGATGTCGATCTAGCATTAGTATGAGAGCTTCTACTATTTTTTTTATTCCTTAATGATAAGTATTTATATTATTGTCTAACACCTATAGTACAAGCTGTGCTTAGTTTGGAGCTAGGTCAATTTGACGTCATCCGAAGGGCCCTTGTTAGCGTTAAGGTTCCTGCAGTCCTGGAACCCAACGGACTAGCCAGGGATGACGGTAAGAGGCCCGACGGGATGACGTTGGTGCCTTGGAGTATGGGTCGGCCCCTTGTCTGGGATGCTACTTGCGTAGATACCCTAGCACCGTCCCATATTCCGAGCACGAAAACCAGTGCTGGCGCAGCGGCATCTTCGGCTGAAGACTTCAAACGCCGCAAATATGCTACCCTGGGAAGCAGTTACATGTTTGTGGCTTTTGGGGTCGAAACTTTAGGGCCTTGGGGGCCCAGCGCAATTCGCCTTTTTAAGGATTTGTCTGCCCGCCTCATCGAGGCTTCTGGTAACCAAAGGGCTGGCTACTTCGCTCAGCGAATAAGCATTGCCATCCAGCGCGGCAATGTTGCCAGACTTTTGG
>OZ020300.1:353316-600697 GCA_963971205.1 Aethes cnicana
CGACCCCAGCAGCGACCAGCAGCAAGTGAGCGCCATACACGACACATCTAATGCTGGACCGGGCGCCGCCGCCGCCATCCAGGCCGCGTGCCGGGCGCTGGCCGACCCCAGCAGCGACCAGCAGCAAGTGAGCGCCATACACGACACATCTAATGCTGGACCGGGCGCAGTTCGCGCGCGCCGCCGCCGCCATCCAGGCCGCGTGCCGGGCGCTGGCCGACCCCAGCAGCGACCAGCAGCAAGTGAGCGCCATACACGACACATCTAATGCTGGACCGGGCGCAGTTCGCGCGCGCCGCCGCCGCCATCCAGGCCGCGTGCCGGGCGCTGGCCGACCCCAGCAGCGACCAGCAGCAAGTGAGCGCCATACACGACACATCTAATGCTGGACCGGGCGCCGCCGCCGCCATCCAGGCCGCGTGCCGGGCGCTGGCCGACCCCAGCAGCGACCAGCAGCAAGTGAGCGCCATACACGACACATCTAATGCTGGACCGGGCGCCGCCGCCGCCATCCAGGCCGCGTGCCGGGCGCTGGCCGACCCCAGCAGCGACCAGCAGCAAGTGAGCGCCATACACGACACATCTAATGCTGGACCGGGCGCAGTTCGCGCGCGCCGCCGCCGCCATCCAGGCCGCGTGCCGGGCGCTGGCCGACCCCAGCAGCGACCAGCAGCAAGTGAGCGCCATACACGACACATCTAATGCTGGGACCGGGCGCAGTTCGCGCGCGCCGCCGCCGCCATCCAGGCCGCGTGCCGGGCGCTGGCCGACCCCAGCAGCGACCAGCAGCAAGTGAGCGCCATACACGACACATCTAATGCTGGACCGGGCGCCGCCGCCGCCATCCAGGCCGCGTGCCGGGCGCTGGCCGACCCCAGCAGCGACCAGCAGCAAGTGAGCGCCATACACGACACATCTAATGCTGGACCGGGCTGAAATTTGGCATGCAGATAGATGTTATGACGTAGGCATACGCTAAGAAAGGATTTTGCGAAATTCCCACGGGAACGGGAAAAAAACGGGATTTTATCGGAATCGAACCCCCGACCCTTTCTTGTAATTTTTTCACATCAGAAGTGAATTCCAAAACCCGTTGCTTGAGAAGAAACGCCACAAAAAAACTCAGCAGAAGGCCTTTTAAAAAAAACATACAAATTCACATTACATTTTATATGTATAAAATATATACTTGGCCAAGCCAAACGTTGTGACGATATTTTACCCACAGAATCAGCTATCGCTTGTAAACATGTTTTTTAGGTCTTTTTTTCGAGGCCTTTTTGTTATAGGTACGTACAGTTTTGGACGTTTCTTTGTTGTTTATTATGGTTATTTTCCCCCAGGTCCTGTCAGCCGCGACGGTGATAGCCAAGCACACGAGCGCCCTCTGCAACGCGTGCCGCATCGCGTCCGGCAAGACGGGCGAGCCTCAGGCGAAGAGGCACTTCGTGCAGGCGGCTAAGGACGTGGCCAATAGCACCGCGGCTTTAGTCAAGGAGATCAAGGCGCTCGACGCCGACTACAGCGAGGTGAGTGAATGAATGAATGAATGAAGATTTATTGGGTTTGAGTTAAGGTACAGAAGAAAACAGATGGTCGATGCTTAAACTTAGGTACTTATCGCTGAACTCTACCCTTTCGAGTGTACACAAGTAGAATAGAAATAGATTTTAACTTTCTTAAATAATTACATATATCTAGTCATAGCGCAAATTACAAGTAATATAATAACAATCTTGCCAAAATAGTTTTTTTTTTTATTTAAATGTGTATAGCAGTCAATAAATATATTAATAATAAATTCAATAATTATAATTTTAATTAACAATAAATCTTGGAAGTTAGTAAAAAATCGTAAAATGTTACATTAATGTTTAAAATTTAAATCATTTAATCATTTAATCTGAGAAAATAAATACACCCACAAATATACTACACATGAAACATATCACATAAATCCATTATTATTATTATTATGAGCCTGTAGTGTCCCACTGTTGGGCAACGGCCTCCCTCTCGCTTTTCCACGCTTTTCTGTCTCTTGCGACATCCGGCCAATCATTGCGGAAGGCGTCTAGTTCGTCCCGCCATCTCCGTCGGGGCTGCCGCGGCGCCGAACTCTATTTTGGGGGGACCAATTAGTTGATATAGTGGCCCATGAATCGTCCGGCACGCGGCAGACGTGACCAGCCCAGCCCCACTTTAGCTTAGCGGCTGTCAGGGCTACATCGGCGACTAGGGTCTTGGAGCGTAAGATGGTATTTCTGACGCGGTCTGTGAGCTTTATCTCCAGTATTCTGCACTCCATAAATCCATACTAATATTATAAATGTGAAAGTGTGTGGAGCGACGACCTCGTGAAGGTCGCGGGAAACCGGTGGAAGCAAGTAGCACAGGACCGGTCTGAGTGGCGAGCCTTGGGGGAGGCCTATGTCCAGCAGTGGACGTCTTTCGGCTGAAATGATGATGATGATGATGAAAGTGTGTTCGTTTGTCTTTCGTTTATTTCGTTTTTGTCGACGACAGGTTTAGCTCAGTTGGTAGTGATCCTGCCCACTGTTCCGACTGTCGCGGGTTCGAGTCCCGCTCGGGGCAAACTTTGTGTGATGAGCACGAATGTTTGTACTCGAGTCATGGATGTTTAGTATTTATATAATTGTATGTATTTCTCTATATAAGTAAGTATTTATATCGTTGTCTAGCACCCATAATACAAGCTGTGCTTAGTTCCAAGATTTATTTATTTATTTCCTTCACCTACTACACCGATTTGAATGACGCTGTAGTTGCTATGGACTAGAAGATACACGAGTTTGAAAAAAAAATGATAAGAAAATACATTTTTGACATTATCTCTGTGACAGTTCAAGATAGAGGGCTGAAAGTTGGAGTGATTACTAGTTATGAGGTGACAAACAATTGACATTTACCAATTTAAATATTCCTGGCAGGGGCCACACCTCCTTTCCTAGCCTGCTAAACCCTTTCAGCTCTCTACGACCAGTAGTTTCCGCTCTGCGTTGATCGATCAGTCAGTCGGTTTCTTCTTTTATATATTTAGATGACCCTTCAATATTTCCCAAAGTTCTCTGCTGATGTACGTTTGGGTGTCGTCAGGCTAACCGCTCGCGCTGCGGCCGCGCCACCGGCCCGCTCCAGGAGGCCGTCGGCAGCCTGTGCCAGTTCGCTGACAGCCCGCAGTTCAGCGCCGTGCCGGCCCGGATCTCCGCCCGCGCCAGGCACAACCAGCAGCCCATACTGGCCAGCGGCAGGTAGACGTCGTTATACTCACTGACCGCGCACCGGCCCGCTCCAGGAGGCGGTGGCCAGCCTGTGCCAGTTCAGCGCCGTGCCGGCCCGGGTCTCCGCCCGCGCCAGGCACAACCAGCAGCCCATACTGGCCAGCGGCAGGTAGACGTCGTTATACTCACTGACCGCGCACCGGCCCGCTCCAGGAGGCGGTGGCCAGCCTGTGCCAGTTCAGCGCCGTGCCGGCCCGGATCTCCGCCCGCGCCAGGCACAACCAGCAGCCCATACTGGCCAGCGGCAGGTAGACGTCGTTATACTCACTGACCGCGCACCGGCCCGCTCCAGGAGGCGGTGGCCAGCCTGTGCCAGTTCAGCGCCGTGCCGGCCCGGATCTCCGCCCGCGCCAGGCACAACCAGCAGCCCATACTGGCCAGCGGCAGGTAGACGTCGTTATACTCACTGACCGCGCACCGGCCCGCTCCAGGAGGCGGTGGCCAGCCTGTGCCAGTTCAGCGCCGTGCCGGCCCGGATCTCCGCCCGCGCCAGGCACAACCAGCAGCCCATACTGGCCAGCGGCAGGTAGACGTCGTTATACTCACTGACCGCGCACCGGCCCGCTCCAGGAGGCGGTGGCCAGCCTGTGCCAGTTCAGCGCCGTGCCGGCCCGGATCTCCGCCCGCGCCAGGCACAACCAGCAGCCCATACTGGCCAGCGGCAGGTAGACGTCGTTATACTCACTGACCGCGCACCGGCCCGCTCCAGGAGGCGGTGGCCAGCCTGTGCCAGTTCAGCGCCGTGCCGGCCCGGGTCTCCGCCCGCGCCAGGCACAACCAGCAGCCCATACTGGCCAGCGGCAGGTAGACGTCGTTATACTCACTGACCGCGCACCGGCCCGCTCCAGGAGGCGGTGGCCAGCCTGTGCCAGTTCAGCGCCGTGCCGGCCCGGATCTCCGCCCGCGCCAGGCACAACCAGCAGCCCATACTGGCCAGCGGCAGGTAGACGTCGTTATACTCACTGACCGCGCACCGGCCCGCTCCAGGAGGCGGTGGCCAGCCTGTGCCAGTTCAGCGCCGTGCCGGCCCGGATCTCCGCCCGCGCCAGGCACAACCAGCAGCCCATACTGGCCAGCGGCAGGTAGACGTCGTTATACTCACTGACCGCGCACCGGCCCGCTCCAGGAGGCGGTGGCCAGCCTGTGCCAGTTCAGCGCCGTGCCGGCCCGGGTCTCCGCCCGCGCCAGGCACAACCAGCAGCCCATACTGGCCAGCGGCAGGTAGACGTCGTTATACTCACTGACCGCGCACCGGCCCGCTCCAGGAGGCGGTGGCCAGCCTGTGCCAGTTCAGCGCCGTGCCGGCCCGGGTCTCCGCCCGCGCCAGGCACAACCAGCAGCCCATACTGGCCAGCGGCAGGTAGACGTCGTTATACTCACTGACCGCGCACCGGCCCGCTCCAGGAGGCGGTGGCCAGCCTGTGCCAGTTCAGCGCCGTGCCGGCCCGGGTCTCCGCCCGCGCCAGGCACAACCAGCAGCCCATACTGGCCAGCGGCAGGTAGACGTCGTTATACTCACTGACCGCGCACCGGCCCGCTCCAGGAGGCGGTGGCCAGCCTGTGCCAGTTCAGCGCCGTGCCGGCCCGGGTCTCCGCCCGCGCCAGGCACAACCAGCAGCCCATACTGGCCAGCGGCAGGTAGACGTCGTTATACTCACTGACCGCGCACCGGCCCGCTCCAGGAGGCGGTGGCCAGCCTGTGCCAGTTCAGCGCCGTGCCGGCCCGGGTCTCCGCCCGCGCCAGGCACAACCAGCAGCCCATACTGGCCAGCGGCAGGTGATCAATCGTTATACCAGTTACTAGCTTCTGCCCTGCATCTAATGTCATAGTTGTTGAAGAATAGTGAGCGCAAACCTCCACGGTTCTATTGTGGTTGACTAGTTTTATATGACACTGTAACCGTCAAGTCACTTAGCCAATATATGTCTTACTATCAACACGTATTCGTTCATTTCCTAGATCTATTTCTATTGGGAATTCCTACTTTACAGTTATTAATAATACATTACAGACCTAGGGTGGTGAATTCGTAAATGTCCCAGATCGCAGGTTTCTCTGGCCCGAACCGAAGGTGAGGGCCATAAATATGCGGTCTGGGGCTTTACGAATTACCGCCCGTGGTTTGTCAAAAGTTTTACATCTTGCCTTGGCCAAGAAGTGAGATTTTCTCCCGCGTAGCTGGCAGAAAATCCCACTTTACGGCCAAGGGTGATGTAAATGTAAATTTTGTAACTGTGTGGAAATTTTGAAAAAGAGCCTCCTGCTCTAGTTTGTTATATGTATGTCCCTTCCCGGGACCCCAACTATCTCCATGCCAAATTTCATCTCAATCGGTCCAGCGATTGAAGCGTGAAGAGGTAACAGACAGACAGAGTTACTTTCGCATTTATAATATTAGCTAGCTTTTCCCCGCAACTTCGTATGCGCAGAAATATTAAAGTGAAAAATCCCGTTTCTTCCCGTTCCCGTGGGAATTTAGGGAAATCCTTTCTTAGCGGATGCCTACGTAATAACATCTACCTGCATGCCAAATTTCAGCCCGATCCGTCCAGTGGTTTGGGCTGTGCGTTGATAGATCACTATGTCAGTCAGTCAGTCAATCACCTTTGAGTTTTATATATACACGGTGGGTCAGAAAATATGGCAAATAATTAACCCACAGTATCGGCTATCGATTCTAAGTATATTGTATAGGTCTTAATTTTTTTTCGAGTTGGTTTAAGACCTATACAATATACTTAGAATCGATAGCCGATACTGTGGGTTAATTATTTGCCATATTTTCTGACCCACCGTGTATAGATATGGATGTAACGCCCCCCGAGCAGGTTTTTTATATTTCTAATCGGGCTTTAACATAGATTTTGGTCGCAGGAACATCATCACCGGCTCGTGCTCCATGCTGGAGGCGGCGAAGGCGCTGGCCGTGACGCCGGAGGCGCGGCCGCAGTGGGCGGCGCTGGCGAGCCACAGCAAAACCGTCTCGGACAGCATCAAGTGCCTCTTGTGTGACATCAGGTAACTGCAACACCTTGTAAATCAGCGCCACGTCAGCATTTATGCTGAGCGAGCAACCTCTCCGCTGCCGTGAAGACACACACACACACACTTATTCTTATGTTTTTCTTTTCATACATATTAATGTAAATGTTCCGGAAAGTTCTCGAGTGGCGCCCGCGAACCGGGAGACGAGCTGTCGGTAGGCCTCCAACAAGATGGAGCGACGACCTCGTGAAGGTCGCGGGAAACCGGTGGAAGCAAGTAGCACAGGACCGGTCTGAGTGGCGAGCCTTGGGGGAGGCCTATGTCCAGCAGTGGACGTCTTTTGGCTGAAATGATGATGATGATGATGAATGTAAATGTAATGTAAATCTATATGTTTAAATTTTGAAAAAAGGCCTTCTGCTGAGTTTGTTGCGGCGCTTCTTCTCAAGCAATGGGTCTAGGAAGCGCTGGTAAATTCATTTCTGTTAAATTCATTTAAAAGTGACGTGTAAAAGTGCCCAGATTTTCATTTTCATTTTGTTGTCGTGTTTGTACTATTATTTTTGTGCATTTTTTTGGTGTAAACTGGACACAGTTTACACCAAAAAAATGAAGACATTCTGTGCAGCGAATAAATGTCTTTCTTCTTCTTCTTCTTCTTCTTAAACAGCATGATTTGCCAATAAGTGATATAAAGAGTATAATCGATCAATCAATCTTTATTCGCATAAAATGTAGTACATAATATGGTATACATATAATAGTACATTGTTTATTAAGGCTGGTAAACGAGGAATTGTAGTAAACTGCAATTCCTTTACCGCCCATGATACACACAATGTTTTTAATCACACTTGCGAGGAAAATGAAGAAAATATTCACTAGGACGATCTGTCAACTAGTGCCTATAGGTTAATCGGCATCGCGAACAAACCTTTTTTGTTTATTTTTAAATATTCAATTCGTACTGGCCACTAACAATAGTGCCGCCATTTAAGTAGTTTTACTTTTTAATTTGTATTATTTCGAACAAAAACGATTGAAAACAAATATATTACGGCCCGTGGGCTCATAAGAAATCTCGAAAGCCCGCGTGGTCATAATCTGGACCTTAGAGACCCCTTTGCCTGCCTGTAATGACACCGTTTTCGAGCAAGTGTGATGAAAAAGATTAATATGCTAAGTATACCTTGCCAGGAACTGGGTTGCGTAAATATAAAATAAGATTCCTAACTAGCAAACATTTATAATATTTCTAGTGAGTGTCCTGAAAAAAGAATCCAAAATGATTCTTATGATTAGACAGCTAAGTATTGTTTTTCAATAGGGATGACGACACCTTTTTTTCCTTAGTATATCAGGAAGATTATTGAAAAGTATTGGATACGTATTTTTTCTTTTTTTCACGTAATCAAACTTATACGGAGATATATTGAGTTGAAATGTCGCGTGACGTCACGGTTAGGTACGATTTATACCTAACGGTGACGTAGTTAGCCCCCACTCTCCAACTTTAAAGCGTTTTAACTTAGTCATTCTTTGTTAACTTGATGAAACAAAAAATACGTGTCTAAATTTTTTTATTACCTGACTGACGGACTAATTAGAATTTCGATTTCTTCACCCTGTCGTCATCCCTATTGATCTGACTAGCATTTTGTCTCCAAACCCCCCACCGAAACTAACATTTTGCAGCGTCCATTTTGTTTTCATTAATTTTAACATTCATTTCACATCAGAAGTTTGTCAAAATGTTGAGTTAGTACTTTATTTTTACGGCATTTTTTACTTCATTATTTTGATTTAAAAAAATGCCAAAAAGTTAGGTTGTGACTTAGGAGCGTCAAATGAATACCTAAGAAGTGAATGATTGTAAAATGATACAGTGAAAAAAAAAGGCTAACATTACTACTACAGCCGATTTGCTTCCCGCTGCTGGGCACACATCTCACCATCATGAGAGGGTTTGGGCTATAGGCCCCACTGCGGACTGGGGACTTCACGCACATCCTTGAATTACTTCGCAGATGCGTGCAAGTTTCCTCACGATGTTTTCCTTCATCGAAAAGCTCGTGGTAAATTCAAATTGAATTCTATTATTATTATTATTATATCTAACATTAGTTGTAAAGTAACCATTTCTGAAATGAGATTTTGGACCGTATTTTTTGTCTGATTGTCTCCAGGGAGAAGGCCCCGGGGCAGAACGAGTGCGCGGCGGCGCTGGAGAGCCTCGGCCGGCGGCGCCGGGCGCTGGACCAGGCCGCCCTGCAGGCCGTGGCCCAGGAGTTGCCTCAGATGAAGACGGATTCGCTGCAAGGTACTATTTCCATACTAATCTTTATCACTAGCAGAGACAATCTATATCTAAATATATAAAACTCAGAGGTGACTGACTGACACAGTGATCTATCAACGCACAGCCCAAACCACTGGACGGATCGGGCTGAAATTTGGCATGCAGGTACGAGTAGATGTTATGACGTAGGCATCCGCTAAGAAAGGATTTTGCAAAATTCCCACGGGAACGGGAAAAATCGGGATTTTACTTTTTAATATTTCTGGGCGAAGTCGGCTAGTCTAAATATAAAACAAGAAACTGACTGACTGACTGACTGATCGATCAACGCAGAGCCGAATCTACTGGTCGTAGAGAGCTGAAATTTGGCATGCAGGTTCCTTAGGGAACGTAGGGGAGCACTAAGAGAGGATTTCCCGAAATTCCCACGGGAACGAAAAAAAACGGGATTTTACATTTTAATATCTGCGCATACGAAGTTGCGGGAAAAAGCTAGTGTAATTATATAAGACTGTCAATCTCCTTACATTACGGCGTACATCGGAAATAGCCAGCGAGCTTCACATTTTCATACTTCGCCTGTACAGCGCCATCTAGATGTAGCTCATGGAGTTCAAATTTGTATGCAGGCTACCTAGGCAGCGACATCTATTATCGCATTTAACACTTATCTCGGGCGAACGCTGATTTGTTTAAAGGTTCTCATTCTAAGTTTACCTTACTTCTTCTATGTTACTAGTAATAAGTCTGTTGAGGTCACGTGACCGTATGCATGTATGTTCGTGTTTAACTCGAAACCTACTGATCGGATTGCAACAAAATTTTACATGGTTGTAGTAATCTACAACCATGTCAAATTAACACGGGTCAACGTATAGGCTACTTTTTATCCCGGAAAAATGAATAGTTCCCGCGGGATCGCTATACCCGAATTCCACGCGGATGAAGTTTCGGACAGAAGTTACTATTATAAATGCGAAAGTAATTCGATATAAATATAAACAAGTTTGGGCTATAGTCCCCAAGCTGGCCTGGGGACTTCACACACACATGTTTGAATTACTTCGCAGATGCGTGCAGCTTTCCTCGCGATGTTTTCCTTCACCGAAAAACTCAGTCGTAAATTCAAATTGAATTTCGCACATATGTAAACTTAGAGGTGCGAGCCGGAATCGAACCCCCGACCCTCGGCATGAGAGGCGGTAGGTCGAACCACTAGGCTTTAATTGAATACAAATATTTTAAAAAACTCATCATCATCATATCAGCCGATAGACGTCTACTGTTAGACATAGGCCTCCCCCAAGGCGCGCCACTCAGACCGGTCCTGTGCCGCTCGCATCCATCGCGTTCCCACGACCTTCACCAGAAAACTCACTAAGCCTGGGTTGATCCAAGCACAGTTGACGGACTCCTGGTCGTTAAACATGGCCGCCGAGCTGTCATTCCATACAGAAACGTCATTTTGCCCCATATTAAAATATTTAACGTTAACTTTAAGAGGGTTTATCCTGAAAGTTGGCAACGTCGCATATAGTTGTCAAATGTTTCGCTGTTTTTATTGATTTCTCAATATTGCTGAATTAAAAAGGAATATATCATTCTATGGTTGTATGACGCGTCTCGTTTTATATTATGATAAGATTACATTAAAATGTATGGAAAGTGCGATGGAAAGTTTTCAAAAGATATTACTTCCATAATAATAAAAATTTCGTATTCTATGATTACTGTCGCAATCCATACTTGATGTTTTATTCAAACATAGAGCGATAATTCATGCGTTCATTCAGTAATATTCAGAAATTAATGAAAACAGCGAAATGTTTGACAGCTATTTGCGACGTTGCCAACTTTAGGAGTAAAGGTTTACTCCTAAAGTTGGCAACGAATCAACAGCGAAATGTTTGACAGCTATTTGCGACGTTGCCAACTTTAGGAGTAAGGGTTTACTCCTAAAGTTGGCAACGAATCAACCCACCCTAAATGTATTTTGTTTGTTCAGGTTATCTCGAGCAGATTGAAAACAGTACCACCGAGATGTTAGAACGAATCGAGCCGTTGCGCGTCGCAGCCAAAGGCGAGGCCGAAAACTTGGGCCATTCTATAGTGCAACTGGTGAGTACTTTACTTATTATTAAGAGCCTGCTCTGTCCCACTGCTGGGCAAAGGCCTCCCCCCACTTTTTCCACCGTACTCGATCTTGAGCGTCATCTGACCAGTCCTTTAAGGAGTCTAGTTCATCCTTATGCATTTTCAATAATTTTCATTTATTATTGAATTCAAGTCACTTTCATCATGTACACAAACACATCTCAAAGACAGTATCACACTTTTTCTGGTATTGATTACATGAAATAAAGCGAAAGAGCCATATGACGTGACGCACCGGTTACCACTAAAACAATTGACGACATTAGGGAAAAAATAAAAGAACATTTTCATACATAAAATTAAAATTAAAGTGCGGCTCTTTATAAAAGGGCGTGAGTCAAAAATGACGTTACTAGCTCTTTCTGCGCATAGATATAGTTCTGCGCGTAGCGCCCGCTCCTTAGCGAGAGTGAGTGAATTGAGTGAGATGACGTCACCCACCAGTTACCACTAAAACCAGGGCTTGTAACCGGTTAATTTAAAAAACCCCGAAATAGCCAAATATTTAGAATTATTTTATACTCTTTATGTGGAACACCATAGTGTATTTAGGTTATTACTTCGTATTATTTTATCGCCTTATTAAACATGAAATAGTTAACGAAAGAACGATAAGAAAACCGGTTTATTTGTATGGGGGCAAAAACCGGTTACAAGCCCTGACTAAAACACGATTTCCTCTAAAAGTAATGAACGAAAAATTTCTGAAACTTTTTATAGACTCCTTTATCAAAATCAAAATATTTATTCAGCAAATAGGTCACCTCTGGGCACTTTTACACGTCACTTTTAAATGAATTTAACAGAAATGAATTTATAAATTTAGGTAGAGATACCGAAATGGTTTTCGAATGGACAAGAATACGTAAAGCTCGACTCAGATGGCGCTGCAAACGCTTGACCCAAACCAAAACCCAAACACTGCAGCTGTCAAATTTATACGGGTTTTTCTTGTTGAAAATCCCAATGCAATTATACCTGCCCCAGATACATACCAAGTCTTTCGGAAATACGTGTCGTCCGTTCTCATTGCATCCTGGAACTGCACAGCGCGGCATTTTTTAATAATTTATGTAAAACCAATAACAACAAACATTTCTCTATGTAATAGACAGATGGTTTGGGTCAAGCGATTGCAGCGCTCCTAGTGGCCAAATTATGCAGATCTCTTGTCTATTACGCCCTACAAAAAATTTGAAATGTTGTCAATTATCTCTAAAAGTAATGAAGAAAAAATCCTGAACCTTTTTTATTGAATCCTTTAGACAGGGACACGGAAATGGCTTTCGAATTACGCCTTACCTTGAAAAAAATTTACATGTTGTTAATTAACACGCTTATTTATCTCAGGTATCGTACTGCGAACCGCTGGTGTCAGCTGTGGTGGGCACAGCTTCCAACCTCTCATCATCAGCGTCATCAGGGGAGCTGGTCGAACACGCGAGGACTGTCCTCGAAACTCTAACCCTGGTCACTCAGGCTGCAGGAGACGCCGCGGGAAATCCTCAGGTAACATTCTAGAGGCCACTGCTGGGCAGAATCCATACTAATATTACAAATGAAAGTAACTCTAACTGGTTACCTGTTCACGCTTAAACCGCTGGACGGATATGGATGAAATTTGTTTTGGAGGTATTTGGAGTCCCGGGAAAGGACATCTATAGGCTACTTTTTATCCCGAAAAAACACATAGCTCCCACTGGAAAGTATTAACCGAATTCCAAGCGGGCAAAATCGCGGGAAGAAGCTATTATTTATGTATATAAAATTCTTCCGCTACTGCCTGTTTTTTTTATCAAAAATAAACTTTTTTATGTCATTGGTATAGGCAAACGAGCGCACAGCCCATCTGATAGTAAGTGGTCACTGCGGCCCATGGACACCGAAATCCTATGATCCCCCATTAAGAAACCATAAGATCTCGAATGCGTTGCCTACCCTGAGGCCTAAGATGGAATGCCTCTGTGCCAAAATTTTCACCGCCTAACCGGTTGTATACAAACTTTTCACATACAATCAAGACGAATATTACGACACCTTACAAGCTAAAATCAAGCTGTTTAGGCTACAAGGCGTGCCGAAGAAATATACATACACACACATTTATACACTCGAAAAACAATTACCCTCGTTCTGGCACAGTCGGGTAAACTGTTCACCCAACTTTAGTTACTTGGGTACATTAACCTATAATAAGTATGGAGCAAAGTGATATTAGAAAATACATTCCATTGTGCTAATAACGCCTCTTTATAACGAAGGCCCAACGGGTGCCCAAGCTGTTCGGGCACCCGTTTTGACGGGTCATTTTTCTCCGGCTGATTGTGAATCCTTATTTATAATAGATCAATGGTTTTAATGTAATCTTATCATTTGAATGCTTTACCAACAAATATAAAACGAGACGCGTCATTCAACCATAGAATGACAACTAATTCAGTAATATTGAGAAATTAATGAAAATAGCGAAACATTTGCCAACTTTCAGGATAAATAAGTACTTATAATAGATGAATGCTTGGGTCTAACCATTCTTATTGTCCCCAGGCTGTAAACGCCCATCGCACAGTGGACAGCCATTCCCAGCTGTGCCGGTCGGCCCTCAGCGAGTTGCTGGAGTTCACTCGCGCCCTCAGCACCGAGCGTGGGGCTGTCGGCCCATTGCTGGACTCGCTGGCTCGCTCTATATCCAAGCTGACGCCTAGCAGGTAAGATTTGATGATGGTTTCAGTTCCTGTGAACACGTTGAAAGTTATTCGACAGCCCTAAACCTGTGCCATATAATAACTGAAACACAAAAAAGAATAGTTTAAAAAACTAAAACAACGTTTTGGTGCCCACCTTCAAGCTCCATCATCAGAACAGCTCGGTGGTACCATATCATTGCATTGTCATCCAAGTTACATAAGCGTGCCAAGTTCATCATGATACAATAATTAGAAGTGGGTTTAATTTAGATTAATTCAAAGATGTATATGAAATCCCCAATCCGCACTGGGCCCGCGTGGGGACTATAGCCCAAAACCCTCCCGTGATGAGAGGAAGCCTGTGCCCAGCAGTGGGACGCAAATAGGCTGTAGTAGTAGTAAATTTATATCGCAAGATTCTTTACATAGTGTTGTTAGTTAGTTAAAAAAAACATACTGTACACCAACTTTTGATAAACCTAGTGTCGCTTTCACAAGCGAGACGAATCAAACGACACCCTGCAAGCTAAAATCCATCAAGCTGTTTAGGCTACAGAACGTGCCAAAAAACATACATACACTCGAAAGATATAACCCTCCTTCTGGCGCAGTCGGGTAAAAAGTAAGGTAAACCTAAAATGACTACCTTTATACAAATTAGCTGCGTACGCCCGAAATAAGTGTTAAATGCGATAATAGATGTCACCGCCTAAGCAGCCTGTATGAATATTTGAAATAAGTGTTAAATGCGATAATAGATGTCGCCGCCTAGGCAGCCTGTATGAATATTTGAAGCGCCCCCTGGATATTGCTCACATACAGAGCTTATCCGATGTACGAGTACGTAGCAATGTAATGAAGTTTCTGATTCTGACAATCAGAATCTTTATTTATTATCACAACCTTACAAAACATATTAAAAGTATACATAATAAAAAACATAATATAATAGGGATGACGACAGGGTGAAGAAATCGAAATTCTAATTAGTCCGTTAGTCAGGCAATAAAAAAATATTAGACACGTATTTTTTGTTTTATCAAATTAACAAAGAATGACTGAGTTAAAACGCATTAAAGTTGGAGAGTGGGGGCTAACCACGTCACCGTTAGGTATAAATCGTACCTAACCGTGACGTCACGCGACATTTCAACTCACCGTATAAGTTTGATTACGTGAAAAAATAAAAAATACGTGTCCAATACTTTTCAATAATCTTCCTGATAGACTAAGGAAAAAAAAGTTACCGTCATCCCTATTAAGGTGCAATAATAGGCATGAATATTGAATACCCTGCGCTGGTTTTCAGACCGAGCCTTTGCGGTAGAAGCAGTCGCAGCTATTCAACAGTTAAACTAAAAACAAAATCTTAATTGTGCATAATAATAAACTTAATTATAAAAAAACTAGCTTCTGCCCGCGACTTCGTCCGCGTCGAATTCGGTTATAGCGTTCCCGCGGGAATTGAGCGTTAAACTATAACAAACTATATACGAAAACCTTCCTCTTGAAACACTCTATCTATTAAAAAAAACCGCATCAAAATCCGTTGCGTAGTTTTAAAAATTTAAGCATACATAGGGATATAGGGACAGAGAAAGCGACTTTGTTTTATACTATGTAGTGAAGTGTGGTAGTGGTAGAATTATGTGAGTATAGAAACTTGTGTGTCATACGTGTGTGTGTGAGTGTGGCATGTGACTGTGTATGAATGTGTGTGTCTGATTATCAGATTAATTAATTAATTCATTCATTTAAAATTACCCCACCTAGCCAGCGCTGGCTATTAATTTGGTAGCCAGCTCCCGCTGAGCCGGGGCCTTTTTATAGCGACTGTATGTTTTGTATTGTATGTGTATGTCTTCTTTTATTGTGCATGTCGTTATAAATAAATGATTTCTTTCTTTCTTTCTACCTCTGCCTGTGCATAGACTATAGATATTACGTCATTTGCCGTCCTTAACCTACCGCGCTTTCTATAAATAAATACACTCCACAAGTGCACCGATACACCGAAATAGCGTACAGTCATCCGGCAATCTTCTAGATTATAAACTGGCTTAAAAATGCAATGAAAATCACACATATTGTGACCTAGCCTTCAAACTAAGCAACGCTTGTACTATGAGTGCTAGACAACGATAAAAATACTTATATAGAGAAATACATTGATATATAAATACTAAACATCCATGACTCGAGTACAAACATTCGTGCTCATCACACAAGGTTTTGCCCCGAGCGGGACTCGAACCCGCGACCATCGGAACAGACACTACTCGTACCAACTGGACCAATCCGGTCTCAACTGGACCAATCCGATCTCAACTGGACCAATCCCGTAGGACGTAGGGCAAATTTCTTATTTTTGTAATCTGTATAATTGATTTTTCAAAATCTATAACCTAGTAGATAGAGATAGATCAATGTTCAATAGTCGCCAGGACGGTTGGGAACGAAGTTGACGACCTATAGCTTCTGCCCGCGACTTTGCCCGCGTGGTATTCGGTTATCACGTTCTCGCGGGAACCATGCATCCAAATCGGACCAGCAGGTAACAGACAGACAGAGTTACTTTCGCATTTATATGGCATAGGCCCGGGAAAGGACATAGGCTACTTTTTATACCAGAAGAACGCATAGTTCCTGCGGGAACGCGATAACCGAATTACACGCGGGCGAAGTCGCGGGCATAAGCTAGTAATATTAATATGGATGTCTGGTTGTCTGTCTGTTACCTCTTCACGCTTCAACCGCTGGACCGATTGAGATGAAATTTGGCATGGAGATAGTTGGGGTCCCGGGAAAGGACATAGGCTACTTTTCATCCCGGAAAAACGCATAGTTCCCGCGGGAACGCTATAAGCGAATTCCACGCGGGCGACGTCGCGTGCAGAAGCTAGTAGGTATATAATAATTATATGGATTACTATGATATATTTGACTTTATTATGCCTATATGATAGTCCATTGAGTTAGGTCACCAGCAATTGAGTTCTGGCATCGCGCCAAACCCATCGATGGATTGGAATCTTATCATGGATATTATTAGCCTTTCATAAAGAGAGTTTAGCATGCATCCTATTAAGTCCCACTGCTGGGCACAGGCTTATTACCACGAGTGTGTTTGGGCTATAGTCCCCACGCGCCCAATGCGATTTGGGAACTTTATCTATATCACTACAGATCTTCTAATATCTGAAGTCCCGCCCCTCCAAAATTCAAAACGCTTCAATGTATTTAAAAAGCACCACCAACACTCTCAACACATGTGTGCGTGCCGAGACAGCCATCAACTATGCGTTGAGAGTGGTGGTGGTGCTTTTTAAATAATAATTAAATAAATTAAGCGTTTTGAAAATAGTAGAAGATCTCTACATAGTATAAAACAAAGTCGCTTCGATGTCTGTCTATCCTTATGTATGCTTAAATCTTTAAAACGACGCAATGAATTTTGATGCGGTTTTTTTTAATAGATAGAGTGGTTCTTGAGGAAGGTTTAAGTATATAAATTTCCGTAAATTCGATGAAATATGACGATGATAATTCAAGATGGCGGAGAATATTCAAGTCAGTAGTAATCAGACGTGCATTGCTGGTTTCGAGAAAGTCTATCACTGACTAAATCGAAATTTATCCCGGGAAAAACGCTTAGTCCCCGCGGGAACGCTATAACCGAATTCCACGCGGACGAAGTCGCAGGCAGAAGCTAGTTACTACTAATAAGTCTGTTGAAGTCACTTAACCGTATGTATGTATGTCCGGTTTTAATTCGAAAGCTACTGATCGGATTGCAACAGGAATATAACACGGGTCAACATATAGGCTACTTTCATCCCGGAAAAACGCATAGTTCCCACGGGAACGATGATAACCGAATGCTATGCAGACGACGCGAGATGCTAGTTTATTGAAATAACACATGATTATCCTAGCTCAGGCACAAAAGTAGGTAATGTTTACGGTTATCTTCTATATCTATCCATACTGTTAGGGCAATAAAAGCACTCGGCACAGGAAATACTGAATTATATTATAAAAACAACGGTTGTCATTACATTAGTATCTCAATTTCATTTATATAAATTAATGGCTTCTGTCTTGGACACTTCGCCAATATCAAAGTTAGGGCCACAGGCCTGCAAGTTGTTCGGTAATAATGATAAATGTACGGTACAAAAGATAAATCAAGTAAAAATGGGGAAGCTCAACAAACGACAACCATCTTGGACGACGGCCATTGAGCAACCTTAGTATCTCAATCAATTTATATAATATCACACAATTACAAGCCTACGCTATGTGACGTTCAGGGACGCGCGAATCAATCTGACAGTTATGACAGCTAGCTATAGAGATGTTATTACACGTTTCGTTTACAATCGAAAATAGGGAGGTGAACAAAGTTGTGGCTAATAATACATATAATAATGGGTCGAAAGTCAGTGAAATTATGATAGGGGGTAAGAAAGTGGAACAAGTGGATGAATTCATATATTTGGGTTCAAAATTTACTAGGGATGGAAAGTGTGATGGTGACATAGAACGAAGAGTGAATGCTGGAAATTCAATAAATGGGGCATTGCATGCTTTTATGACTAGCCACAAAGTCTCGGCAAAGGCTCGAGTGGCTGTACATAGAGGTGTGCTAGTGCCGACACTTATGTATGGTAGTGAAAGTTGGGTATGGCAGAAGAAGCACGAAAGTAAAATCAATGCTGTAGAAATCAGAGCATGCGGAATATTGCAAATGTTAAATTGAGTGATAGGGTAAGGAATAGCGTGATAAGGGAGCGGTGTGGTGTGAAAGAGGATGTAGTGACAAAAATAGAAAAAGGTATGCTATATTGGTTTGGGCATATGGAAAGGATGAATGAGAGAAGACTGACAAAAAGTATTTATATGGCTAGTGTGAATGGAGGTGCTGGAAGAGGAAGACCGAGGCGAATGTTCTTGGATCAAATTCAGGACAATCTGATTAAAGGCCAGGTCAAGAGTACTCTAAACCGACGAGCATGTATGCGGAACGGGATGAAAGTTGAAGAAGCGAGAGAAGTATGCAAGAGTCGTAGCAAATGGAAAGAAGTGGTCTCTGCCTACCCCTATGGGAAAAAGGCGTGATATTATGTATGTATGTATGTATGAAAGTCAGTGCATGGGAGATATTCGAAAAAAAGTGTGCTGGGGATACTTAGGAGCTAACAGAAGACGAAGTCGCGGGCAGAAGCTAGTTTTATTATATGTATAAGTAAATTAAGATACTACTGCTACTACTACAGCTTATTTGCGTCCCACTGCTGGGCACAGGCCTCCTCTCGTCACGAGAGGGCTTGGGCTATAGTCCCCACGCGGGCCCAGTGCGGATTGGGAACTTCACACACATCTTTGAATTACTTCGCAGATGTGTCCAGGTTTCCTCACGATGTTTTCCTTCACCGAAAAGCTCAGTGGTGAATTAAATGAATTTCGCACATAAATAAACTTAGAGGTGCGAGCCGGAATCGAACCCCGGACTCTATGCATGAGAGGCGGTAGGTCGAACCACTAGGCCACCACGGCTTCAAAAAAAAACACAAAGAAAAAAACAATTAAGATACAAACATATCTTTGAATTACGTCGCAAATGCGTGCAGTCCTCACGATGTTTTTCTTCACCAAGAAGGTCATACATTTTTAATGGAATTTCGCACTTAAGTCTAGCCTGGCAAAGCTTAAAGAGAAAGGCCTCTTTGAAATTTTCCGTTCCATTAAGTGAAATTTAATTTTAGCCCAAATAACGTATATCATAGTATCCATAATCCATACTTCCATACTAATATTATAAATGTGAAAGTGTGTTTATTGTTTATTTGTCCTTCCTTCACGTCGCAACAACTGGACCGATTTGGATGAAATTTGGTATGGAGATAGTTTGAGACCCTGGGAATAACATAGGATACTTTTTATCTCGACATTTCCACGGAAATGGGTTTTTTTTTTTATTACAAATGGGCTTGCGTTTGACCCTGATCACACCTGATGGAAAGTAATGATAGGGTCTAAGGTGGAACACGCTTACCCAGAAGATGCCTATTCACTCTAGACTTGAACTGGGTGACTAGAAATGGGTTTTCCACTAGTCAAACCAGGTTTTTCAATCTAATATATAAAATTATCGTGTCACAGTGCTTGTAACCAAACTCCTCTGAAACGGCTCGACCGATTCTTATGAATTTTGGAGTGTATGTTTAGTAGGTCTGAAAATAGGACTTAAGCTATTTTTCATACCCAAAAAAAATCTATGGCTGTACGAAGTTCGCAGGGTCAGCTAGTACTTCTATAACTATAACTACCTACATGTATAGTATCATCGGGTACGCAAATTCTAAGTATACGCGGGACGAAGTCGCGGGCGAACGGTGTTAAATATTCCAGACTCAGTTACGGCTAGAGTTGGGTGCGCGGCGCACGCGTCACTACAGATGGCCTACCGAAACATAAAGAGGTCGATTGCCGTTTTTAAATCGAGTGATACATCTGTTTGATATACGCTGTGTTGGCATAGTGGGGGCTTTGAAAATTACAATTGGAAGAGATCGCTCTTTAGCGATAAGACCGCCTGTTGTCGCCTTTCTTTTTGTTATTTGTGTTTACTTGTTTAATTGTTTTTTTTTTTGGTGTTCAATAAAGTGTATTGTATTGTATTACAACTTTTAGGCCGGCCACATATTCAAATTCAATCATTTATTCAACAAATTGGCCACATAGGGGCACTTTTACACGTCAGAAAAAGAATTTACCAGCGCCTCCTAGACCCATTGCTTTAGAAGAAGCGCCGCAACAAACTCAAGCAGAAGGCCTTTTTTCAAAATGTCCACATAGTTACAAAATTTACATTACATGTATAAAATATATACATATATGGGTACGTACTAAAATTACATTGAAGGGATGTATAGTCCCTAACTTAAACTTAAATCTAAGATCTTGTAATAGTCTCCAAGGGTTCAGAAAAAAAATTATGGACTCCATTGTCAAATAAATATAAATTCCATAAATGTCAACAGTCTCAAAATGTATAAAAGAGTTCATTAATTGCATATTTATCAACAAAAGGAGACGGCTCAACCAATTTGCTTGAAATTTGGCGAACAGATAATTTGTAACCTTGATTAACATATCGGCTATGATGATGATGATGATGATGTAACAAGGCTTTGGGTGAGGGTTGCTCAATTCGTCCAAGATGGTTGACGTATGTTGAGCTTTTATACCGTACATTTATCATTATTATCGTACACTGTTCGGCCTCACATAGGAACAGGAACATAGACAGAAGCCATTTTTTAAAGAGAAGTAGAAGAAGAAGGCTTAGGGATTTAGCATGTGATTTGTAAAAGCTCGTCTTCAATATGATTTCTGTTTGTTCCAGACTCTCGTTGGTCGGTACATACGACGAGTCGGACTCGTTCGTCGACTACCAGACTAGGATGGTGAGCGCCGCGAAGGAGATCGCCAGGATCGCTACTGACATGGTGAGTATAGGCTGTCACGGCTTTTTTCATACAGTTTCAGCAAGATTAAAATATTCATCATCATCATCATCATCATCATCATTTCAGCCGATAGACGTCCACTGCTGGACATAGGCCTCCCCCAAGGCGCGCCACTCAGACCGGTCCTGTGCCACTCGCATCCACCGCGTTCCCGCGACCTTTACAAGGTCGTCACTCCATCTTGTTGGAGGCCTACCGACAGCTCGTCTACCGGTTCGCGGACGCCACTCCAGGACTTTCTTGCCCCATCGGCCATCAGTCCTGCGAGCAATGTGCCCCGCCCACTGCCACTTAAGGTTCGCAATTCTTCGGGCTATGTCGGTGACCCTAGTTCTACTGCGGATATCCTCATTTCTGATTCTATCACGCAGAGAAACCCCGAGCATAGCCCTCTTCATTGCCCTCTGGGTGACCTTGAGCCTTCTTATGAGGCCCATCGTAAGCGCCCACGTCTCGGAACCATAAGTCATCACTGGCAACACACAAAATATTCATATCGACTGATAAATCGTCAGGAAGCTCATTGGTGACTCGAAGCTGGTGGAGAATAAATTGCAGAGTCTCGATCACCGACGTAAAGTTGCCTGCTTATCGGTATTTTGTAGGATACACTTTGGAGAGTGTGCGGGGGAATTGTTTGATTTGATTCCACCATCCCCATTCCGTCACTACGGGACTAGGCGTGGTCTTGGATGCCATCCTTATGTTATGGATATTCCTCCAGCGCGCACGAAGCGCTTCGCTTCACGCTTCATCACGCGAACAGCTAAGGTGTGGAATTCTCTACCGGCCGCTCTCTTCCCCGATAGTTACAACTTGGATCTTTTCAAGTCGAGAGTGAACAGGTACTGTAGCGGGGGGTTGGTGTTAGCTCAGGTAGATGCTGCAGACACGGAGATCAGCGGTGGAATCCGAAGACACGAAGACAATGCCTAGCTTATTAAAATATCTAAATCTTGAAGACTGGCCCTATTACTGCCCTAATACTGCCTAATTAAGAAATAATAGATTTTAAGTTGTATTGATATTATATTTTGAGAGATATGTTCATTACAAACGATAGAAAAAGACTAAAAATATTAAACAAAAACACTCTACGCTTAAAATTACCTATTTTTGGAAGAGAATGTGACAACTAACCGATTGTACTCGGCCAGTCTCCACAGTACTATCTAAGTAAGCATGTTTCCCCTCGACTACATCGTCACTTACCATCAGGTGAGATCGTGGTCAAATCCTTCATCTAGATCGGTCAAGCGGTTGAAGCGTGAAGAGGTAACAGACAGAAAGACAGACTACTCGCTTTCGCATTTATAATATTAATTGTGGGTTCATTTCAGACGGCGAAGTCGGCTACGGACGCGAGCCGTCTGGTCGTTCTGGGCAACGAGTTGTGCGTCAAATATGAACAACTGGCACAGGACAGCGTGGGGGCTGCAGCCACCACCTCCAATGCTGACGTGGCTGACAGGTGAGACTGTCAAGTGTCAAATCACTACTACAGCCTGTCTACGGCCCACTGGTAGGCACACGAGAGGGCTCGGCCTATAGTCCCCACGCGGGCCCGGCGGATTGAGGACTTTTTATTTATTTATTTCGCGCGAAAAGCATTCATATTCAACTTTAACATAAACACTTATCTATTCTGATACGTATGCCTATAACAGGCATGTGCTTCTCTAAATAGTTACATGCAACATCTTACTTAATATTAATTAAATAAAGGCATAAGGTATAAATAAGGGTATATGAAATGGTAAATTTAGAAGACAGTTATATATATAAAAAAAGCTACCTATAAGAGATATTAGACACTAGCTGACCCCGCGGACTTCGTACCGCCTTAAACCTCACGGAGCCCGAGACCTTTCCAACGAATGCAAAACCGTGGAAGTCGGTTCGTGCGTTCTGGAGTTATAGCGTCAGGGAGGAAAACCCGACTTATTTTTATATAGTAGATTAAACAAAAAGAAAAGCTCTACATGCGAAACGACTTCACACACGTCCTTGAATTACTAGATACGTGCAGGTTTCCTCGCGATGTTTTCTTTCACTTAAAACTACTACTACTACTACTACAGCCTATTTGCGTCCCACTGCTGGGCACAGGCCTCCTCTCATCACGAGAGGGTTTGGGCTTAAAAGCTCGTGGTAAATTCAAATTAAATTTCGTGCCTAAATTTGTTTTTTTTGCGAACTAGTGCGTAAAGTTTATTGAGCTTCATTCTGTTCGTTTATTTCTTTATTCGTTTTTTTCGCAAATGTATTAAAAATGTCGTTTGATACACGTGCGAAATTGTCATTTTCATGACATATTCATAAAATGACGAACATTTCGCACTCGCATCAAAATGTACTATTTTATTCGGCTGCGCCGGAAGATCATCAGGCTTACCATCAGACGGCCTGTGTGCTCGTTTGCCTACCAATGACATGAAAAAAGAAGGATTACGTTTTTCGAGTCTGTATGTTTGTATGTTTCTTAAGCACGCTCTCCACAACCTAAACGGCTTGATGGATTTTAGCTAGTCTTGTTTATTATCGGGTCAATCTCACTCCTAGATTTTAAACCCTCATTCATTTGTGGCCAGAACTGGCGAAGAACAGAGAGGAGGGGAGGCCTTGGCCCAGCAGTGGGATCTAATGGGCTAGATAAGATAAGATAAGATATTATTCTGCTGCGAAATGTTATAATCATATACCTAACTACATAAAAGAGGAAAAAAATGAAACACGATTCGAAGCGAAACTAAAACTGTTTTTTACTAAAAAGGCCTACTATACAGTGGAAGAATACTTCAATGACAAAATTTGACGTTATATACTATATACTATTTACTATCACTATTGTGCCTAAATTATTATATTATAACATTTAAATTAAATTTGACGACTTCGATGTAAACTTAAACATATATAGCCTAGTTTTAAACTTTTAGTAAATAAGACTGTTGCATATAATATACCTACCTACCACCTTGTAAAATGAGCATGATTCGCAATAAATGATATGAATATGAATAAGATTCATTTGTTGCAGCATCCGCGTGGCAGTCGTAGAGTTGGGAGAGGCGTCGGCGGAGCTGATCAAAGCCGGCGGCGCGTGCCGGATGTCGGCCGCGCCCGACGCCAGGCGCCTGGTCGGGGACTGCTCGCGCCTCGTCAGCGAGAAGGTATAATAATAATAATCATTTAATAATAATCATATCACACATATTGACTCCAAACTAAGCGACGCTTGTACAGTCAGCAGCAGAAGTAGATAAGCTGTCCAGGTGCTCAAAATGACCTACACACGACCTTATTCTTAAGACGTTAAGGGCGTGTGTAGGTCATTTTGAACACCTGGACAGCTTATCTACTTCTGCTGCTGACTGTACTATGGGTGCTAGACAACGAGAATGTCTGTCTATTTGCTAAAAAAGCATATTCATTTATTCCGCACTGCTAGACATATTTTTCGCCACAAACCCTGGGAGACTGGTCCATGGATATAATAATGAAAAAAATATATATCTTGGGACATTTCACACATATTGACCTAGCCCCAAACTAAGCAAAGCCTGTACTAGACAACGATATAAATACTTATACATGGTGGGTCAGATCCTATAGCAAATAATAAGGATGACGACAGGGTGAAGAAATCGAAATTCTAATTAGTCCGTCAGTGAGGTGCTAAAAAATATTAGACACGTATTTTTTGTTTTATCAAATTACCAAAGAATGACTGAGTTAAAACGCATTAAAGTTGGAGAGTGGGGGCTAACTACGTCACCGTTAGGTATAAATCGTACCTAACCGTGACGTCACGCGACATTTCAACTCAATATATCTCCGTATAAGTTTGATTACGTGAAAAAAGAAAAAATACGTGTCCAATACTTTTCAATAATAATATACTTAAAATCGATAGCCGATACTGTGGGTTAATTATTTGCTATAGGATCTGACCCTCCAGGTATAGAGAAATACATACATATATAAATACTAAACATCCATGACTCGAGTACAAACATCCGTGCTTGTCACACAAAGTTTGCCCCGAGCGGGACTCGAACCCGCGACCATCGGAACAGAAGGCATGGTCACTACCAACTGGACCAATCCGGTCGTCGACCTGTCCGTATGCCTGATACTCTGCCTATTTGCTAAAAAGCATATTCATTTATTCCCCACTGCTAGAGATATTTTTCCCCACAATACACGAAACCCTGGGAGACTGGTCCATGGATATATTCCGCGAACAGCTTTTTACATGAAACAATGTTACACAATGTGCATGAAACCCTTCGACGAGTTGCCTCTAGATATGCAACAGTTACCATTAAGTTCATTCCGCAACAACTTAACCAATATATTAAAAAAAAAAAACAATACTACGACGTGAAAGAGTTTATTGTTGACAAATAGGGATGTCGACAACCTTTTTTTCCTTAGTCTATCAGGAAGATTATTGAAAAGTATTGGACTCGTATTTTTTCTTTTTTCACGTAATCAAACTTGTACGGAGATATATTGAGTTGAAATGTCGCGTGACGTCACGGTTAGGTACGATTTATACCTAACGGTGACGTAGTTAGCCCCCACTCTCCAACTTTAATGCGTTTTAACTTAGTCATTCTTTGTTAATTTGATAAAACAAAAAATACGTGTCTAATATTTTTTTATTACCTGACTGACGGAGTAATTACGTCCAGCAGTGGACTACTATGGACTGTTGATGATGATGATGATGATGATGATGATGATGGTGATGATGATGATGACAAGGTTTGAACGACTGTTTGTTTGTCCACAGGTGGTGTGCGTACTAGCAGCTTTACAAGCCGGTTCGCGCGGGACGCAAGCGTGTATCGACGCAGCGTCCACCATAGCAGCTATTATTGGAGACTTGGACACCACCATACTGTTCGCTAGCGCTGGTAAGTTGGAAGGGCGTCCGCGCTGTGTTCGGGTAAAAATAACTGGCCATGGATATAGGTAAATAAAATATAAAAAATAATTAAAAAACATTACCTACAAAACAATAACAATGTCACTAAGTTGCAATAGTAGTTACCTAGATATAAGAAAATATTGTTGACGCGGACCGTGTCCGCGCGATCTCGGTCACTATTACATACACATGCAAAAGGTTTCCAATAGTGGCACGCATGTAATAAATTATAATTGTAATGTGTTTAGATAAATAACAAAAAATAAAATAAAAATAAAAACAGAGTTTTCTCAAATATGAGACCTAGCTGGATCGATTTGTCGCCCCTGTAAACTCCTTTAAACCAAAAGTCAGCGCCACCGCCCCTAACCATTTTCTGCTTTGCCTAAAGGTTGACTGGTAGAGAATGCCTCAAGGCATTAAGTCCGCCTTTTGTACACTAAGTTTTCTTTATGTGCAATAAAGTTTAATAAATAAATAAATAAAAGTTCAAATCGTCAAAGCCGTTTCGGAGATAGCTTGGATAAATAAATAAACATAGAAATATACAAGTTTAAATTACAAGAGGATTTGGGCGACCGAGTTTTGCTCGGGTGAAAATAGCTAAAACCGAGTTTCCTCAGATATGAGACCTAGCTAGATCGATTTGTTGGCACCGTAAACCTCTATACTCCTAATTTCATTCAAATCGTTAGAGCCGTGTCTGAGATCGCTTGTGAATGAAATGAAAATGAAAATATTTATTCAGCAAATAGGCCACATCTGGGCACTTTTACACACTTTTAGATTAATTTAACAGAAATGAAATTACAATTTGTATTCTTCTGTCGATACAAGATTAATGCGTTTAAGTTTTTTTTTTCATTCATATTTTTCAAGAATGACTCTCAAAACGATTGCATCCATTCCCCCCCAGGCACCCTCCAGTCTGAGAAGGAAAACGACACGTTCTCGGACCACCGGGAGAACATCCTCAAGACCGCCAAGACCCTGGTGGAAGACACGAAGACCCTGGTCGGCGGAGCTGCCGGCACCCAAGACCAGCTGGCCGTCGCCGCGCACAACTCGGTCACTACAATAGGTTAGACACCGTCCTGTTGGATGACGTCCATTGCAATTGCTATCCAAAGGTTGTCTGGTAAAAAGCGATTAAGCGATAAGACCGCCGCGGTGAAGCCGTGGTGGCCTAGTGGTTCGACCTACCTCTCATGCAGAGGGTCGGGGGTTCGATTCCGGCTCGCACCTCTAAGTTTACCACTGAGCTTTTCGGTGAAGGAAAACATCGTGAGGAAACCTGCACGCATCTTTATTGAACACCACACAATCAAGGAACAGTAGACATTATGTAATGTACTTTACATCACCCTTGGCCGTAAAGTGGGATCTCACTTCTTGGCCAAGGCAAGACGTAAAACTTTTGACAAACCATGGGCGGTAATTCGTAAAGCCCCAGATCGCATATTTATGGCCCTCGCCTTCGGTTCGGGCCACAGAAACCTGCGATCTGGGACATTTACGAATTCACCACCCTAGGTCTGTAATGTACTATAATGCAATGCAAATAAATACGCAACAGTGACAATTCACTTCAGAAATTTAATATTTGGCCACGTGACAAGCTGCGATCGTTTCCGTGCCCCCACGTACACAGCAAATAATTCACGCGTTTTCCAACCCAGTGCAACTCTGCGAGGTGGTGAAACAAGGCGCCATGTCTCTGGGCGCCTCGTCCCCCGAGCCCCAAGTGTTACTGCTGCACGCGGCTCGGGACGTTTGCACCGCGCTGCGAGACCTGACGGCCGCTACGACCGCCGCCAGCGGGAAGCAGGTGGCCCATCCTGACATGGAGAGACTCAAGCACGCTGCTAAGGTAAGTCTGTATTCAAAAAAATCAAAATGCAATAATTTATTCAGCAATTGGCCACATAGGAGCACTTTTAGATGTCAGAAAAATAATTTACCGTGTGCTGTATTCGTGATTCTGTTACGGCGACATCTTTTATATTAAACTAGCTTTTTCCCGCAGCTTCGTATGCGCAGAGATATTAAAATGTAAAATCCCGTTTTTTTTTTCGTCCCGTGGGAATTTCGGGAAATCCTCTCTTCTTCCCCATACGTTCCCTAAGGAACCTGCATGTCAAATTTCGGCTCTCTACGACCAGTAGATTCGGCTCTGCGTTGATCGATCAGTCAGTCAGTCAGTTGGTTACTTGTTTTATATATATAGATTAAGCGGTCGAAAGGTAAAAAAAATGAAAGTGGAAGTTGACGTTCCACTTTAAAATTGAAAACGAATGTGGGTTCGATTCCCAGACCTTACTGTAAAATAACTTTAAATTTTAATAATTTTTTTTATGAGTTCATAATCTACGGCATCTATGTAGTACATTTGTGTTGTTTTCCATGTTATTTTTGAGGGGAAATGTGTGATGTCATTGTGTTTGTCAATATTGGACTTTTCTTAGCTTCAAGATAATAATTTTTAGTGTACATAGAGTGTAAAGTTAAACATTTATTTCATTTATGATATAATACCTATTTATTTATTCACAAAAAAGTGTAATTTTGACACGTTGTCGTACGATTTTAAATTCTGCATTTTTTGTAGCATTTTCTTTAGCTACGCTATATGGTAGTGTTTACTTGTTTTTTTATTTAATTAATTTCCATTGCAAAATATACGTTTGATTAGTAAAAATCAGGCTATAACATTTCTAAAGTCCACTTTTACTCAAAAAAGTAGTTAAGTCAAAATGTCAAACGGGACGTCGTCAATTTTTGTGTAATATCTAGTTACCTGCTCATCCCAAATCAAAACTGTAGTTTTGTTAAAATAAATAATAACATTATTCAAATCCAAAAATGCATTTTCGATGCAAACTTTGGCAATGTCCCAAATACCACTTGGACTTTAAAATTGTCACTTTCCCTAGCGCGAGAAGAGATGGAGTCTACCGGCCCGTACCAACTCTCTTCCCGCCAAACGTCGATCTCTCACTCTCACACGACACGAATACAACTCGGCGGACTCCGAGACGGATCTCTTCCAATCCGACCAAGAAGAAGAATTACTAAAACTAGACTACAGCAGTCAAGATGATGACGTATCACCATCAGTCTTTCATGACAACTGCGAAGAAGTCATCGCGTATATAGAAAGGTTAATGAGGAACGTTGTCAAAAGAGTCATTGATCATGACTTAAATGATAGATACAATGCCGCAGCGAAGAATAGCTTAGTAGATATGGACTGGAGGGTTTTGAAATATGGTGAGAACATATTGCTTGGTGAAGTCAAGAAGCTGGTTGATTTGTTTGTTGATATTAATGATAAGGCAGAAGGGAAAAGGAAGGTAGTAATGATAATGAGGTTGAAAGCTAATAATGATTTGGATAATGAAATGAAAAGGCTGTCGCAGGTCATTGAAGATTTAGACTCGGAAGTGGAGATAGAGGAAGTTTCAGAGAAACCTGAGACTAAACCAGTAGAGAAGCTGAAGAGTCCGGAGTTTAAAATTAGAAAGGTGAAACCTGTTAACTTGGAAACTAGGAGTTCAGGGAAAGAGAAATCTCTGACGGTAATAACTGTCAAACCAGAAGTAGTGGCTAAAGATGTCAAAGTCATCTTCCAAAAAATGTTTAACGACGATTCGGAATGGTGGAAAGCCATTGCGAAGCGGAATTTGGATAAAATGGAGAAGACCAGGCGAGAGTTGGAAAGGTTCAGTGGGCATGAACTCGTGCTTGGTGAAATCCAGAGCGAGAAAGATAGATATGAGACGGAGAAAGCTACATTACAGACGTTTATCGATGACGTCGATAGATCGAAAGCTGTAAAGAAGGATTTGGAATATGATCAGAAATACGAAGACATGGTTTTGAAATTGATAGAGTTCGCTAAGAAAGACTTTGTTTATAAAGGTTTCGATCCTATCATAGAGCAGTTAAAAGCGCTTTCTAATGTAAAAGTTGAACGCAAGAAAGTTAAAATACAAGATATCATCAACATATACACGCAAATAGATGTCACTAAATACACATACGAAGAGTTGTGTCTGTTAGAGAAGTATTACAAAGAAATCATACGCAAATACAAAGAAGAAGCGCACAATAAAGAAAATATTAAAAGAGACGACAGATCGCCTAGTTTATGCAGGGATGAGACACGATCCGCTCCGCCATCCTACCATAGAAACGTCATTTTGAACGTCCATTCGAGTCAAAACTTAACCAAAAACATCAATCACTACGGTAGCACCACTATCCTAAACGGAGGATCATTACAACGGTCCAAAAATACTAGAAACGATTCTAAAAACAGCTTAGAAATTTTCGACCTCACACGAACCTACCCTATGGAATACTACGCGAACAACTGGTGGTCAATCTACGAGGATATATTGAAAAATCGCGAACACCAATTCGGCTCTATAGACAACTGGTGGAACTTCTACGAAGCTATACTTAATAAAGAAGACACTACAGACGAAGAGTTGAGAAGAATCAGAGCTGTCGTCCAATATAGGAACAGCCTCAGGAAGCCGAGCAGTCGAATGCAGGAGCAACTGAAAATGCTGGAATCGGTGAAAAGTCAGAATTTCCAAGAGAGTGAAAACGTCGCTACGGACGACAACGAATCGGTCAGAGCACACGCATGGCCATGGTCTCATAAATGTCGTTCTATTGTCAAGCTTTTGTCCGAAACACGTAGAAATCTAGATTCATCTAGTTACCAATATCTTTGACATTGCTATATGGTATACAGTGAATAAAGTTTTGCCTTCGATGAAGCTCTAAAACTCCGATTTGTTTAGAATCTATTGACATGTCCTTAATTCATCGTATTTTGTGACTTAAGTATGAATGGATATTAAAAAAAACTTGATGTGTTTATACAGTCATTGTTAAACTACTACTACAGCCTATTTGCGTCCCACTGCTGGGCACAGGACTCCTCTCATCACGAGTGTTGGGCTATAGTCCCCACGCGGGCCCAGTGCAGATTGGGGACTTCACACACATCTTTGAATTACTTCGCAGAGGCGTTTAGGTTTCCTCACGATGTTTTCCTTCACCGAAAAGCTCAGTGGTAAATTCAAATTGAATTTCGCACATAAGTAAACTTAGAGGTGCGAGCCGGAATCGAACCCCCGACCCCCTGCATGAGAGAAGGTAGGTCGAACCACTAGGCCACCACGGCTTTGTTAAACATGATATTTTTTTATTTAAACATATGATTTGCATTTGGAAGTAGTCACGATTTCCCGAGGACAAAACTTTATTCACTACATTTGCATTAGCTACTTGGCTTTAATGGAAAGACAGCCTTAACCGGTTTTTGAAGAGGCTGTTGGATTCCTGATGTGTTTTGCATGCAAGGAATCATACCAAAAAATAGACTAACATAAAATATAGCATGATGTGTGTGCTATCTAAATAGAATAGTAAAGATTAAAGTAAATAGAAAAAAAATACGGCTTTGATGTTGTTATTAGTCAAATTTTGTAACGTTTCGGACATTAGCTCTTCTTCCTGTCACTTTCAGGTCTTGCCTAGAAATGTGTTTAGTCCTGTCTTGGTGTGGCATGATTTTCTACTTACCCCGCGGGAAAAAAATCACGGGAATCATGGGGTAACTCCATCTATTCACCGTAGCTTGGTAACGTTCACTGTACCCCGCGGGGTAAGTGTGTTTACTGCCCATGGGGCAAAGTCGTCTAAGGCTTACTTGCATTAAAGGTTAGCGTATAACCTAAAGTCAATCCAAGAGCGCTTGCGCACTGCGTGTGATCCGTATCAATCCGAAGTAGAGGTAATGTCATTTGTATGAGATGTTAGTACATAATTCTAGCTAATTCTTCCCATAAAAATATGACTACATACTTCCACCACAACAACCTATATACAGTTCCACTGCTGGGCACAAGCCTCCCCTTATTACGAACTGTATCGGGCTGTAGTACGCACACGGACCCAGCGCGGATTGGGGACTTCACACACACACTTTGATATATACTTTGATCTATGTATCTCGGATTCGGGTCACACGGCATTGTGTGAATGCTCTAACTCTTATTAAAGTTTCCGTGTTGCAAATACCAAACGCTAAACACATTTCACCTCATGGTATTTTCACAGTCTAATAAACCATACAGTAGGCCGACGAAGCAACAGCCAGATTAATCGTGCAAGCGTGAAAGACGAGACGGGGTAAAGTGAGCTACTATAGTCGGCGAGATGTAATGACCGACATTTGACAGCTGTAAAGATCCAAAGACTGTAAAAACGTATTACTGCATCTACATAGAAATGAAACAACTTATGACAGTTTACGGTGCCACATCCTTTCTTTTTAAAACTAGAGTAGGGACCAAGTACTTAGTTCGTTAAATCGACGATGAAATTTCCGCATGTCGATCGATGCTTTCGCCATTTGTTCAAAATCGCTCAATTCGTTATTAGCCTCATGACTATAAACATCAACTGGCAAATGTCAAATGTCTGTTATTAGATCTCCCCAAATTACGGTGGCGTATGCTCGAGACAGCTTTACCCCGTCTCGTGTCTGGCAGTATTTTTCACAAACATCGACCTACTGTATTTACTCTTATACTGTGGTTATTGGATTACAAGTTGCGCTTGTCATCTAGTGAATAACTCTAAAACCATAAGCTTTCATTGTATCACGTGCCAAAGTCCAATATTGACGCCGAACGCTATTATATTTTATATATGTATTTTTTTTATTTACTATCATGGTGTTGAAAGCTTCTGGGTTTCCGCTGTGGCATGGTGCTTTTTCATGTGTTCACCCTGACGTACTAGCTGGCAACCCTGAGCTTTTAATTCTAATTAAAATGGCAACACTGGGGCTACAATCCAAATTGGTTTTTTGTCTAGTCTAGATTAACAGTTGGTAAAATGCCGCAAAATGTGACTTGATTTTAATGAATAAAAGCGGGTCGACAGTCTCTGATACAGAGGGTCGTGGGTTCAATTCAAATCTCAGTTCGTACGTAGAGATCTTCTACTATCTAAAATCCCGCGCCTTCACATTTCAAAACGCTTCAATTTTTTTATTATTATTTAAAAAGGACCACCAACACTCTCAACGCATAATTGATGGCTGTCTCAGCACGCACACATGTGTTGAGAGTGTTGGTGGTGCTTTTTAAATATATTGCAGCGTTTTGAAATGTGAAGGCGCGGGACTTTAGATAGTAGAAGATCTCTACATGAATGAATGAATGAATGATTATTTATTCACAAGAACACAATAGAGGTGTTTACAATGGTAAAAACAGTTAAGCATGTTGCTACATTATATTCTGCCGGGGCAGGCATGTGAATCTTTAGGTATTATTCTATATATATAAAAAATACATAAGCTCACGCCTGTGTCCCGCTGGGGCAGGTAGAGACCACATTTTCTCAATAAAGTCTACTACTACTACTACTACTACAGCCTATTTGCGTCCCACTGCTGGGCACAGGCTTCCTCTCATCACGAGAGGGTTTGGGCTATAGTCCCCACGCGGGCCCAGTGCGGATTGGGGACTTCACACACATCTTTGAATTACTTCGCAGATGCGTGCAGGTTTCCTCACGATGTTTTCCTTCACTTCAAAAGCTCAGTGGTAAATTCAAATTGAATTTCGCACATAATATCAGAGATGCGAGCCGGATTTGAACCCGCGACCCTCTGCATGAGAAGCGGTAGGTCAAACCACTAGGCCACCACGGCTTCCAATACAGTCATCATCAGTTAATTACAGTATGTGAACAAACAAGCTGATTATAAATATCTAAACACAATGTTGTTGTCAAGGCGTTAGAGTGCATGTTCATATATTTGTGATCACCTTTGTTTGTTCAGATATATCTGATAGCGACTGTACATGTAATTACTTGTGTGAATTCCAATTTACCAGTGAGATTTGCGATGAAATATTATTTTTTCCCAATAAATTGATGTTATGGCACTTAAAACCAATTTGGAGCGTTCTTTCCAATCGCGTTTGTCACCAGTGAGTGTGGGTAGCACTTAAACTACTATTTCTTCATCAAGTTTACTTACGAATATTATTACATATCTTATTTGCCATCCTGGTACAAGCTAAAGTATTATAACTTCTGTTTAAACAAGACTTGTTCATATAAAATTCGTCTAAAAAAATTGGCTGTCTGTAAAGTCGGTTTACGGACGATAATTTTATATGTGATAACGTCACGTAACGCTATGTAATGCTACGACGCTACCATTGCGTCATATTTTATCTTGAACGCATCCGGCGTTCATCAATTTATGGGTGCGTTCCGTATCGCGCTCACAGCGCTTTGAGCGCATTTCGGGACACTTTGTGAGCGTGCTCACAGCGTTAAGAAAATTGATGACGTCATCGATCGACGCTGCGGGGCATGGGCGCTGTGAGCGCAAACGTCAAAGTGACATTTGACTATACATTTGACAGGACATGATTCCCTATTTAAAAAAAAGTTTGACAGTTACTAGAGTTGGCACCGTGAGCATGCTTATGGTCGTTCCGAATCAAAAACGCGCTCACACGGTCGTGAGCGTGACAATCGATTCGGGACACTTATGAGCGTTGTGAACGCTGTGAGCGCTTTGAGCGCGATACGGAACGCACCCTATAAGACGTTATCACTTTAAAAAAATTCGTCTCCAAAATCATGTCTAGTTCCGTCCCTTCTTAATTCCCGTGTAAATAGACTCTTATACAAAAGTACCAGGATGGCAACCCGTCAAGAACTCTGCTGACTTATTTTTTATTCCAGGTAATGGTGACAAATGTTACGTCGCTGCTGAAGACTGTGAAAGCGGTTGAAGATGAACACACCAGGGGCACCAGGGCGCTGGAGGCTACTATTGAAGCCATCTCACAGGAGATCGAGGTTGGTTGGCATTTTTACTAAATCTTGTACCCCAATTAGTGAAACTCGGCAACGCATTGGTGACGCCTCTGTTACAAATGTCTATAGGCGGCGGTAACCGCTTTCCATCAGGTGGGCCGTCTGTCTGTTTGTCCGTCTACTACAACAGCCTATTTACGGCCCACTGCTGGGCACAGGCCTCCTCTCATCACGAGAGGGTTTGGGCTATAGTCCCCACGCGGGCCGAGTGCGGATTGGGGACTTCACACACATCTTTGAATTACTTCGCAGGTGCGTGCAGGTTTCCTCACGATGTTTTCCTTCACCGAAAAGCTCAGTGGTAAATTCAAATTGAATTGATTGAATTGATTGATTGATTGTTTGTCCGTCTATAATAATAATAATAAAAAAAGTCAGAAAAAAATTAAGACCGCGTCAGTTTTGTGACCACAATTAAGAGCGAAATTCATATGAAAGCAAACTATTTTCTCGATGTGTTTTTAAAGGTTATTCATTAAGCAATTTATAAATCATATGAAAATGTATTATTCCATTAAACTCAATGCTTAATGATGGTAACAAAAGTGACACGGTCTTGATTTTTTTCTGACATTTACACTAATTGGGGTACAAGCGAAATAATTCAAAGATTAATTCAAAGATGTGTGTGAAGTCCCCAATCCGCACTGGGTCCGCGTGGGGATGATAGCCCAAACCCTCTCGTGATGAGAGGCGGCCTGTGCCCAGCAGTGGGACGCAAATAGGCTGTAGTAGTAGTAGTAGTAAGGGTACAAGATTAAGTAAAAATGCCCTGGTACAAGTGTAGACAATGCAATAGGGTATTATACATCATTCAAGGAAAAATCGGGAAGTACTGATTTAGTATAGACTAGCGACTAGCGATTTCGCCCGCGTGGAATTCGATTATCGCGTTCCCGCGGGAACTATGCGTTTTTCCGGGATAAAAAGTAGCCTATGTCCTTTCCCGGGACTCCAACTATCTCCATACCAAATTTCATCCAAATCGGTTCAGTGGTTGAAGCGTGAAGAGGACAAAAAATACGTGTCTAATATTTTTTTAGTACCTCACTGACGGACTAATTAGAATTTCTATTTCTTCACCCTGTTATGCGTCTCCTCTACCATTACTATTTTTGTGACCAACCCTACGTAACACCTATTCGTCTTCCACAGATCCTAATGAACCCGACGCCGCCCAAAGATACGGCGACCCCCGAGGAGCTGATCCGTCGCACGCGCCAGATGACAGCCAGCACGGCCAAGGCGGTGGCTGCTGGGAACAGCGGGAAGCAGGAACACCTGGTGGCTGCTGGCAACAGCGGGAGACGGCCGCTCGCCGAGTTGCTGCACGCTTGCAAGGTAGCTAGAGATCTTCTACTATCTAAAGTCCCGCGCCTTCGCATTTCAAAACGCTTCAATTTTTTCATCATTATTTAAAAAGCACCACCAACACTCTCAACGCATAGTTGATGGCTGTCTCAGCACGCGCACATGTGTTGAGAGTGTTGGTGGTGCTTTTTAAATACATTGAAGCGTTTTGAAATGTGAAGGCGCGGGACTTTAGATAGTAGAAGATCTCTACTAGAAAAGAAAGAAAAGAAAAGGAACATTTTTTCGGCTAAAAACAAAAGCACAGCTAGGTACAAAAAAGAGAACAAAACAAAACACAATATACACACACCGAAAAGAAAAAAAAACTACCATAGAGGAATAGAATAAAAAGAAGAGTAGCAGGGCCTATACCACAGAATCGTACTAATATAATAAAGCTGAAAGTTTGTGTCTTTGGATGTTTGTTGCTCAATCATTATAAATAGAACTCTTTTTTGAAATTTTCTTATTACACAGAGACTTCAGGTTGTAAATTGTAAACTGTTAAGCAATATAATATGCTTTGCGATCTAGTGTTAACCCGTGTGTTAGGCGAACGCACTTTAGTATGGGCTCTGCTATTTTTTTTATTTTATTCCTTTATGGTACTACTAGGTTACATTGCGAGTATTTTAGTTCCCAAACACACCAATAGATACCGCTGCTTCATCTTGTAAAAACAACCGAGAAGGTGGTCAGAGGTCTTTCTTCCAATATCCTCATACCAGTCTAAGGGCCCGTTGATTCATGTACAGTTGACGGTCGTTAAATATGGCCGCCGAGCTGTCATTCCATACAGAAACGTCATTTTATCCCATTGTAAAATATTTAACAAACGCTGCTTAGTTAACGGACGGTTTGAACCAACCTACCCTAAGCCTGGGTTCATCAAAAAGTTAACATCCTTTAAATCCGCCTAGAATTTTACTACTACTACTACTACAGCCATTTGCGTCCCACTGCTGGGCACAGGCCTCCTCTCATCACGAGAGGGTTTGGGCTATAGTCCCCGCGCGGGCCCAGTGCGGATTGGGGACTTCACACACATCACTGACTGAATCTGTTCACTGGGTCAAGCGTTAAGACTTAGTTACTTAAATATGTTTCTTCTTCCCCAGGCGGCAGCGTTCACCGCAGAAACTTCAGAACTGCGCCAACGCACGATCGAGGCGGGCCGGGAGGCGGCGCTAGCTTACCAGGCTCTACTGAAGGCCGTGCTGAGCGGCGACAAGCGACAACTGCCCGAGCTGTCGCGCCGCGTCGCCGCCGCCGTCGCCGACATTATTGCCGCCGCGGACTTGCTCAAAGGTCAGTTCCGAATCGTCCCAATAGATGGCGCTGTTGCCTCGGGAAACATGCTATCGGTGTGCGAACTTGGAAACTAGAGGACTTAGTACGGTGATATTAGTTCTTCAAGCGCTCGATAGATGTCGCTGTTTCATCTGGAAACTAGGTAACGATGTGTCAACTTAGGGCCGGTTCCTATATCCACGTAACGCCTCGTTTTGCCTACGGACGGTTAAAATTTGACAGATTCTCTATGGAACAAATGTCAAAAATCAACCGTCCGTAGGCAAAACGAGGCGTTTCGTGGATATAGGAACCGGGCCTTAGTGCCATACCCCTGTGTGTAGTCATTTTAGTTCCGGAGTGCCCCGATAGATGTCACTGTTACATCTGGAAACTAATAAACGGTGTGTTAATTCGTATTATATGAGGTAATATGTGTGTACTCGAGATGGCGTTGCGCTGCTACGTTTATGGCTCTAGACGTAGCAGCGCAACCGGTACATAATAATTATATAACTAAAGTAACAAGGCTCTGCTGTAAAGCCGTGCTGATCATCTGCTTAAATGTTAGTTCCAAATTGTCCCAATAGGTGGCGCTGTTGCCTTGGGAAACGTGCTCTTCTTATGTTGTTTTACATTCACAAGCGCTAAATGGATGTCGGTTAGTTCCATAATGTATCAATAGGTGGCGTTGTTATATTAAGAAAAATGCCAACGGCGTGTTATGTTGGATTTTAGTCCTAAAGTATCTAAGCCTTTGCTTCAGACAGACCTTGCTGTTAGATCTAGAAATATTCTAACGGAATATAATCTGAACAACATTCATGTAAGTAATCATTGTTTTTCTAACGTATGTTTACGTACTAAAGTTCGTTGTTACCTCAAAAAACATCCTAACGAGTAACCAAGTACTAAAGTTCGTTGTTACCTCAAAAAACATGCTAACGAGTAACCAAGTACTAAAGTTCGTTGTTACCTCAAAAAACATGCTAACGAGTAACGAAATCATGTGTCAACTTGGATTTTAATACCAATATTTCTCCACAGAAGTATGCTCTAGATCAATGTCATTGTGACATTGATCTAGAGCATACTTTAGGCTACACTTTTACATCGAGAAATCATATTTTTAATAAAACTAATATTTTAGGGTAGAACCTGGTGCTAGGTCCGTCCGGGTTGGTACCACCGTCTTACCCGCTAACCTGCCGCCAAATAGCAGTGCTCGCACTGTTGTGTTCCGGTAGGGGGTTAAGGCAGCCGGTTATTGTCACAGAGGCATTGCATCTTACCGCTCGTCTTACGGGTGCATTGCGCGATCGCGACGCTCGGCGCCGGCGCTGTATTCAGTATTCAGTAATTTATTGCCATTATAGAAATTTCCATGCAACAGAATATACACACACAATACTAAAACAGAAACGCCTTACAACTACAAAACTAAAATACAGTATCGCAAGCTTTTAAAATTAATCGAAATCTTTGCGAAATATTCGTCAATATTATAAAAAGGTCCTTGGTTTTAAGAGTGATCTCAATTTCTTTGCAAATTCATTACAGGTTTCTGTTTGTTTTATGCTGTCATCGAGGTGATTGTAGATCTTTATTGGTGTGTAACGAAAGCTCTTACGAAAGTTTGCAAATTGCGACTAGGGAAGTGCTAAATTTAGATTTTTACGCGATCGATATCTTTGCGATGGAGGTTCAATCGTCGAAGGCTTACTACTACTACAACACTTACTACTATTTGCGACGTTGCCAGCTTTGGGAGTAAACCCTCTTAATAAACGATGATTTGTTCCAGGTTCCGACTGGGTCGACCCCGACGATCCGACTATTATCGCTGAGAACGAGCTGCTCGGCGCTGCGGCCTCCATCGACGCGGCCGCCAAGAAACTGGAGTCCCTGCGGCCCAGAAAGAGCATGCAAGTTCAGGTGCGGACATATGTATAGTGGCTTCGTTTTATTAGTTAGATATTTTGGTTTAGGGAGCGTTCAAGTATAACGTAACGAATTTGAGAGGGGGGGGGGGGGGTCTTGTAAAACGTTACGATGCGTTACAGGGACGTTTGTTTCCGGTACTTCACGCCACATAATTGTGATTTTCAGGTAAAAATGGTCACTTGGTGGTTACGTAACGTTTTACTAGGGGGGAGGGGGGCGTACAGAAAAACGTTAACCGTAACGTTTTTCTGTACGCGTTGCATAGGGGGAGGGGGAATCAAAAGCCTCCAAAAAATGCGTTACGTAATACTTGAACGCTCCCTTAATGAGCGCAAGTGAATTCGCCGCTGGAGGCGCTCGCTGTCCTCCGAGGTGCATGTTGCCAATTAAGCACATTATGTGCCATATTGCACGCTTAATAGGGATGACGACAGGGTGAAGAAATCGAAATTGTAATTAGTCCGTCAGTCAGGTAATAAAAAAATATTAGACACGTATTTTTTGTTTTATCAAATTAACAAAGAATGACTGAGTTAAAACTCATTAAAGTTGGAGAGTGGGGGCTAACTACGTCACCGTTAGGTGTAAATCGTACCTAACCGTGACGTCACGCGACATTTCAACTCAATTTATCTCCGTATAAGTTTGATTACGTTGAAAAAGAAAAAATACGTGTCCAATACTTTTCAATAATCTTCCTGATTGACTAAGAAAAAAAATGTTGTCGTCTCCCCTATTGACAACACTGAGGTCTCCTAAACGTCAAATGTCATTGACAGTGAGTGACAAGTGTCAGTGACATTGAATGACGAGTTTGGCACTGACAGCCAGCACCTCGCAAAAACAATGGTGCTAACTAGATTTTATCTTTTATACCGTACATTTATCGTTATTACCGTACACTGTTCGGCCTGTAGGCCATTTACTTGACACTGGCGAAATTGTCTTGCACATAGACAGAAGCCATTATTTAAAGAGAAGAAGAATGGTGCCAACTATGGAGTGTGTCTTGGTAAGGAGCGCAATCTTATATGGCGAAACAGTTGAAAACGTGTCCAGCGGATTTGATAAGCAACAAAACAAAACACACTCTACTCACAACCGTTTTCGCCTCAGCAGCGCCATCTGAAGGCGCTGCTGCAGATTATCCGCCTAGGTGACTTGACTGGAGTGGCGACCGCAGCGCCCCCAACCTACCCGATTTGGTGTCCACATTTGGAACTATAAAGATTGCGCTCCTTTACTTCAACCCTCCATAGTGCCAACGGTGGCCCTCTTTACGGTTTTTCGTAATTTGTTTTCAACATAACTTTTCCGCGACGGATCAACGTTCTTCAAGCCAAGAAGTAACAAAGAAGATTCCAGAAGCATCGAGAAGATGCCACTCGCCGTTGAGATATGTTTGATATTCTTGGTTGTTCTTTGGTATCACCCGGGAATCAAACATATTACCCAACGTTGGTGGTTTTTCGTCGACGCAACAAGAAAGAAGTAATTTGTCAAGATTTTCACATAGTATTACATTTTTCTATTTTTGTGATTTTCCTGTGAAAGTATTTGTTTAGTACTAGCTTCTGCCCTCGACTTTTTTGTCCTTTCCCTGAACTCCAACTATCTCCATAACAAAATTTCATCTAAATCGCTCCAGCGGCTTAGGCGTGAGGAGGTAACTGACAGACAGAGTCACTTTCACATTTATAATATTAGAATAGACTTGGTCGTAGAGAGTTGAAATTTGGCATGCAGGTTCTTTAGGGAACGTAGGGGAGCACTAAGAGAGGAGTTTCCAAAATTCCCACGGGAACGGAAAAAACGGGATTTTACATTTTAATATTTCCGCGCTTAAGAAGTTGCGGGGAAAAGCTAGATACTGCATATATTATCAATTCAATTCAATTCAATTCAATTCTTTATTGTGATCACATGGTCATTATCAGGTGTTATATAAAACAAAAGTCACTCATATGAAACCCTGTAAGGGCACTACAAATTAGGGCTACAACATTATGTCTAGGACCAAGCAAAACGCGATGATATTTTACATAATGTTTTTTTTTCGAGTCGGTAAAAAAAGTATGGAATTGATGGTGTGAGGCAGTGGAGCGATACCTGAATCCCATATCTTATTTTTACCAATTTTTTTAGGAACTAGAATATAAAAAAGAAATGTTTTTTTACTGGTCTTGTACTGTAAGCTCGCCTTTGTACATATTTCTGTTTTGTGATTTTGTACTACTGTGTTTTTGTACATAAAGTGTTACTTACTTACTTACTGTACTCTTATTCCGCAGGAAGCCGATGAAAGCCTCAACTTCGATGAGATGATCCTGGAAGCGGCCAAATCCATCATAACAGCGACTTCCGCTCTCGTGCGCGCAGCCTCCGCCGCGCAGAGAGAGCTTATCGATCAGGTATTTTGTTTACTGTTTACTTATTTATTTTATTACTTACTACTTGGCCCGGTAAATTTCGTTTCAACACGAATTCCCGTACAAAGTTTTTTTTTTAGTCGTACTTTTCCCGATTTTTTTTATTTCTTAAGCTTTATTCCCTCAGATTTAGGGAAAATATTATGCAAAAAAAAACTGTCAAATTAGTCCAGCATTTCTCGAGCTATAGCCAGACTAACACACGGCAATTCATTTTTATATATATAAGAAGATATATTCAGGATTGTGTTAAAATTACTTTAGAAATGTAAGTTTATTTTGGACTAGCTTCTGCCCGCGACTTCGTCCGCGTGGAATTCTGTTATCGCGTTCCCGCGGGAACTATGCGTTTTCCGGGATGAAAAGTAGCCTATGTCCTTTCCAGGGTCCCCAACTATCTTTATGCCGAATTTCATCTCAATCAGTACAGCGATTGAAGCGTGAATAGATAACAGACAGACAGACTTACTTTCGCATTTATAATATTAATAGCTTCTGCCCGCGACTTCGTCCGCGTGGAATTTGTTAATAGCCTTCCCGCGAGAACTATGCATTTTCTCGGGATAAAAAGTAGCCTATATGTTGACCAGTGTTATAAACTATCCCCATACCAAATTTTGTTTCAATCCGTCCAGTAGTTTTCGAGTTAAATCCGGATATACATACATACAGTATTTTTTTCTAAAAATCGTTATTTTGTGTTCAGTATCGTTCATATAGTCCCTTTGATTTGATAGTTTCTTTTAATTTTCAATTTTCAGCGGCGACTTCTTCTACAGAATTATTATTTATTATATGTATAGATTTTTCCTTTTTTTTCATTTCATTAATCTCTTATGAATAAATAGTTTAGTGCCAAAATTTATTATTTAGGTAATAGCAGACTGGTTTAAAGAATGTTTTAGTGAACTCATCAATCATTTCCTTTTTACACCATTTTTCCCGTTCCCGTGGGAATATCGGGAAATCCTTTCATAGTGCTTCCCTACGCTCCCCAAGGAACCTGCATGCCAAATTTCATCTCTCTACGATGATCCCCGCGACTTCGTACGCGCCTAAACATTAAAATGTAAAAATCCCTTTTCTTCCCGTTCCCGTGGGAATTTCGGGAAATCCTTTCTTAGTCCTTCCCTACGCTCCCCAAGGAACCTGCATGCCAAATTTCAGCTCTCTACGACCAGTAGTTTCGGCTCTGCGTTGATATGTCAGTCAGTCAGTTTCTTCTTTTATATATTTAGATAGAAGATAGATAGATAGCTGTTTCCCGCGACTTCTACGCGCCTAAACATTAAAATGTAAAAATCATATTTTTCCCGTTCCCGTGGGAATATCGGGAAATCCTGTCTTAGTGCTCCCCAACGCTCCCCAAGGAACCTGCATGCCAAATTTCATCTCTCTACGATGATCCCCGCGACTTCATACACGCCTAAACATTAAAATGTAAAAATCCCTTTTTTTCCCGTTCCCGTGGGAATTTCGGGAAATCCTTTCTTAGTGCTCCCCTACGCTCCCCAAGGAACCTGCATGCGAAATTTTAGCTCTCTACCTATACGACCAGTAGTTTCGGCTCTGCGTTGATATGTCAGTCAGTCAGTCAGTTTCTTCTTTTATATATTTAGATAGAAGATAGATAGATAGCTGTTTCCCGCGACTTCGTACGCGCCTAAACATTAAAATGTAAAAATCCCATTTTTCCCGTTCCCGTGGGAATATCGGGAAATCCTTTCTTAGTGCTCCCCTACGCTCCCCAAGGAACCTGCATGCCAAATTTCATCTCTCTACGATGATCCCCGCGACTACGTACGCGTCTTAAAATGTAATAAACCCATTTTATCCCGTTCCCGTAGGAATTTCGGGAAGTCCTTTCTTAGTGCTCCCCTGCGCTCCCCAAGGAACCTGCATGCGAAATTTCATCTCTCTACGATGATTCCCGCGACTACGTACGCGCCTTAAAATGTAATAAACCCATTTTTTCCCGTTCCCGTAGGAATTTCGGGAAGTCCTTTCTTAGTACTCCCCTACGCTCCCCAAGGAACCTGCATGCCAAATTTCATCTCTCTACGATGATCCCCGCGACTACGTACGCGCCTTAAAATGTAATAAACCCATTTTTTCCCGTTCCCGTAGGAATTTCGGGAAGTCCTTTCTTAGTACTCCCATACGCTCCCCAAGGAACCTGCATGCCAAATTTCAGCTCTCTACGATGATCCCCGCGACTACGTACGCGCCTTAAAATGTAAAAAAAAAACATTTTTTCCCGTTCCCGTGGGAATTTCGGGAAGTCCTTTCTTAGTGCTCTCCTACGCTCCTTAAGGAACCTGCATGCCAAATTTCAGATCTCTACGATGTTTCCCGCGACTTCGTACGCGCTTAAACATTAAAATGTAAAAATCCTTTTTTTTCCCGTTCCCGTGGGAATTTTGCAAAATCCTTTCTTAGCGGATGCCTACGTCATAACATCTACCTGCATGCCAAATTTCAGCCCGATCCGTCCAGTGGTTTGGGCTGTGCGTTGATCGATCACTATATCAGTCAGTCAGTCAGTCACTCAGTCAGTCAGTCACCTTTGAGTTTTATATATTTAGATAGATAGATATCTGTTTCCCGTGACTTCGTACGCGCCTAAACATTAAAATGTAAAAATCCCGTTTTTCCCGTTCCCGTGGGAATATCGGCAAATCCTTTCATAGTGTTCCCCTGCGCTCCCCAAGGAACCTGCATGCCAAATTTCATCTCTCTACGATGATCTCCGCGACTACGTACGCGCCTTAAAATGTAATAAACCCATTTTTTCCCGTTCCCGTAGGAATTTCGGGAAGTCCTTTCTTAGTACTCCCCTACGCTCTCCAAGGAACCTGCATGCCAAATTTCAGCTCTCTACGATGATCCCCGCGACTACGTACGCGCCTTAAAATGTAAAAAAAAAACATTTTTTCCCGTTCCCGTGGGAGTTTCGGGAAGTCCTTTCTTAGTGCTCTCCTACGCTCCCTAAGGAACCTGCATGCCAAATTTCAGATCTCTACGATGTTTCCCGCGACTTCGTACGCGCTTAAACATTAAAATGTAAAAATCCCTTTTTTTCCCGTTCCCGTGGGAATTTTGCAAAATCCTTTCTTAGCGGATGCCTACGTCATAACATCTACCTGCATGCCAAATTTCAGCCCGATCCGTCCAGTGGTTTGGGCTGTGCGTTGATCGATCACTATATCAGTCAGTCAGTCAGTCAGTCACTTTTGAGTTTTATATATTTAGATGGACCCTGTGGACTTAGTAGGCCATTGAAATTTACTCAGTTTGATTTGAGACAAAACAATATTCAATATTTAGCTGAAAGACGTTCACTGCAGGACAAAGGCCTCCAAGGCGCGCCACTCAGACCCGCCTTGTGCCACTCGCATCCACCGCGCTCCCGCGACTTTCAACAAATGTATTTACATCACCCTTGGCCATAAAGTGAGATTTTCTGCCCGCTACGCGGAGAGAAAATCTCACTTCTTGGCCAAGGCAAGACGTAAAACTTTTGACAAACCACGGGTCGTAATTCGTAAAGCCCCAGATCGCATATTTATGGCCCTCACCTTCGGTTCGGGCCACAGAAACCTGCGATCTGGGACATTTACGAATTCACCACCCTAGGTCTGTAATGTACTATTGTCGAAAAAATGTCACTTGAGTAAGTTGTATCTTCTCCGCAGGGTAAAGTGGCGCGCCGGCCGACGTCGTCGTCGGACGACGGACAGTGGTCCGAGGGGCTGGTCTCGGCGGCGCGCCTGGTGGCGGCGGCGGCGCACTCGCTGGTGGAGGCCGCCAACGCACTGGTGCAGGGCGCCGGCAGCGAGGAGCGCCTCGTGTCCAGCGCACGCCAGGTCGCCGGCAGCACGGCGCAGCTGCTGGTGGCTTGCAAGGTCAGATCATAATTATATATAATCAATAATAATATCTTGGAACATCTCACACGAATTGACCTAGCCCCAAACTAAACAAAGCTTGTACTATATATTGTAGTTAATTTACACACCCAATCAGACATCCAATAATAAGATCCAACTTAACTTATATGCATTTCGAAGACTATAGTTTGAATTTGAATCTACATCCTCAAAATATCGAAATCGGAGTAATCGATCGGTGAAACGAGCATTTTTAATTGAAAATGAAAATGAAAATATTTATTCAGCAAATAGGCCACATCTGGGCACTTTTACACGTCGCTTTTAAATGAATTTAACAGAAATGAATTTACCAGCGCTACCTAGACCCATTGCTTGAGAAGAAGCGCCGCAACAAACTCAGCAGAAGGCCTTTTTTCAAAATTTAAACATATAGATTTACATTAAATTTACGTTAATATGTATAAAAATACATATATAGGTACATACTAAAATCACATTTAAGGGATGTATAGTCCCTAACTTAAACTTAAATCTAAGATCTTAGAGATGGTCTTATATTAGGTACAAATTCATGAAAATATTAATTAAAGTACTTATCTAAATATGTATACCAAAAATAATAATAAAAATCGCAAATGTTTAGAGATTGTATACGTCTCGTCAGAAAAAAAAACTAAGTACCTGATACAAATAAATGGAATTACTTATTTCTGCCGCCCTTGCCAAGCTCTTATGGATTTAAATATTAATTGACCTCATCCCATTGGTTCTCAGGTGAAAGCTGATCCATCATCGGACTCCACGCGGCGTCTCCAAGCAGCTGGCGCTGAGGTCATCAGGTCCACTGACAACTTGGTGCGAGCTGCCCGGGAAGCCATGACCTGCGAGGAAGAACGAAGCCTGGTGCTCAACCGGAGGATGGTCGGCGGGATCGCGCAGGAGATCGACGCAAGGTGAGTCTTACCATCAGGTGGGATCGTGGGAACAAGTTTGCCTCTGGACGCTAGCAACGCCACACACACAGCTTGCCACTCGAATTTAAACGCTCGACAATCTACAATCCAACAGAGGTCAGAATTTGTTCCAACAAAGTCAGAATATATCTCAACATAGTCAGAATATCTCACGCGAAGCAGAAAAATGTGTGTTTGCCTTTGTCGATGCCCACGGCTGTGGGTTTGATAACTTCGGCCTGACTATGAGCTAAATAATGAAAATGAAAATATTTATTCAGCAAATAGGCCACATCTGGGCACTTTTACACGGCACTTTTACACGTCACTTTTAAATGAATTTACCAGCGCTTCCAAGACCCATTGCTTGAAAAGAAGCGCCGCAAAAAAATCAGCAGAAGGCCTTTTTTCAAAATTTAAATATACAGATTCCCATTACATATAGGTACATACTAAAATTACATTTAAGGGATGTATAGTCCCTAACTTAAACTTAAATCTAAGATCTTAGAGATGGTCTTATATTAGGCCGACCCTAGACGGTACAATAACATTGCGTCTGCCGCTGCCCTCAAGAATATTGTGCAATACTAACCCTAAACGGTCAATAACATTGCACAATTCGAAATATTGTACAATATAATTGAACGTCTAGGGCCGGCCTTAGGTACAAAAATTTATGAAAATATTAATTAATGACAGTACTTATCTAAATATGTATAACTAAAAAGAATAATAATAATCGCGAATGTTTAGAGATTGTATACGTCTCTAGGTATCCTAATGACACTAAAATCATGTTTGTAAGATTAGTAGTTTGTCATGGACTATCTTTACTATCATATCTCCTCTCCAGTGACACATTTAAGCTAAATCCATACTAATATTATAAATGCGAAAGTAACTCTGTCTGTTACCTTCACGCTTCAACCACTGGATCAATTTAAATAAAACGTTATTCTCCACTTTGCCCACAGGTCTGAGATCCTCCGCATAGAGAAGGAGCTAGAAGAGGCGAGAGGCAGACTCAACGCGATCCGCCAGGCCAAGTACAAGCTGAGGGGGGACACTTCTGGGGATGACACCGACACTGACGTCACTCTATCGAGGACTCCGGTCAGGTAAGAATGAGATTCTATGGTCAAGTAGTTGGGACCTCAGCTAAAGAAACAAAATCACCAATAGACAACATCTAAATTACTGGCTTGGCAGCGCTATCTGCTCTGCAATGTGCGGCTGTCCTGAAAACCAGGGTCTTGGCCTGCACCAAGACACAAAGCTGAGGGCTATCGCTTTGGTGTTCGTTTTTTTTTCTTTAATTGTTTTTGTTTTTGTTTATATTTTGTTTTTGTATAAGGTATAAGTTTTAAGTTCATTTCTTGTATATGCTTGTTGTTTTTATTTTTAACACCAATAAAGATTTCTCATTTCATTTCATTATAAATTTTATGAAATTTACGACTTGCAAAAAAAAAAGAAAAAATACTAAACTTTCCAACTAGCTAATAAAACGTACATTAAAAAAATGTTGTCAATTTAAATATAACTCCACTACAATCACTACAGCTTACGTACCACTAGTTTTAGTGTATTTAACGTCTTTCCTTCCTATTTTTATTTCGTCGCCGTAATGCCTCTTTATTTACGGTTATATACGCATCTCTAATATAAACTAACTGAATGAACCAATTAAATTGTATTTCCAGGCCTCGCACTCCGAACAGCAGCTACATAAACACAACATACAGCCCGAACAGCACATATTCCGCCCATAACACGCACAACACTACAAACATAAGCCACCACGTGTCACATCTCAACGACTCTATACACGGCCCAACCAGTCCCGGCTACGACCAGAACTATCAACACGGTCAGAATTACTCTCAACACGGCCAGAATATATCTCAACATAGTCAGAATCTGTCTCAACACAGTCAGAATCTGTCCCAACATAGTCACAATACGTCCCAACACAGTCAGAATATATCTCACTCGAGTCAGAACAACGGTTACGGACAGACGCTCGAAAGGAAGAACGAAGAGAAACAATATACGGTGCAGAGTCCAACTTTTTCCAGTTTTAGGCCTCAGGAAGAGCCTAAACAGAACTACGAAGGTTTTACAACTCGGTGAGTGTTTTTTTAGATGTGTAACGATTTTTAGTTGGTGGCGTGTTGAATTTTTAAATTACGTTCCAAAGACAGTATGATTTCTAATTTTTGAAGAGGTAGGTAATTCATATTATCATCCATATATGACGATGACCTCTTACAACTAGTAGGGCCGTAAGCTTGACTGTATAAAAAATATTTAGTTACTTGATTGGGTAATTTATAGTTTTTATTAAACGACAAAGAGTCGATGAAAATTTTTATATGATTTACTTAATTCAATATGCCGCCACCAAAAAAATACCAAAATATCTACTAATTCTTCACATTTTTTTTAACATTTTAATGCTTTCTTTACACGCTACCATTGGATCACAGAAGATAACGCCTGTATATAAAACATATACTATATCTTTTCTAAATATATGAAAAATATAGTAAAATGGACTGGAACTTAAAAAGCCTTTTCTCACAATTTTATACGCTAAACTTAAGAAAATATGTCCGCATTGCTATATAATTTGAAAAAAAAATAGATGTGCCTTAAGGAACTTATGAAATGTGCCTAAAGTTTTGAAACTGATAGAGTAAGGGTAAAAAAAGACATACAATTTTATAATGCTGTAATACTGTTAAGTATTCATTTTTATAGGGCTTTAGGAATTTATAATTAAGTTAGTATTAGTATTTATATGTATAACCACAAGCATGGCTTTCGCGCTTGAAAATGTACTTTTAGATTGCATAAGTAAAACATTTTTCTTGTGCTGTAAGTGTTAATTAAGAAAACATTTGTATTGCTAGTTTTCGACTCATGTAATTTTATATCAATTATGTTTGTCAGATTTACTCACGCAAGTCAGTTAAGTTACTTGTCTGAAAATCTGACAAGGATAATTCCGATCTTACTAAACTTTTTCATTGCATTTTTTAACTCTCAGGTGGAAAACTAGTACATAGAAACATATATAATTGTACACCGCAGACCGGTTACTTGTATAACGCCTTTTCTATGCCTTATCTTGTTTAATCTTATCTTGTCTTTACTGAAACGATGTTTCCTTCCAGACAGCGCAGTAACGGCCGAAACGTGCCGTAAGTTCGTGTACAAATTGTACAGAGCTTTGTTGCTATCGTTGTTTTAAATAAATATGGTGGATATTTTATACTATTTTATCTTTGGACTGACCGGGGGCTGCTGAGAATCGGGATCAGTGGAAGGGATGGGGGAGACCTTTGCTCAGCAGTGGGACAAAAGAGGATCCTAATAATAATATCTTTGGACACTTATAGAATGAACCTGATGAAAATAAATGATTAAAGATTATACATCCATTCTTTTATGGCGTCATACAATATTTCTGACTGTTTTCAAATAATTAAAACAACAATGGGCGTGTTTGTTATTATTTTTTATGTAACTCTGAGATTTCTGGATCTATTGGACGATATATTCTTTGATTAAAAAATAATAGGAAATATATCTATCACATTAAACATTCAACAATTGATGTTGCATATATGTAATTTTAGAAGACTAGTCTCACCAAAGATATTGTATGTATACAGAAATATACACCATATTTAATGTTAAATATGTCAACGTTTCTAAACTAGAAGCGTTCATATATGCACACGATAGCGACTTCTGCCGAACAAGTGTTGCAATATACTCCATTTATACGACAATTCACATGAAAAATTACTGATACTAACTTTCTTAGATCTGTATTAGACAGTCGCAACTAAGAGCTCGACCTTTACTGAAAAACTCTTATAATATTTTATATTAAAAAAAAACTCAAGGTCTAGCTATTAATCTATACTTCAACTCACAATACTTAACCTTGTATATGCTAATTTAATTTAATAATTGATTATTAGAAAAATCTATTTTAACCTTTTTATAAATGTCTAATACTATATTTTTCATGTGAATTACTAAACAGGTATTGGTGAACTAAAGCATGTCGTGAAGTTACGTTTAACTACAGGACATAATTACTTATTGCTGATAGAATCTGACAAAATCACGTGTGCAGTTTGACTTTCATATTTTTGAGATTGTATATGCTGTTTATTATGGTTTTGTTTGAGTGAGAGTTTGAAATTATTACTAACATACCCAGTTCAAAAATGCATAAATTTTTAAAAAAAAGTCTGCCTTCTGAAAGTGCTTGAAAATCTTTCTATCATTTCACTTACTCATTGATATTTAGTCTCTTTTTTTTTCACTTTGTTTCATCATATAAGGTGGACTCTTTATATTTTATAAGGGATTATCAAATCCCCTTTCGGCTTTAAGAGTATTTTTGTAACACACTGTAGTACCGAGATAGAAAGCCTGTACCCGCGGAATTTAATCGAGATAATTTCAGTCGTTTTTTTTTAAATTTGAAATAATAACAGACTTAAGGCTGTTTCACCGTTGATTGTCTTGTAATACTATACTACTAAGGATATAATAAGTGCCCAGATTCTATCAGCAACTCAGCAATACCTCGCTTGTCCTAACACGCATGGGGTGACTAATAGGAGCATGGAGGCAGTAACCGTGAAATCGCTGAGGCTCCCGGAAGTCAGAACAGCCACCCTGGTCACGGAAGACCGGATATACTACAAGAGGGAGCGACCGCCGCCACCGCCGCGACGCGTTTCCTTGCTAAAGTATGCGGAAAATCAGTGATACGGGTTCGTTACCATCATATAAAAGCACCCGGGGTAGGCCATTTGTGTGTCTGGTTTTTTTAGGGAGCTTCTTTTTTGGTGTAGTCTGTTCCATGCCGTTGGTAATGCCAGATAATCGAGAGGTCCCCCCCCTCCACAATTCAAAACGCTGCAATGTATTTGGAAAGTATTTAAAAAGCACCACCAATACTCTCAACGCATGTGTGCGTGCTGAGGCCGCCGACAAATATGCGTTGAGTGTTGGTGGTGCTTTTTAAATACTTTCGAAATACATTGAAGCGTTTTGAATTATGGAGGGGCGGGACTATCCTATCGTAGATTATCTCTAGGACAGTGGGATGTAGTTGGTTGCACGCCCTCTCGTCCGGATAGCCGTTGGAGCTGCAGGTTCGAATACTGCTTGAGACCGTAAATTTTTTGAATGGATATTGTGATCGAAATAAATGCCAGTTAAATTGTTGCATCGCGGACTGTGTTTTACAAGGTTTGGGATGAGTGAAAAGCTTGCACGTGTGTGTCGAATTACATTTCCAAGAAAATTTCTATGAAATGTAAGATGGAGTTCAGGTTTTCCGTTCAGGCAAACTACAACGATCTCAGTAAACCTGTGGCTCTTGGAGAATTCTAGTTATGTTTTTACTGTTATTTTGGGAGTCGAGATGGCGGAAACTTGTCAATGGCGAGTTTTTTTCTCTGGTCTGAGTCTTGAGTCTGGCATGGAATAGACTATTTAAATGTGAACATACATCCTTCCACGCTTTTTCAAAATCATACCACCACCACCACACCATACATTATCCCACAACTGCACACATCTCATATGGAGAACGTCCAAGCTTTAGTTAGACCCTACTCGAGCCTATTGTCGAAAATTCCGTAGATCTTTGAATATGCGCAATGAATACATTAATTTTCCAAATTCCACAAACTAAAATGTATAAAGTAGATGTCCTTTACGTTGGGAGTTCAACCATCTTCTACATTACAGACTTGTGAGATGTCATTATTCATCAGGTTCGTTTTCACGTCATGTCATAGCTCATTCATTTTTCATGGTCTATCTATAAGGTCCCTGTCTATCCATTTCTTCACACCACCTACGTTGTTCCATGGCCGTGTGTTTCACAGCAGTTCATTAGACACTTAATGATACATTGATAACGTTGTCTTTTTATACAGATTACTACATCATAGACGCAACTTTTTTTACCTACATTGTTGTATACGACTAGTGCCACTTTCGCTGAGTTTTAATCAATTTGTCTTTAATAAAACAACCTAGACTATATTAAAAATGATAGACGTGGAAGAAAATACTATAATATTGTGATAGATATAAAAGTCACTAATGTACTGATATGGCAACACACGGCAACACGCATTCAAACACTCCCTATAAAAATCAGACAGCTTAAAGTTCAAGTTTGGCAACGGTTCTTGAAAGATTCTGTTTCGCCACCTTGTCCTTTTAAATCATCGATCACACAAAAATTGGTTATTTTCAAAACGTCGGCGCTCACTAGGTAATACGTCACTAAACTGCTAGCATGCGCATGGGTTTCGGTGGAGGCTTTAACATCCAGTCACACTCTAATTGGTGCCCCGTTACAGTTACGAAACGAGACTGTACGACACACCACGCCAGGCCACGGAATACTCGAAGACGGAAGAACAGAGGCAGTACGAATCAAATACCTACAAAAAGGAATATGGATATGACGCTCCAAAACTAACCTCCCCTCTGAGCCCAAAATTCAACGCGCGAGACCTAAAATTCGATGACAAAGAACCTATCTACTCGACATTGAAAAAACCTTTCGATGGAGTCGGTCAAAGCTTCACAGAACACCAAAAGTCTACCGAAGCCATACCTGGCGGCACGAAGCAATCAGAGTTCACGATCAAGAGCGAATCATACCAAAGCTATCCGAAAACGGAATACATTAGAACTGAGAACGTTAAATCTCCTTTCTCAACTTCGACTCCATCGAAATTCGAGAAAGATTATTCACAAGAATACAAACATACGTCTACAGATTTAGTTAAGGCTGCTACGCCGGATTATGAAAGAATCTCCTCTCCATACGGCAAAGAAGTGCACAGCTACGGAGGGCCTAATTACATGGAGGAAACCATGACTGAAGTAAAAGATATACCTAATGGTACTAAAAAAATAACCACGACAAAAATATACAGCTCCTCCCCAGTTAATCTCACAACGACAAACACGAAGTACGAACCTGTGAAACTTGAAGGCATTGACGAGTTGTCGAAGTCCTTCGACAATGATAGCCGCTACAGCACTTTGGATTCTAGATTCAACACGCTAGATTCCAAATTGAGTTCGGACACGAGCAGATCCTTCATGCGACCATCTGAATTCTCGTCAGATTTCGCGCAGACTACAGTTAAGAAGGACTTGTCTAAAGAGTTGGATAATATTGACAAGAAATTCTCAAAGTCCACCATTAGTTCTGAGACCATAGAGCGAAAGAGCGTCATGACCAGTTCACATAAGTCGGAGACCAGTTCGACAATCACCAAGAAATTCGGGAATTACTAAAGGTATTATCGCTTTGTAGTTAGTTGGCCGGTCTTGTCGAATCGACCTTAATTCAAGGCCCATAATAGCAAAATTGCACTGATATTAATTTGCAGCTAAGTTGATTATTCCGTAACTATGAAATATAATATGTCAGTGAACTGGGTCTTAAATTAACGTCGAAGATGTAAAACGAAGTTTTTTTGGTAAACAGATTTGTTTCATCCACTAGAAATTTGCCTTGAAATTTATAAGATATAGTATAAGATTTAGTTGATCTAGATGCTTTTATATATTTGCTACTTTATTAAAGTACAAAGTATAGTGTTTTTTAATGAAAATGATTTCGTTTCTAGTGGTTGCGCTAATCTAAATATATCAGCTTTTTTCAATATTTTCGCCCAGTAGATGTTGTAACTGACTTCAAGCGAAGTGGGTGCTCTGTTAGCTTCTTACACATAAGACTTTACGGCATTGTGTGTGCATTAATACATGAAAATGATTCTTATGAAACCTGTGAATATAGCACGTTGAAATATTTAAAAAATATATTTATTTACTTAGGAGCAAATGTAACACGGTCGCAACTAGTTTTAAGCCAATGTCTCGAAATTACGTGCGTATTACATTTGAGCCTAGTGATTCTGCGGTGCTAGAGTCGTATTTATTTTTAAAACAAGTGCCTCAAACTGGTCTTTACAAAAAATAAATATACAGAGATTGTGTTAATAATTAAAATTCTATCGAGGTTGACGATTTTGACGAATATTTGCACTGGGAGCATTGAGACGGGAAAATAACTGAAATAACATAATAAATTAATAGAATTCTGGTTTTGGCTCTAAAATAACACTAACTACAAATACATGGTATAACAATAACGTAACAAAGTAATAAAGATGGCTATATAGTATTTCTCACGAAAAAAATTCAATTATTATAAATAAATAACAAGCTCCCAGTTTATTCACAAAGTGCTAGCCTTCGGGCACCTTATACAAATTGCCTTTTCTAAAGTATATAAAAAATACAAAACTTGACAGCAATGCTATGGGCGTGGATAAATAAAATAATAAAAAACAAATATTTAACGATGTAAGATATAGTTTGACAGATTTTATGTTGTCGCATAAAAAAAATCTTGCCGTAATTTAAATTGTATAAAACTCGCGAGGTTTCACGCGTATTTATTTCAAATAATTATATATTTTATGTTGATGTCAGAGCAACTCCATTGCAGTTATGAACTTTGTACCATTTCGAATATGTTTAAATGAATTAGTGTACCTTACAGATTGTTATTTAAGCCGTAGTGAATGAGTGAAATAGATACTTCTTTAAAATATGATCTTCCTTTCTATATATATATTTATATACATTTTAAAATATTATATACACAAATTAAATCCACGCCCTGGTGTTGTAGCTTCAACCGTGAGTGCCATTTATACAAATATATTTATTATGATTATTATATATTAAAGTATTTACATCTGTGCCTTTCGACAATTCTATTCGGTTATTACTGAAGTTGAAACAAACTTAACAAAATTATTAAAAACAAAATAATGTACAGCGACAATTCATGTAGGTATATTAATACTAAACTTTTCAATGTCATTCATTAAAAGAACTTTCAAATATAAAGATACATGACATATAATATATAAAAAGTTGTTTGTATTAACTTAAGAATAACCGGTGTTCAATTGAGTGGTCAATGTTCAAAAGTACCTTTTATTCTGAACTTTTTAAAGCGTAAAGTTTAAAATGGAATTAGCTACATTTGACTGACTTAGTTAACTATGATCTACGATATTCTGATATTCACTCGGTATTGTGGAGACTGTATTCTTGATATAGTTGTCTCTTTCGCTCGAAATACTTAGACCGAGATTGAAAATATTCTTAAAATAAAAACGTGCCTCGTAAAACGTGTCAAATCCCACTGGATTTAAAAAAAAAAGGGAAAGAGATATTTATAAAAGAAATGAAAAATAATGTGCCATTAACCAACATAGGTGTTGTACATATTATACATAGTACATATATATTTGGTGTGAATTGTGATGTCTCGTAGTTTGGTGCAATTTAACATTTAACTTACAACCGTACTTTTTGTATGGGCGCTTGAGGTCTCGAAGTTAGTGTAAGTATGTACTAATTATACAATTAATGAATAATATTGTAACCGATAGGCTACCATAGTCTCAGTTGTAACTTAGAGTCATTGTAAGCATTTATTTAGAGTCTCATATATAAAGATAAGGCAACTTTAATATTATTTCAATATGATACTGAGATTATGAATTCAAGCTTCTACTACATACTTTGGAGATGTTATTATGTGTTTCTAACATAGTGTAATCTTCAAATTAACAATATTAAAATTGTAAACAAATTATGATAAATTATGATTTATTTTTTATAGCAACATAATGGCGACTTCGGCCGTGGTGTGAAGCGACTACTGTATAAATATATAATTTTATGTATGTGCCTTAATTATTTCCGCTTGAAATTTTAATGAAATATTTTTATATTTTAAAATAAGGAGCCCGCGTAAGCGATACGTCCACTGAAGGTAATGTAACACCAATCAAATTAGATATATAACATAGTAATTTAAAGATTATATGCATTAATTATTCATAGAAGTAGTCCGTATTGTATATGTACAATATAATATTGACGTTCCGGGTTATATAGACCATATATTGGTCGCCGGTATTAATATATAACATGTATAAAAAATATAATTTTGACGATGTGTAGTACGTCAGGCTAAAATGGTGTCTTATTAATATTTAATCTCTAGGTGTATTGCTATAATATTTTTAATTAGAAAACGTGCGAACTTCATGCTATTTTATAAAATTTGAACATTTATTTAATGAAATAAATATCATGATTTTATGACTACTTAAACTACTTATTAGTACTTGTTTGTATCTAGCTCGCACGCGAATATACTAGAATTTTTGATACTATATAATTAATAAATGTATACAGTTCACCTCATCGGAGTAAACCAAATAAAAAGCTAATTATTGTTTTGTTTAATCGGTTTGATTTCGATTTAATTGTTTATTGTTTGGAGATTTTATCGAGCATTTTATCGTGTCACTTACATTGTATGGGTGTAATAAATGACTAATTGTACGCTTTGTTTTATTCATACTAAATAAATGCTGTGTTATACAAAATAATACTTTGATAACAAAAATCGATAATAAGTCACGACGGTAACGAACACATTGCCAAGAATGTGACGACAAAAATGGTTGTATTAAGAAAAAAAAGCTTACAACGTTAAATCTGACTAACACTTGCTTCCCCGTTGTCAGATTGTAGTGAAATTTTGCTATTCGTTTAGTTCTCGTAGAATAAATGAGCCATTTTTTAGTACTAGCTCATTAAATGCTTTTTGACGCAACCGACCGAGTAATATTTTGTATAATACCTATTCCCATCCCCGTAGAAAAAAAATCTTGCATATTTTATCCATTAGGAAGAAAGAAAAAGTAAAGAAAATCTAGAGTTTTTTAAGAAAAAGTTTATTGTAAGTTCATGCTAAAATTCCTCAAAACAGGTTCTGTTTCATAGCCGACAAAATCTTTTTTGCTGGCTTAGTGGCTTAGCAAAGAAAACGAAAAAGCGGCAGGCAATATTTAAAATCTGGTTGAACACTAAGGCCTTGCTTAAGACAGATCTTTGTGAAACTAACTTGCTAACGTTTTTGGCGGGAATGAAAATGTGTCAAGTGTGATTATAATAGTTATTTGTTATGCAAGGCTGCAAAGTTGTTGTTTGCTGTGAGTGCGTGATTGAGACCCGAGTGAACGAAGGGTTGAACCACGAGCGAAGCGAGTGGTTCAAATATAGAATCCTGAGTGTAACGAGGGTTTCAAGGCACGAGACAGCAAACGACTTTGCTGCTGAGCGCAACACAAAATTTTTCACCTCACGCGCGATTTTTCGGGAAGAAGACTTCGTTCGGCGTCACGTACAGTTTGTGCTAACTCTGGAGGAGTTAAATTCGTATCTTCATCGCTAGAATCGCTCATATTTTCTTTATTACTTTGTATAGGTATTCTAAATTACAAAACCAGCAATCTAAAACTTTTTTTTCATTTTTAATTCTTAATGTTTTTTTTCCGGAGGTTGCGTTCCAAATCACTCCTACTCGTACTTCAAGATTCAATTATTCATTGAATACAGTTAAAATATAGACATATTTAAGTATTTTTGTGATAAAACATAGTGAAATAATGAAATACATCTGAAACGGTGTATTATTAATATAATTTTATTAATGGTGATATTAAGTAAATTGAACCTTTATTTTAATAAAACTCTCACGACGAATTGCGTTTCAGAACGTATCGTTGTTTTTTTTATTGTGACAGTGGCGTCATGCGTCGTTCGAATTTCAAAAACACTTTCCACGCTAATGGATAAAAACAACTTTTGCGCTCAGATATCAACCTGCAAAACGACCACTTTCGTGCCAGTGAGGTGAAAAATCTGTTGTCTAAGGGCCACGATATGGCCACAATCTTTTGTTCTGTATATTCAGGGTTATTTCTATAATCCTGTAATAATATATCTAACGTTTTTGGCGGGAATGAAAATGTGTCAAGTGTGATTATAAAATCTGTTGTCTAAGGGCCACAATCTTTTGTTCTGTATATTCAGGGTTATTTCTATAATCCTGTAATAATATATCGACACGGTTCATTTTGTTTGTCGCTTGACCCGCCATTCTACGGCCCGCCCGTCGCGTCCCTAGTTCCTGAGCCTAGAGGGTTTAGCCCGAAAGTTGGCAACGTCGCATATAGCTGTCAAATGTTTCGCTGTTTTTATTAATTTCCTAATATTACTGAATTAAAAAGAAGTTATCATTCTATGGTTGAATGACGCGTCTCGTTTTATATTTGTTAGTTAGGCATTCAAGTGATAAGATTACATTTAAATGCATGGAAAATGCGACGGAAGTTTCAAAAGATAGTACTACCGTGATCCTATAAATTTCGTGTTCCTATGATAATTGTTGGAATCCATACTTAATGTTTTATTCAACCATAGAGCGATAATTCATGTTTTCATTCAGTAATGTTCAGAAATTAATGAAAACAGCGAAATATTTGACAGCTATTTGCGACGTTGCCAACTTTCGGAGTAAATTAACCCTAAATACTTGAACATTATGAAAAACAAATCACTGCCAATGAAAAACTAGATTTAAGAGAAGTCCTTCTTTTTAATTCAGGTGTACACAATCCAAGAGTAGGGTTTGGTTGGAACATCCATCAATAGAGTTGTAAGTATCGTAAGTATCCATAATATATTAGTAATATATTATAAATGCGAAAGTAACGTCTGTCTGTTACCTTCACGCTTCAACCGGTGGGACGATTTAGATGAAATTTAGTATGCCGATAAAAAGTCCCGGGGAAAGGACATAGGCTACTTGCTAGTTTTTATCACGGAAAAACACATAGTTCCCGCGGGAACGCGATGACCAAATTTCACACGACACGGGCTTAGTCGCTAGTTACACTAATAAACATCCCGCTAACATGCTGCCCAGTGGTAAATTCAAATTGAATTTCGCACATAAGTAAACTTAGAGGTGCGAGCCGGAATCGAACCCCCGACCCTCTGCATGAGAGGCGGTAGGTCGAACCACTTAGGCCACCACGGCTTCAATTTGAATTTACCACTGAGCTTTTCGGTGAAGGAAAACATCGTGAGGTAACCTGCACGCATCTGCGAAACAATTCAAAGATGTGTGTGAAGTTGCCAATCCGCACTGTGCTCGCGTGGGGACTATAGCCCAAACCCTCTCGTGGTGAGAGGGCTGTGCCCAGCAGTGGGACGCAAATAGGCTGTAGTAGTAGTAGTAGTAGAAACATGCTGCCAAATAGAAATGTTCGCACTGTGTTCCGGTAAGGGGGTTAAGGCAGCCGGTGAAATTACTGGCACAGAGGCATTCCATCTTACCGTTCGGCCACGTTTTACAGACACATGGCGCGATCGTGACGCCCGCCACGCATCAGTTATAGTAACCATTTAACCATCGTCCTCGAACTGGCAACGCATTCGAAGTCTTATTTATGACTAGCTTTTGCCCGCAACTTGTCTGCGTGGAATTCGGTAATAGCATTCCCGCTGGAACTATGTATGCATTTTTCCGGGATAAAAAGTAGCCTATATGTTGAGCAGTGTTATAAGCTACCCCCATACCAAATTTTGTTGCAATCCGTCCAGTAGTTTTAGAGTTAAATCCGGAACACATACATACAGAAGACAATTTTTGTAAAAATCGTTTTTTGTGTTCAATATCGTTTATATAGTCCCCTCGACAACGACATGATAGTTCCTTTTAATTTTCATGATTTAGACTCGACTTCTTCTACAGACTTATTATTAGTATAGATAGATACTTCATCCACCACCATCCACCATCCACTTACCATCACGCGGTCTGTATACGTTTTACCAACAAATGGCATAAAAAAGGATGAGACAAATAAAACACAGTCGTAAATTTTGCAGTGTGTAATAGCGCTTAAAATAATATCCAGTACAAAAATCAGTCGCAAAAATAACAAACATAATACCAAAAAACATTTCTTATCGCTGCTATTCCGAGATTTTTCTCCTCATGTTGTAAAATTGACAAAAATAATTAGAAAACGTTTAATTTTATCATTTCGTGGCTTATGGCAAATTACTGATCTATATATCAACAATAAAAAATGACTATTGTTTAGTTAGTATATTTATTCTAATCTCCTGCAAAAGTATAGCACTAGTATCAGACAGACATATTATCCAACACGTTAACATAATCATTACAAAGCCGGCTGTAGTGTGGGTACGCATTGAGAATTAACACACAGCTTTGATATGTTTCACAGCTGTGTGCAAGTTTCCTCGCGTTGTTAGAGATGATTTTTCAATTTAAAGAGAGCCTTGAGATTATATTTCATAATATAATTCAAAATTTAACTTTCATTCAAAAATAATAATAATAATAATAATAATAAATAAATATCTTGTGACATTCCACACATATTGACCTAGCCCCAAACTAAGCAAAGCTTGTACTATGGGTACTAGACAACGATATAAATACTTATATAGATAAATACATACATATATAAATACTAAACATCCATGACTCAAGTACACACATTCGTGTTCATCACACAAAGTTTGCCCCGAGCGGGACTTGAACCCGCGACCGTCGGAACAGAAGGCAGGGTCACTACCAACTGGACCAATCCGGCCGTCTTAAAGAGACGTTAGTGTTGATTTTTTTTTCAAAACTAGTGCTATAGAATAGCAGAACAGTGCCTTTCCAGTACATACACGATCTTTACACAAAACGTACATATACATACACAACTATACACATTTACACTGACTAAAAAACTGGAGGACCGCTGCAAATGTCAAAATGGAATCTGTACAAAATTGAGATATTGTAAAAAAAACTGTGAAACTGAAATGATTATCCTGAAAAAAGGCTAAAGTATTTTTTTAATAGATAACAAATGCTAGGCTATCCTTAGTTCGTTTTGATAAATTCTATAACATTATTATTTGGGGTTTTCTATTGTGACGTCATGGCTGATCTATTGTGACGGCCCTTTCGAGTTTTGTTACAGTTCACCTGAAATGCTCGTTGAGTCCAGGAATTTCCAGATTCTTTGGGTGGTGATATTTTGTATCCCTTGGGTGTAATATGCCTCCCTAGGTAGATACTACGTTTATGTATGAAAGGTCACAGAGGATATGCAGCGTCGTTTTTTGTTTCATGGCAGAATAATAACGAATATTATCTTCCCAAATAACGATTAATGATATAACAGCAAGTGATTACATATATAACAAAAAATGTGTGATTTATAACTTTCAAATATTTAATTGAATATTTAGCAGTACTCCAGTCGCTTAGTACACACACTACCAATATCATTTCGTGGCTTATGACAAACTACTAATATATCAATTATCAACAGTACAAAATGTCGAGTGTTCAGGCTGTTTTCACATCTCCGCCGCGAATTTGAAACAGCGGTACCGCTAAACTCTTCGTTCGTCTATTATGCACATCTTTGACGCCGTTGACATCTCCGCCGCGGAACTGAAATAGCGGTTTGAACGCGGAGATGTGAACGGCGTCAAGGATGTGTATAATGGACAAACGATCGCTAATTTTCAGCGGTTCCGCTATTTCCAATCCGCGGCGGAGATGTGAAAACAGCCTAAGTTAGTTATTTATTTTACATCACCCTTGGCCGTAAAGTGGGATTTTCTGTCCGCTACGCGGAGAGAAAATCTCACTTCTCGGCCAAGGCAAGACGTAAAAATTTTTGACAAACCACGGGCGGTAATTCGTAAAGCCCCAGATCGCACATTTATGTCCCTCACCTTCGGTTCGGGCCACAGAAACCTGCGATCTGGGACACATACGAATTCACCACCCTAGGTCTGTACTCTACTATTACCGTCTCCTGCAATGGGACATGATGAGAAAAGGATGTATAAAAAAGACCATGGCCGATTTTGTATGTTGGTTAAAAAAATGCCATTTTTATTAAGGGTGGGGGTGGGGGGTTAAAGCACTGTTGACGAACTCCTGGTCGTTAAATACGGCCGCCGAGCTGTCATTCCATACAGAAACGTCATTTTGTCCCATAGTAAAATATTTAACGTTAACTTTAACGGACGGTTTGTATCAACCCACCCTGAATCTATAATAATCGACCTATCAACTTTATAATATCTCTCATAGTTTCTGACGTCTCCATAGGTTGTGCCGTACTATACAGAATACTCATCTTGGTTTAGTTCTGTCTTGAAAATTTTAATTCGAATTTGCATTATGATAAACTAGATAAATTGAAAATTATTTGGGATGGTATCGATTTAAAATGTCATGATTTTTTTATAACAATAAGGTCAATTTTAAAGAAATATCGAATAGGTTAACTCAACTTACTTGGACTTCGTTATGAAAATGCTTTTTTTCTAAATTACGAAATTCTGAATCTCTTCTAAAAAAACTTAAACACACATCTCGACATTACTCACATACTTATATAGTTAAAGCATTTGCTACTTATCAATAAGTACACATATTATTGTGCTCAATTTTATAATTCTTAATATTATGTACAAATAATTCAAATGCATTTACTGGCAAGTGGGCGTGGTTATGACTAAACATCAAGAAAAATAAGCAGAGAATTAGCAACTTTTTTTCTTTACTTTTTAAATTTTTTCGTAACCATTTTAAGGATAAAATTTTATTTACTTTCAACCTGTTCTTTATTTAAAAAAAAGGTATTATTAAATTAAAAACATAGTTAAAAGAATGTGTGATACAGACTACTTGTTTTTTTTTTGGATAATTAATATTTTAAATATCTTTGAATATTTCACACAAATTGACCTAGCCCCAAACTAAGCAAAGCTTGTACTATGGGTGCTAGACAACGATATAAATACTTATGTAGAGAAATACATACATATATAAATACTAACATCCATGACTCGAGTACAAACATTCGTGCTCATCACACAAAGTTTGCCCCGAGCGGGATTCGAACCAGCGACAGTCGGAACAGAGGGCTGGGTCACTACCAACTGAGCCAAACCTGTCGCCAATTTGTATTTGTTTATGTTTCTCGATTTATTTTGTTTTAATTCTTCCAGATTTGAGCCATAACCACAAAACAATCTTTGTACTACTTCCACACCTGTACACATAAAAAGTTACAAACATTTCGACTTGAATTGTCTATACATTGAACACTATTTTATTATTCCTCTTATATAATAATTATTCTAAAGTGTTATCGAAAAATATACCATGACTCTGGTGCATAGGGTCTAACATCGAGATAGGATTTCAAAGCTGTAAATATAAGCGAGTTTAGAAGTTAATAGTACAGAGAAATATTTTCACTTTCAAATGAAATTTAATATGATTAAGGACTCGTGTTTAATATATGATATATTGATGTATTGCTAGTTATAATTTAGACGAAACACATTTTTTCTACCAAAAAAATTGTTCATAATAAATCCAAAAACACTACCAATCAAGTAATTCAAATAATACTGTAATTTGGAACACGGGTGTTTGCTTCGTTGTCGTCATGTTGTTATTTTCTAATTTAAATTTTACATTGCTTAAAATTTATATGAATGGAAATTGTACCTCCACGAGAAAAGTGCGATCCGTGCTAATATAGCGAAACTACTTAAATAGCGAAAGTGTATGTTACATTTTAACGCTTTAATCGGTGAAACGAATTAGGTTAATTAGGTATGGAGAAAAAATTAAGAAGTGGAAAAGAAATTGGAAAATATCTGATATGAAATCACTGATTAAGGGGGGTGAAAAAGTGGGAGTTTTGTATGAGATTCAACACAGGAGAAGTCGCGGGCAGAAGCTATTATACACGATGAGCTTGAGTAACCCGAACAATTTTACCAGCGTATTCCTGAGGTCGTAAGGAATAAAAATGTTAATGAAACCAGGTTGAAATAAGATTTTTAACTTTTTTTATTCCTAACGTTTTCTGACCGACTCCGACTGGGGTCGAATGGAAAAAAAGTTAAAAATCATATTTCAACCTGGTTTCATTAACATTTTGTATTCCTTCCGACCTCAAGTATACGCTGGTAAAATTGTTCGGGTTACTCAAGTTCACCGTGTATATATTTAAGGTAGCTTCCATGTTTATTTTTTCTGTATTTTAATTAATCTTGGGCTAAAATGCAAGCAGGAGAGAGAAAAGTAATAGAGTGCAAGTGTCAGAATTATATAATAAAATCTAGTTGAAATATTGCTTTAATTGGTCCTATCACAAGTTATATTCGATTGTTATTAGCAATTATTTATATGTATATTAAAACAAAATTTATAAAATTAGAGATTCTTTTTTTTTCTTTTTGAATGATTCAATCATTAGTACAAGTCGCGGCACGTAACTTGAGCGCTGAGCAAAAGTAGAGGGTATCTCTGCGCATGTTTACGACTGAAGGGCCATTGCGTGCGCGCACGACAAAGCGCCCCCCGCGTCCCGCGCCCCTCTACCGATGAGACCTTATTTTTTACTTCTGCGCATCGAAAATCACCGCTCAAGTTTCGTGCCGATGCTTGTACTTAAAGTAAAAAGAGAAATGTAATTTTGTAATATGGAATGTCTATATATATATATTCTAAAGAAATAATGTCATTACAAATTACCAATTTAATACTTTTTTAGGAATGTTATTACACGATAAAAATAATGAAAAAATCTGAATAAAACGAGATATTTCGGCTTAAATTATCGATATGGTGAGATGGCACATAAATTTCAATATTTTTTTTTTATTAAATACTAACGTTTCGATGAACAAAAATATGTTTTTATAGTTACAATTTAAACTTATACTAGTGTTTCCGAAGGCTTTAATAATACAATAATGCAAAGAAAGTAATAACAAATTGAGTCTCTTGAAAAAAACATTGAACCAACCTAATACTTACTTTATAAAAATGTCACGATCTTAATGTAATTCAGAATTAAAAATATGATTTTTTTAAATATAAATATGTACTTTTTAAACATAAAATAGTGGACATTTATTCGCTACCCCATATCGACATGTATTTTTTTTTAACGAAAATTTACATTTCATATTTATTTATGTACAAACAACTTAACTAAAAAACTGAAAAATGCCAAAAAATTGTACGATTTTTAATACTTTACTTTTTTCTCATATTGGGGTAGCTAGAAGATGACATTACACTGCGTTTGTCAAATATTGTATACCATACCGCGTTCTTTATACTACAGTCTAGCTCGTTAATATATGTACACTGTAACCAACAACGAAGTAAAAAGAGCTTAGAGTAAAGTTCGCCAATATAAATACACTTGTACCTTACTCCTTTACAAAAATGTCTAAAAGTGTACACATATTAATGAACACGACTGCACATGACGAACTGAATATACAACTAAAGTACACAATATTTGACAAACAACAGCCAAGTGAAGCGTCACTATCAACTTCGCAGCTGCATTAGCTATTTGTGTAGATATTTTAAGAGTGTGTAGATGTTTCTGGCCTACCGTTTACCGGCGTCGTACTGTTTGACCAACTCCGGTATAGCGTTGGGTTCGACCGGCACACGGTCCATCAGTTCCGTTAGATTGCGGATGTAACTCAGCTTTCGAAAGAATTTCGAGCTGAAAAGGTAAAAATTCAACTAATTTCAATCATTTAATCAGTTAATTGGCCACGTACAATCTACAAACAAATCAGCGTAGAGATCTTCTACTGTCTAAAGTCCCGCGCCTTCACATTTCAAAACGCTTCAATGTATTTAAAAAGCACCACCAACACTCTCAACACATGTGTGCGTGCTGAGACAGCCATCAACTATGTGTTGAGTGTTGGTGGTGCTATTTAAATAATAATAATGAAAAAATTAAGCGTTTTGAAATGTGAAGGCGCGGGACTTTAGACAGTAGAAGATCTCTACGTCCGAAATATGATATTTAAAGTTTTTTTTTTCCAGTACCTGCACTGAGGACTACATTCGATATATTATGATTTCTCATGGGCCGCAGAGACCGCTTACCAATAATAGTAGTTTATCTAACTGCTACATAATAAAGGTCCTTAAAACACGAGTGGGGTTTTATGAAACGAGCCGTCAGGCGAGTTTCATAATAATACCGCACGAGTATTTTAAGGACTAATTATGTATAGTTGCATACACAACTTTATCTACACTCATTTTATAAATCCTCTAAGATGCTTCAAAATCGGGCCACAATGGCGGCAATTCGAATACGTCAGTGTCTCACATTCGATTTTCAAAAAGCATAGACTAAATAGAGACGACATTTGAATTTGGAACAAACTTTCGCTCTGTCTGACTGAAGAATATAGGCGGACATTGCTATGGAGGGTTGAAGTAAAGGAGCGCAATCTTTATAGTTCCAAAGGTGGACACCAAATCGGGTAGGTTGGGGGCGCTGCGGTCGCCACTCCAGTCAAGCCACCTAGGCGGATAGTCTGCAGTAGCGCCTTCAGGTGGCGCTGCTGAGGCGAAAACGGTTGTGAGGAGAGTGTGTTCTGTTTTGTTGCTTATCAAATCCGCTGGACACGTTTTCAACTGTTTCGCCATATAAGATTGCGCTCCTTACCAAGACACATTCCACACTCCATAGGCATTGCCGTTCGGAGATGATCGAAATTTGAATGCATTTTCACAGATAAGAAATCTGTTGTAACTGAACAGTTTATCTTAATGCTGGTCATAATTTGCGGTTTTTAACGCATCATTAAGAGACTCTGGCAACCCTAGCCAAGAAAACACTAGTAGAAAGTAGCTGTTGCGTATTTAATTCCCTAAAATTAGAAAAACACCGTTCTCGAAGCAGTGAAATTGAGGTTATAAGACTCGAGTTCACTTACATTTCAAACATATTGGAAAAGATCCGATTGCGCCACCAAATTAAGAATACACAACACGGTGAGATACACTTTTAGCCGTTATACTTTGGGATTGGGTTTAAATAATATAAACAAACGTTATTTGTACCGTTAACTACGCCCACTACATAACAACTTCTAACAGCTGATTGGGTGCGCACTTGACTGACAGCCGACGTAAGGGACAGAGTACAAACTGTGGGACGCGCGGTGTTGCTATCCGTTTCCGCGCCGTTCAGAAGCTATAATCTCAAACAAATTAAGTTGAGTTAATAGGTGCCATCTGAAATCTAGTTTTTTTTGCCTATCTAGAATATACTTTTCCTGGCATTTTATTTGATCATATAAACTGAATCATAGCCTGCAATAAAATACAGTATAATGCCTCCAAACCCAATCTGCGCTAGGTGTAAGAAAAGAATACAACAAAAACATTATCTTACATGTTCAACGTGTAAACAATCATATGATCTTTACTGTTGTAATGCAGAGAAACGATATGATCTCATGGACAAAGAACGAAAGGCTTCTTGGTCGTGTATGACATGCAATAGGAAAAAAGATTATCGCAAATCTACTAGTACACCAAATAAACATCTATCAGGCTCTCGAACAGCCCCCTCATCATCAACACCAGAAAACTTAACAGATAAAAATGTGGAATGTGAGCAGGAATGTCAACCTGCATTGCAAACAATTTCGCCTGTGAGTGAAGAAGCGTCTATGTTAAAAGACAAGTCAGGTTCTTCTGCAAAAACAACAAATAAACAAATATCAGGCCAAGGCCCTCAAACATCCCCCTCAACATCAATACCTGAACATAATTTTGAATGTGAGCAGGACAGTCAGCCTGAATTATTGTTACTATCACAAACAACTTCGCCTGAGAGTGAAGAAACCTCTATTTTAAAAGACCAATCAGGATCATCTGCAAGGGTAACTGTAAGGAAATATAATGTACCTATACATAATTCGTTTCACTCTCTCTCCCAAATTGAGCCCTTAGAAGATGAAATATTGGAAAATAGCAATCATAAGCACAGAAGATGTTCTCTGAATATAAATATGTCCGCGAATGCGCATCAGGATCTTTTACACATGTCAGAACAGTTAATGACTAGAGAAAATAGCGTATACAGTCTCCCAAACTTAGACTCACAGGTAAATAATATTTTAGTTGAAGAACTGCAAGCGCAAATAAAAAAGTTACAAGAGCAGCTGTTGGGTGCAGACGAAGAAATACAAAAATTGCTAGGGGAAAATTATGAGTTGCAAGACACATTATCAGAGACGCGTAAGAGATGTGATTTTTATAGAAGTTTATTAAAGGGGCCTATACCGGCCACACCTACTCGTACCAGGACACCAGTTTCAGGAAGAAATCCATATAGATCGAGACAGTCGCGGCCGATGTCAGCGGTGCCTGATGGTTTTACAGAGCAAACTAATGCTCTTGTAAATGAATCCCTGGTTAAACCGTACTCCACCTGCACCACCACCGTTCAGGAAACCATCCAAGCGCCATTGCCCCCTAGGGATTGCCCACCAGCGTTGGAGCCGTCAACTGGCTTCTCGTGTGGCGAGATACAAGACTCTTCGACAAAGGATAAGCTGCTTATTTTAAGCTGCAATAATAGAAATAACATTGTCCAAACCATAACAAGTAACGAATATTTTCAAAGTTTCTCTTTTTGTCACCATATCTCACCTGGAGCCGGCATTAAAAACTTATTTAAGGACCTCCCAATGAAACTACAAAATATGTCTAGACGCGATTACTGCGTAGTATTAATAGGAGAGGATGATTTTAAATATTCAATAAATCTTAATGGTTTAGCACAATATATTCTGGACACTGTAAATTGTATTACATTTACAAATGTTATAGTAGTTTGCCCAACGTACATATGCGGTAAACCTTTATATAATGCTAGAGTTGAAAGTTTTAATTATTTGTTACTAAAAGATTTATGTAAACAAAACACATGCTTCTATGTGTATGAGCCTAATCTGAATCTGACGTTTGATATGTTCTCGTTGAGAACTGGGCGAATTAGAAATTCTGGCATGAAAAATATTATTGAAAATATACATCGCAATGTAATACACATTATGCATAGTAACTCCAATATTTTAAATACATACGAACATGAGAAGATATCTGAGTACTTCCACAAGACACAACAGCCAAACAAACGAAGCTGTGATGCTCCTCGTAAACTAGTTACACAAAATACTGATAACAGTGAGTTTTTTCGTGTATAACCATATCAATATAATGCACCAAAACATAGCAGGGCTTGTAAATAAATCAGATATGTTAGCTGTACAATTGAACGAGCTGGCAAGTAGTAATAAAAAGGTTGATGTTATCTGTATAAGTGAGCATAATATGAAAGCGGGCGATGAACATTCATTAGTATTGCCCAACTATGTACTTGCTGCATGTTCAAATAGGGCCACCAGAAGTGGAGGATCTTGCATCCTAGTGAGTAATGAACATGAATTTAAAGTTCTTTCAAATGTACAGAAACGGTCCATTAGCAATATTGTTGAATGTTGTGCAATTGAACTTATTGAACATAATTCTATAATTATAGCAATATACAGATCTCCAAAGGCAAATTATATAAATGTTTTCTTTGATAAAGTAGACGAAATTTTACACGAAATAAATTTAAGAAATAAATCAAATAAAAAAATAATCGTTTGTGGAGATTTTAATATTAATATTTTAAATGAAAATACCTTGACTTCTAGATTTATAAATTTAATGTACAGTTATAACTTAAAATTTGAAATAAATGCTCCAACTAGGTTAAGTAGCCAGACATGTATCGATAATATTTTGCATAATACTCGCGGAGGGCACAGTGAAGTAATTGAAACTGCTCTTTCAGATCACACTGCCCAATTTTTTAAGTGTCGAGTGAAAAAAACCTATAGACTTAAATGCTGGAAAGTAAGAAAACGAGATTTTAGCATAGAAAATATGAACAAATTTAAAGAATGTTTATTTCCCCTAGCATTTCATGATTTACTCAGAATAGATAATGCAAATGATGCTTGGGAATTTTTTCTAGATATTTTTAAAACATTCTACGACATTTGTTTTCCGATACGTAATAAAATGATCAGAGCACATAGGAAACAAAAATGGATCAGTAAAGGCATTATAACTTGTAGTAAAAAGAAGAGAGAACTGCTATGGCAGTATCGTTCTAGACCAACTGTATCAAAAAGAACTAAACTTATATCTTATACAAAAAGATTTCAGAAAATAATAAGATTGACAAAATTGGCACAAAATAATCATTTCATCACGTCATCGAAAAACAAGTGTAAAGCTACGTGGCAAATTATCAATAACCGCAAATATAACGCTCCTAAACCAACAATATCAAAAAATATATATGAAAATAAAATAGTAACAAACCCTACAAATATAGCAAACACTTTCAACAACTACTTCGTTGATGTAACTAAATTAAATAATAGAACTCAAACAAATTATAAACCGTTAGTCAGTAGTTGTAAACCAAATTCAATATTTATGCCACCAACTACACCACAAGTTGTCTTAAACACTATTAAATCACTTAAGAATACAACAAGTGTTGGTAATGATGATATATCAACGAGAGTGATTAAATATGTAGCTGAAATAATAGCTAGCCCATTGAGTCATATTTTTAATTTATGTATAGAGCAAGGCATTTTTCCAGAAAAACTTAAAATATCTATAGTAAAACCATTATTTAAGAAGGGAGAAAAGGAATTAATCACAAATTACAGGCCGATATCAATATTGCCCATCTTTTCAAAGGTTTTCGAAAAAATCATACATGAGCGCTTATATGATTATTGTGAGAAAAGGCAAATCCTTGTAAAAGAACAGCACGGATTTCGCAAAAATAAGAGCATAAATTTAGCCATTTACAATTTCCTATTAAATATAATGCAGTGCGTTGATAAAAGAAACCCCATTTGCGCGCTTTACATGGATATGACCAAAGCGTTTGATCACGTTGATCACGATATATTGCCAGAGAAGCTGGAATCTTATGGCATTAGAGGAAACGTGCTTAAACTACTAAAGTCGTACTTACAGGATAGAGTGCAGTACACAGAGATTACACGAATTAATTTTCGAACAAAACAGGAAATTAAATACATATCAAAGCCACGTAAAATAAAACTTGGAGTCCCACAAGGAAGTGTCTTAGGCCCGTTGCTATTTATCATTTACATAAATGACCTTCCGCGTCACATACAATATCCAATGGTATTATTTGCCGATGATAGTACGGTTATTATTAATCAGACTAATAAATCAGTCTATCAAGAAGAAATAAATAAAACGCTGGAATCTGTAGTTCAATGGCTAATTTCAAACAATTTATTAATAAACATAGTTAAAACCAATATAATGCATTTTTGTCAAAGGCCATCAGGGAATTCAGCAGCTATCACAGTAAGCTATAACGGTGAAAATATAACTGAAACGCAGTCTACTAAATTTCTAGGAATGATAATTGATAGTAAATTAACGTGGAAAAAACAGGTTGATGAAGTTTGTAAAAAAATAAATAGTTTTGCCTACGCTTTACACCAATTATCCAAAGTAGCTAAGCTGGAGACATTGCTAGTAGCATACTATGGCTTTGTCGTCTCCACTCTAAAGTATGGCATTATGTTCTGGGGTAATTCGTCTCTGAAAGATTCAGTACTCATCGCACAGAAGAGATGTGTTAGAGGAATGTGCAACTTGCGGCTATTGGATAGCTGTAGGCCATGGTTTAGATCTTTAAAACTATTAACAGTACCTTGCATATACATTTTCGAAATGGCAGTGTTTGTAAAAACTAATAGGAACTTATTTAAAACCTTAAAACAAAGCGAAAGAGCTAGAGATACTGAAGTAATCTACTGCGCACAATCAAGAACTGCATTATTCAGAAAAAGCGTATTTTGTATGGCATGCACTATATATAACAAATTGCCGTTGGAGATTAAAATAATGGATTTAAATAATTTTAAAAGGAAATTAAATATATTATTGATAGACAAATGTTATTACAATGTAAATGACTTCATAGCAGATAAGTTTTAATTATTATTCATTCAATTTGTATTATTGTCCTGACATGTACCTACCTTATATATTTGTATGCCTTCGGTAGTTTATAGAGAGACATCACATATAAATTGTACCATCTTATCTACTATTACCTATAAACACAAATAAATAATTTGATTGATTGATTGATTGATTGATTGATCATAGAGGGTTTACGATATGAGTGTAGATAAAATAACATAAAAAACCAAAAGAAACTGTATTTACCTGACGAAAGCCCTGGTAAATGCCACGAACAGCTTCAACGCGTACGTTGGATGGACTAGATATAAATGCTTCAGACTTTTCCGCAACCTAGAAAACAATATAATACATTTATAGTTTAAAAACTTAAACAACGCTTCATTTTATTAATTACAAATTGTTACATTTACGAGTAAGCTTTATTAAAAAAAAAACATTTTTTGTATGGCATCCGTCATCCATACTAATATTATAAATGTGAAAGTAACTCTGTCTGTCTGTTACCTCCTCACGCTTCAACCGCTGGACCGATTGAGATGAAATTTGGCACGAAGATAGTTGGGGTCCCGGGAAAGGACATAGGCTACTTTTTTATCCCGGAAAATCGCATAGTTCCTGCGGAAACGCGATAACCGAATTCCACGTGGATGAAGTCGCGGGCAGAAGCTAGTTAATAATAATAATTTAGTTAGATAGAGATCTTCTACTATCTAAAGTCCCGCGCCTTCACATTTCAAAACGCTGCAATGTATTTAAAAAGCACCACCAACACTCTCCACACATGTGTGCGTGCTGAGACAGCCATCAACTATGCGTTGAGAGTGTTGGTGGTGCTTTTTAAATAATAATAGAAAAATTGCAGCGTTTTGAAATGTGAAGGCGCGGGACTTGATAGTAGAAGATCTCTACATACCGCCTGTCAATGAGTTTGTAGTACTCCCTCAGCCAGTGTATAGTCGGCAGCCGCCGGGGGCCGGCGCTCCCATACAACAACACCAACACGTAGTCGTCCGTCACAAGCCGCTCCAGCGTCCAAATGACGTATCTGCAAATTAAAAAGCGCGCTGGTAAATTCTTTTACATCACCCTTGGCCGTAAAGTGGGATTTTCTGCCCGCTACGCGGAGAGAAAATCTCACTTTTTGGCCAAGGCAAGACGTAAAACTTTTGACAAACCACGGGCGGTAATGTACTATTACATCACCCGTGGCCGTAAAGTGGGATTTTCTGCCCGCTACGCGGAGAGAAAATCTCACTTTTTGGCCAAGGCAAGACGTAAAACTTTTGACAAACTACGGGCGGTAATGTACTATTACATCACCCGTGGCCGTAAAGTGGGATTTTCTGCCCGCTACGCGGAGAGAAAATCTCACTTTTTGGCCAAGGCAAGACGTAAAACTTTTGACAAACCACGGGCGGTAATGTACTATTACATTTGCATTACATGTATAAAAAATATATAGGTACGTATTAAAATTACATTGAAAAAAGTAATGTAAATTTTGAAAAAAGGCTTTCTGCTTGAGAAAGCCTTTTTTCAAAATTTATATTACATGTATAAAATATACATATAGGTACGTACTAAAATTACATTGAAGGGATGTATAGTCCCTAACTTAAACTTAAATCTAAGATCTTGGAGATGTATAGTCTCAAAGGGTCCAGAAAAAAATATATTATGGAGATGGCCTCCATTGTCAAATAAATATACATTCCTTGTGATTGTGAATCCTTACTTATAATAGATCAATGCTGGTGATACTTACAAGAACAAATTATCCATGACATAGTGATAATCGCATCTCGCCAAGTCCGGCAGATGGCAGGCGCTGAACACTATGAGCGCCGCCCCGCTCGCGTCGTACCCGCCGTGTGAGACCACGCGCTTGTACGGCTCTATCACCTGAACGTTCGACAAATTAGTACGTATTTTTCAAGCAAAATAGGGATGATGACAACTTTTTTTCCTTAGTCTATCAGGAAGATTATTGAAAAGTATTGGACTCGTATTTTTTCTTTTTTCACGTAATCAAACTTATACGGAGATATATTGAGTTGAAATGTCGCGTGACGTCACGGTTAGGTACGATTTACCTAACGGTGACGTAGTTAGCCCCCACTGTTTACGCATCATGGCGACATCTGGCGGCGCCCGGCGGCAACTCTAACCGACCCCCTCCCTGACGGAGCGAACACGAATAAGTCCGAAGCGACTACAGCACAGCTACCACGTCATTGTAATTTTATATATTTAATTCGCATTAAAAAACCTGGAATACACCAAAGCGAGTTTCTATTTGGATTGGAGTCGAAGAGGCCACCGGATCCTGCACATAATTTGGTCCTTCGAGCCGGATCGGCGAACGAACTAGTCATCTCGTCAGGAAGACGGTTCCCTGACGGAGAAGACACCAGCACCTCGCAGCGTCTGCAGCAGTGAACGGTTAGGCCTTTCAATCCGTCTATTCCATCCTTATTCAATTTGAGGTAAAATCGTGTGTTATTTGTGCATTCCAGTGCGCGCATTACGTAACCTCGCGCGTCGGCTTTGCATCAACCGTGCTACTTCGTGTACACGTAAGTACCCTTTATTACCGTTAAGTTACCGAAATGAGCACTAATCCTAGTTTAAAATTAGCTTCTCTTACTTCCCCTATGTTACTTTCGAGAGATGAGCAACTTTCTGAACTGCGTAAGCAGAGAGGAAATTTGAAAGGACGATTGACTCAATTTAAGAAAATCGTTGACGCCTTTCAAAGTGGTACTCTTTCTAAGCATCAAGTAGCCGAACTAAAATTACGCATAGCAGCGGCAACGGATACTTACAGTAAATTTATTGAGATCGAGAACGAAATCGAACTTAATACCGCCGAGTCGGAAATGGCCGCTAATTATGAGTACGTCGAAACTCTCGAGTTCTTATATTTTAACACGATGGCTACCGCGAATTGTTTAATCGAAAGTGCTGAGATGGGTGGTGAGCCTAGACGGTCGAGTTGTAGTCATGCAGATTTTGATAAAACACGTACAAATTTGAAATTGCCCGAAATAAAACTGCCTGGTTTCGATGGGTCGTATGATCGTTGGCTTGAATTTAAAAATTCGTACGTTACAATGATTCACAATCATTCAGATCTTGATGCGATTCAAAAGTTTCATTATCTTCGATCGTCGCTAAGCGGCAGCGCATTGCAAGTGATAAGTGCATTAGAGTTTACGGCTTCTAATTACATTCACGCATGGGAACTTCTCGAGAACCGGTTTCACAACCCTAGACTTTTAGTGCACAATCATTTAAAATCATTATTTACAGTCCCATCATTGAAACAGGAATCTGCCTCTCAAATACGAAAAATGATAGACGCCGTTTTACGAAACTTACGCGCTTTAAAATCGTTAGACGAACCAACTGACTCGTGGGACACGTTAATTATTTATTTAATTACCACTAAACTCGATGCCTCCACGGAACGTGAATGGGAGCATCATAAGGGTTCAATCGGGACTGGTACTTCATCACAGAAACTTAAGTTAGATGATCTACTCACTTTTCTTAAAAATCGTGCCGATACACTTGAAATGATTAGTGCAAATCATAATAAACCTTTTGCCGTAGTGTCGAGTAACAATAAACCTTATTTCAATTCGCATAAGAACCCAATGCAACAGGTAGTTAGCTGCGTTTCCGCCAATGCAAATACAGCTAAGCTTAGACCGATTAATAATAAGCGGATGCGCACCTGCATGTTATGTAACGAAAATCATGCCCTTTTTACGTGCTTCAAGTTTTTAAATATGTCAGTTCATGATAGGAGTAATTTCGTACAGCGTAAAAGCTTATGTCGTAACTGTTTGCGCGAAGGACATTCCCTAGATGACTGTTTATTCGGTCCGTGTAAGCAGTGTCAACAAAAACATAATAGTTTACTTCATGTGGATAGTAACCGCGATGAGAGAGTGTGCGTGCGGCCATCAACGAATGCGCCTACGCCGAGCGGCCCGCTTCCGAGCACATCTACTCACTATGTATCAGCTGATTACCCGCTTATGGCTGAGTGCAGTGACGGCGGACCGCAGGGATCGCAGTTCATTCCCCAACAAGTTTTGCTCTCTACGGCACTAATAGAAGTCGCTGACGCTAACAACCAATTTCACACAGCTCGCGCACTTCTTGACAATGGAAGCGAACATTGTTTTATCACGGAAGACTTACGAAATCGTTTAAATACGCCTAATATACAGTCCACTATCCGCATTTCGGGGGTTGGGCAGTCCGTTATGCAGTCAAATCAATCATGCGATATTTCTATACGTTCAAAAACAAGCGAATATAACACTTCGATTAGATGTTTCGTCTTGCAGTGTATAACTTCCAGTTTACCATCGACGGACATAGATTTCGATTCAATACGTATACCTGACAATATTCAATTGGCAGACCCCAATTTTAACGTGCCTTCCAAAATCGATATTTTAATCGGCGCGGATAAGTTTTGGGAACTTTTAGACGAAAATAGGATTCGATTATCTAACGGGCCATACCTACAAAATTCGAAGTTAGGTTGGCTGTTGTCCGGTCCTATATGTACTCGGAACTTGCGCATTAATAATCAAGTCCAGTGCAATTTTACTCAAACCATAGACGTTGAACTTCGAAAATTCTGGGAGTTGGAAAATATTCCTCAAGCGAGTGGTGTTCTCACCGCTGACGAGCGTAAATGTGAGGATCTATTTACAACCACGACTAAACGCGAAGCAGATGGTAGGTTTTCCGTCCGCATGCCGCTTAAAGAGTCAGCTGATTCACTCGGTGATTCTTATACGTTAGCGAAAAATCGATTTTTGTCCCTCGAACGTAAACTCGAACGTTCGCCGGAGTATAAACGAATGTACTGCGACTTCATGCGCGAGTACGAACAGTTGGGTCACATGACGCGCGTGCTTGAGTACGACGAGCCTCACTATTTCCTACCACACCACGGGGTGTTCCGCGAGAGCAGTAGTACGACTAAGTTGCGAGTAGTCTACAACGCGAGTGCTGCTACCACCTCGAATAAATCGTTAAACGATATTCAGCTGCCGGGACCAGCTCTTCAGAATGATATTTTTTCCATCTTACTACGTTTTCGGCAATACAGATATGTAGCCTGCGCCGACGTCGAGAAGATGTTCCGGCAAGTCCTAATTCAACCAGACCAAAGATCGCTACAGCTGATTGTCTGGCGCGAAACTCCTACGGAACCGTTACGAGTTTATCAGCTCAATACCATTACGTACGGAATGGCTTGTGCCCCTTACCTGAGTATGCGTTGTATTCGTCAGCTGGCAGCTGAGTGCGACGATGACGTCATTGCCCAAGTCATCAGTCAGGACATATTTGTTGACGATTTAATAACGGGTCACGATGACCTTCAGCGTTTACTCGAAATATGTCAAAAAACGTACGACGTTTTACTGTCAGGATGTTTTCCCTTGCGGAAATGGACTTTTAACTGTGACGTCACCCACGATAATGTAAAAGAATATTTTATAGGCGAGCACACTCAGAATAAAACTCTCGGACTAGGTTGGAATAACGTTCGCGATGAACTTTATTTTACCACAAAAATCGACCAACCTACAGATTTGAGTAAACTCAATAAACGTACAATGTTGTCGGTTATTTCGCAAATTTACGACCCGTTAGGCTTGCTTTCCCCAGCCGTAATAATTTCAAAAAATTTACTTCAGAGCCTGTGGGTGAGCAAGGTCGATTGGGATACTTGTGTACCCCGCGACATAGCCATGACTTGGGGTAATTTCATTCAAACGTTAAGTTGTTTAAGCGATATACTTATACCTAGACATGCCCTAAGTGATCATAATACTCAACACACGGAGCTTCACATATTTACGGACGCGTCTATACATGCTTACGGCGCGTGCGCGTATATACGTTCCTATAGCGAAGGGTCAATTATTACTGTCCGATTATTATGTGGCAAAAGTAAAGTTGCGCCCTTAAAGGCAGTTACTGTTCCACGACTCGAGTTGTGCGGCGCGGTAGTAGGCGCACGCCTTTACAAAAAGATCGTCGATTCATTAAGGCTTACGTTCACTGGCGTTTATTTTTGGACGGACTCGACAATCGTTATGGGTTGGATACGTATGTCTCCTCATCTTTTAAAACCTTTCGTTCAAAATCGAGTATCTGAAATAAACGAACTCACGGGTGATTCGACCTGGCTACACGTTGATAGTAAGTCTAATCCCGCGGACTTATTATCTAGAGGATTGGGTCTTGACAATTTAGTAAATTGTAATTTATGGTGGAACGGGCCGTCGTATTTATACGATAAAAATGCGCGATTTGCTAACAATAATTCGGAAAATATCTCAAATGACGATTTACCCGAATTACGTTCACAAATCATAAGTCTGGTGTGTACCCCATGCGAACCCGTATTTAATTTCGATAGGTACTCATCTTATCTAAAATTAATTCGCACCGGCGCGTATGTACTCCGCTTTATACAAAACTCACGGCGTCGATCGGAACGTAAACAACTACGCGAAACCGGTCCCTTATCAGCAGACGAGCTGATTGCAGCGCAGCGCGTGATAGTTAGATTGGTACAGATGCAGTCATTTCCCGAAGTTTATGATTGTTTACTTAAAAATATGTCAATTAAAGTAAATAACAAGCGATCAAGTCACATCGCTAGTCTTAATGTGTTTTTAGACTCTGAAAATGAATCGCAAATTATTCGTGTTGGTGGACGCTTGTGTAATTCGCCTACATTCGAGTACAACAAGAAACACCCGATGTTATTGTGTAGCAAGCACAGGTTCACGGAGTTGTTGTTCAGACACGAGCACAAGCGCCTGCTGCACGCGAGCCCGCAGCTTCTCCTGTCCACTATGCGTGAATGTTGGTGGCCTTTAGGCGCAAGGAATTTGGCCAGGAAAATCGTTCGAAAATGTGTCATTTGCGTTCGATTTAAAGGTAAAGTTTTGAATCCTATCATGGGCAACTTGCCATCTGAACGTTTAGAACCCGGGTTTCCTTTCATTCGAACAGGCGTTGATTATGCCGGGCCAATGTTCATACTAAATCGGAGAGGCAGGGGTGCTCAACTGATTAAATCGTATGTTTGTTTATTTGTGTGCATGGTTACTCGCGCGATCCATTTAGAGCTTGTCACTAGTCTCAGTACTGAAGACTACCTCTTAGCGCTTAAACGGTTCATTAGCCGCCGAGGTAAACCTGCAGTCATATTTTCTGATAACGCGACCAATTTTGTAGGCGCAGGAAAAGATTTTTTAACCTTTATAAATTCAGAAAAAGTTATCGATTATGCCGCTAATGCCGGTATTAAATTCAATTACATCCCAGTAAATTCGGCTCATTTCGGCGGCTTGTGGGAATCCGGGGTACGCTCGTGTAAGTATCACCTTAGACGAATAGTAGGTAGTGCAAGGCTAACGTACGAGGAGTTCAGCACGGTTTTATCTCAAATTGAAGCCGTCCTCAACTCCCGTCCCATGGCACCTCTGTCCGCAGATCCTAACGACATGTCCCCCCTTACACCTGCCCACTTCCTGATCGGCCGACCACTCACTAGCCCAGCGAGCCAGGACCTGAGCGCCGAGCAGCCCACGCGCCTGGACCGCTACGCCAGGATCGAGCAACTCCGGCAACACTTCTGGCAGCGGTGGTCCAAAGAATACATCTCGGAACTTCAATTGAGGACCAAATGGAAGACGAATAAAGGCGATATCACCTTAAACAGCCTTGTCCTGATTAAAGACGACAATCTCCCGCCTCTCAAATGGCGGTTAGGACGCATAACACGGGTGTTCCCCGGAACTGACGGCGTATCTCGTGTCGCCGACATCCGCACGGCCACGGGCACCGTTCGACGTGCCTTCTCAAAGATCTGCCCGCTACTGCAGCCTGCAGACAACGACGACTGAAGACTCCTGTTGGAAGCCGGGAGCTTCCAAGGCCGGGGGCATGTTTACGCATCATGGCGACATCTGGCGGCGCCCGGCGGCAACTCTAACCGACCCCCTCCCTGACGGAGCGAACACGAATAAGCCCGAAGCGACTACAGCACAGCTACCACGTCATTGTAATTTTATATATTTAATTCGCATTAAAAAACCTGGAATACACCAAAGCGAGTTTCTATTTGGATTGGAGTCGAAGAGGCCACCGGATCCTGCACACCCACTCTCCAACTTTAATGCGTTTTAACTTGGTCATTCTTTGTTAATTTGATAAAACAAAAAATACGTGTCTAATATTTTTTTATTATCTGACTGACGGACTACTTATAATTTCGATTTCTTCACCCTGTCGTCATCCCTATTACAATATAATACAAATACACTTTATTGAACACAAAAAAACAATTACACAAGTAAACACGAATAAAAAAGAAGAAGGGTGACAACAGGCGGTCTTATCGCTAAAGAGCGATCTCTTCCAGACGACCTTTGGGTAGAGAAATGTGTGAAAAAAGGGAGGTGGATATTAGAATTACATACAATGAATAATTGAAATGTATACAAATCATAGAAAAAAAAAATAGAATAAAATAAAATAAATATTCATTGACTTATTTACATAGGGTCAAGCAAAAGGTTCTGACGATATTTTAACCACAGTATCAGCTATCGATTCTATGCATGTTTTTTTGGGTGAAGGAAAACATCGTGAGGAAACCTGCACGCACCTGCGAAGTAATTCAAAGATGTGTGTGCAGTCCCCAATCCGCACTAGGCCCGCGTGGGGAGTATAGCCCAAACCCTCTCGTGATGAGAGGCCTGTGCCCACTAGTGGGACGCGAATAGGCTGTAGTAGTAGTTATAAGTAGTCACACGGCGGACACGGCCTATAAAAGCACGATTCCGAACACAATTCGAATGAAGTGTCAATGTTTGCGTGCGAGGACGTCTGTTCTGTACACTTGTAAATGTGTGTGTACCAGTACGGGGGCCAATGATCCACTCTCCATCTCCGGATGATACAAATGACGGTAAGGGCGAGTTGGGCGCGAGTTGCGCGCCGGCTAGATTCAGGCGGGTGATTCCGTGGCCATTCTGTATGTAGTACTATTAAATATTCTGTGGTATAGTCACCTTCATATCGCAGGTGGCAAGTTGCCCCGCGCGCGGTACAGACAGCCACGACCGTTCTTCTCTCAATTCTTCTGCAGCAGAATACTCTGGGATGGGCTCGCTACACTCGCTTATTGTGTTTGTCGATCTGTCAATACGTAATTTTTTTGCATTAATATAATACTAATAATTTATTTGTGAAACAAGCGTACATACAGGTCTTAAAAAAGAAAATCATCCATTCCATGTTTTCCCATTTCTGGGGTACAAAATTTTAAAATAATAACATAATGTTGATCTTGATAATATTAATTACAAAAATTGGTCATATTCAATAAACAGTTAATAATAAAAAAATAATAAAAAACAAATAATTTACTGTCAGAAAGAAAATAAATGAATTATAATGTACAATTTTCTATAAATTCACTAATTGAATAAAAACAATTATCTATAAGGAAATTAAATAATGATCTTTTGAATTTTGTGTAAGGCAGCATTTTGAATATCCGATAAATATGTTGTATAATATTTGTAAATGAAGCCCATTGCACTTCATTTAATATTTTGGCGCGCATTTGCGCTTTGTTATTTGACCTACGTCCAGCGTGCCTCTGTGGAGAATGGTTCATGTTGCATGATGGTTTATAAATTATAATTGACAAATGAGAGTGACAGATAAAGAAAAAGCTTGAAGACGTGTAAGACGAATTATAAAAGGATTGTGAGATAATAGCTTTAAATGTTGTTTCTCTTATTTCAGGTAAGGTAAATTGTTATATAAAACGTAATTTAAAAGTGTATGTGACGTGTGATTAATAAAAATCTCTTATTTCAGAGCAACACAATTCAGTTTTATTTCACATTATATATTATTGCCAAATTTTTTTTTCCATATAGTGAGAGTCTTGTTTTGGGCATGACTAATTGTTTTTTATGCGTGCCCCTCCTTAATATCGAGGATTTAAAAAACGATGGATTATTTTTTACGAATTAACACATTTCAAAGCAAGCAAAATACCAGAAGATCACCTCTACTTTTTATTCCACTGCGCTAGAAGGAGGGTTATGTTTTTCGCGTGTATGTATGTATATTTCTTTGGCACGTTGTGTAGCCTAAATGGCTAGATGGATTTTAGCTTGCGAGGTGTCGTTGGAGTTTCTCGGGCGTGCGCTTGTGTTAGCTGTGCTGTGACGTCATCGATATCACGTGCTCCCCTCCCGCTAGCCCGTCTCCTTACCTCCAGGGAGGGTCGGGCGCGAAGTTGGCGACCGATAGCCCCAAGTGCCCAGCAGTGGACTAACCTCCTAGTCTCCTGCTCATCACTGGCCACTGAACCCAATGGGACCGGCTCTGGAGGCTCGTCTTCTGACTCCAGTGAATGGATGCTGGCACTGTCCAAGCTGCATTGATCGTCCTCTGGAGGCTGCAACAATCAATATGGGCAGGTTTCCTAATGATGTTTTATAAGTTTTAAAAAACTTATAAAACATTCCTTCAAAAGAGAAAAGAAAGGCCTATAAAAGCACGATTTCGAACACAATTCGAATGAAGCATCAATGTTTGCGTGCGAGGACGTTTATACACTTGTAAATGTGTGTGTACCAGTACGCGGGCCAACGATTCACTCTCCATCTACGGACAAAACCAATGACGGTAAGGGCGAGTTGGGCGCGAGTTGCGCGCCGGCTAGATTCAGGCGGGTGATTCCGTGGCCATTCTGTACGTAGTACTATTACATATTCTGTTCTATTGTGTTACTTAGATCGAGATCAAAACCAGAGCACGTGAGGTATACATTATTGTTACGGCTCAGAGTATAATTGCTATCTTTTTTTTCTTAGCGAATTGAGAGCATTGTTCGTTCTCACGATGTTATACAATACGCGTTAAAGTGATGTTTGGAGACTGGGTTACTTTTTACGAACTGTCTGTAAAAAAATATACTAGTTGCGCATGACTATTCCCGCGTGTCACTAATGAAAAGTTAAAGAGAAAGACATTACAGTACTAGCTTCTGCCCGCGACTTCGCCCGCGTGGAATTCGGTTATCGCGCTCTCGCGGGAACTATGCGTTTTTCCGGGATTAAAAGTAGCCTATGTCCTTTCCCGGGACCCCAACTATCTCCGTGCCAAATTTCATCTCAATCGGTCCAGCGGTTGAAGCGTGAAGAGATAACAGACAGACAGATAGACAGACAGAGTTACTTTCGCATTTATAATATTAATATGTATGTGTTTCTCTATATAAGTATTTATATCGTTGTCTAGAATCCATAGTACAAGCTTTGCTTAGTTTGGGGCTAGGTCAGTATGTGTGAAATGTTCCAAGATATTTATTTATTTATTCCCTGTCATACAGGGAAGGTTTAGAAAGAAAGAAAAACAGGATAAATCTAAAGGAACAGAAAATAGTTATTTGTTATGCAAGGCTGCAAAGTTGTTGTTTGCTGTGAGTGCGTGATTGAGACCCGAGTGAGCGAAGGATTCTAGGGTTGAACCACGAGCGAAGCGAGTGGTTCAAATATAGAATCCTGAGTGTAACGAGGGTTTCAAGGCACGAGACAGCAAAAGACTTTGCTGCTGAGCGAAACACAAAATTTTTCACCTCACGCGCGATTTTTCGGGAAGAAGACTTAGTTCGGCGTCACGTACAGTTTGTGCTAACTCTGGAGGAGTTAAATTCGTATCTTCATCTAGATCGCTTCATCTAGATTCTAGATCGCTCATATTTTCTTTATTACTTCGTTTCTAAATTACAAAACCAGCAATCTAAAACTTTTTTTTTTGTTTTTTTTCCGGAGGTTGCGTTCCAAATCACTCCTACTCGTACTTCAAGATTCAATTATTCATTGAATACAGTTAAAATATACACATATTTAAGTATTTTTGTGATAAAACATAGTGAAATAATGAAATACATCTGAAACGGTGTATTATTAATATAATTTTATTAATGATGATATTAAGTAAATTGAACCTTTATAAAACTCTCACGACGAATTGCGTTTCAGAACGTATCGTTGTTTTTTTATTGTGACAGTGGCGTCATGCGTCGTTCGAATTTCAAAAACACTTTCCACGCTAGCGGATAAAAACAACTTTTGCGCTCGGATATCAAGCTGCAAAACGACCACTTTCGAGCCAGTGAGGTGAAATAGTTATTTGTTATGCAAGGCTGCAAAGTTGTTGTTTGCTGTGAGTGCGTGATTGAGACCCGAGTGAACGAAGGATTCTAGGGTTGAACCCCGAGCGAAGCGAGTGGTTCAAATATAGAATCCTGAGTGTAACGAGGGTTTCAAGGCACGAGACCGCAAACGACTTTGCTGCTGAGCGCAACACAAAATTTTTCACCTCACGCGCGATTTTTCGGGAAGAAGACTTTAGTTCGGCGTCACGTACCGTTTGTGCTAACTCTGGAGGAGTTAAATTCGTATCTTCATCTAGATCGCTTCATCTAGATTCTAGATCGCTCATATTTTCTTTATTACTTCGTTTCTAAATTACAAAACCAGCAATCTAAAACTTTTTTTTTTGTTTTTTTTCCGGAGGTTGCGTTCCAAATCACTCCTACTCGTACTTCAAGATTCAATTATTCATTGAATACAGTTAAAATATACACATATTTAAGTATTTTTGTGATAAAACATAGTGAAATAATGAAATACATCTGAAACGGTGTATTATTAATATAATTTTATTAATGATGATATTAAGTAAATTGAACCTTTATAAAACTCTCACGACGAATTGCGTTTCAGAACGTATCGTTGTTTTTTTTATTGTGACAGTGGCGTCATGCGTCGTTCGAATTTCAAAAACACTTTCCACGCTAGCGGATAAAAACAACTTTTGCGCTCGGATATCAAGCTGCAAAACGACCACTTTCGAGCCAGTGAGGTGAAATAGTTATTTGTTATGCAAGGCTGCAAAGTTGTTGTTTGCTGTGAGTGCGTGATTGAGACCCGAGTGAACGAAGGATTCTAGGGTTGAACCACGAGCGAAGCGAGTGGTTCAAATATAGAATCCTGAGTGTAACGAGGGTTTCAAGGCACGAGACCGCAAACGACTTTGCTGCTGAGCGCAACACAAAATTTTTCACCTCACGCGCGATTTTTCGGGAAGAAGACTTAGTTCGGCGTCACGTACCGTTTGTGCTAACTCTGGAGGAGTTAAATTCGTATCTTCATCTAGATCGCTTCATCTAGATTCTAGATCGCTCATATTTTCTTTATTACTTCGTTTCTAAATTACAAAACCAGCAATCTAAAACTTTTTTTTTGTTTTTTTTCCGGAGGTTGCGTTCCAAATCACTCCTACTCGTACTTCAAGATTCAATTATTCATTTAATACAGTTAAAATATACACATATTTAAGTATGTTTGTGATAAAACATAGTGAAATAATGAAATACATCTGAAACGGTGTATTATTAATATAATTTTATTAATGATGATATTAAGTAAATTGAACCTTTATTTTAATAAAACTCTCATGACGAATTGCGTTTCAGAACGTATCGTTGTTTTTTTATTGTGACAGTGGCGTCATGCGTCGTTCGAATTTCAAAAACACTTTCCACGCTAGCGGATAAAAACAACTTTTGCGCTCGGATATCAAGCTGCAAAACGACCACTTTCGAGCCAGTGACGTGAAAAAATATTTGTATGGGAATCGAGTTCGGGTGATACGAAGTACTTCTAAATATATAAAACTCAAAGGTGACTGACATAGTGAACTATCAACGCACAGCCCAAACCAACGGACGGATCGGGCTGAAATTTGGCATGCAGGTAGATGTTATGACGTAGGCATCCGCTAAGAAAGGATTTTGCAAGATTCCCACGGGAACGGGAAAAATCGGGATTTTACTTTTTAATATTTCTGCGCATACGAAGTTGCGGGGAAGAGCTAGTTTGATATAAAATAGTCCCAAGTCAAATACAGTTGTAAATAAGACGTCCTTGTCAACACGGAAGTTATCAGACTCGAAGTGGATGTCAGAGTTGTCTTACCAGCTGGATTCTCCTCCGGGGCGCCCCAGGGCTTCGCGGCGTGTGGCGGAGCGCTACGCTGCCCGTGTAAGGGTCTAGCAGGGCTTGGTAGGCGGACCGGTCTTCTTGGGTCGAGGAGGATACCACGTCAGGGGAATCTAGATCCTGGAGGATAAGAGTTGAGCTATATTTGAGTGCCGAGCTAGCGAAATATTATACAGGCTCCAGCAAAACGTTGTGACGATCTTTTACTCACAGAATCGGCTGTTAAATTCTCCACGCCTCTTCACGATTCAACCGCTGGACCGATTTGGATGAATTTTGGTATAGAGATAGTTGGAGTCCCGGGAAAGGACATAGGCTACTTTTTATCCCGGAAAAACGCATAGTTCCCGCGGGAGCGCGATAACCGAATTCCACGCGGACGAAGTCGCGGGCATTCAAATTCAATTATTTATTCAGCAAATTGGCCACATAGGGGCACTTTTACACGTCAGAAAAAGAATTTACTAGAGCTTCCTAGACCTATTGCTTGAGAAGAAGCGCCGCAACAAACTCAAGCAGAAGGCCTTTTTTTTTAATTTCCACATAGTGACAAAATTTACATATACATATAGGTACGTACTAAAATTACATTGAAGGGATGTATAGTCCCTCACTTAAACTTAAATCTAAAATCTTAGAGATGTATAGTCTCCAAGGGTCCAGAAAAAAAAACATGGAGATGGCCTCCAGTTTCAAATAAATATAAATTCCATAGATGTCGACAGTCTCAAAATGTCAATAAATAATGAAATACATCATGTATAAAAGAGTTCATTAATACATGTCAATAAGAACATGATGAGGTCTCTCGCTTAAAATGTTTGACTTAGTAATATATTTAAAGCTAATGATTATTTTTAAATATCGATTCTAAGCAGGTTTTTATAAGAGCCCTGTGCCCAGCAGTGGGACATGTATTATAGGCAGATGTTGTGAGTGAAAGTTAGTGGTGCTTACCTTTTTTGGAATGTTGGATTTCAACTCAATGGGTAGATCGAAGTTGGGCATCGACCGGAGTTGAGAAGGTGACTCCACCCAATCGGCAACCTGGAAAATAAATGCTATTATAAAAGAAAACCGGCCAAGTGCGTGTCGGGCCACGCGCAAAGTATAGGGTTCCGAAGTTGACGATGCCCACAGTACCTTTCTAAGACTTATTTAGCATCTTAACTAGCCTGTGGTATGACGTGCCCGCCCGACGCCGCTGCCGCTCGAGAAAAATCATTGGTTTTTTTAATCATTTCATAAGTTGGTCGACTATGACTCGTAAATGTGTACAGCCTACTTAGCTGTGATAGTTTTCCTTTCAACTAAGTTATATATGCCACAACCGTGATTGTTTTCAGCCATCCAAATACCACCATTTAGCTGGCAGGGGGGGACACGCGACTCTAACAAAAAATATCACTTTAAAGCTTAATATTTCACAAACGCATCACTTAATCAAAAAATGGTTTTTACAAACCCACGATTTTTTTAAGACCTATTCAGCGATATGCCATATCATGGGGTACGCAAGAAAATACATCCCCACTTTACAAGTAGGAGGTACCCTATAAAAAAATATTTTTCAAAATTTTATTGTACCACTTTGTCACCGTAACTAATATGTATATTCATACCAAATTACAGCTTTCTAGAACTAAGCACCTCCGAGAAATAGTGCGGACAGACGGACGGACGGACGGGGTTCGATTCCGGCACGCACCTCTAAGTTTCCTTATGTGCGAAATTCAATTTATTTACCACTGAGCGGTTTCGGTGAAGAAAAACATCGTGAGGAAACCTGCACGCATCTGCGAAGTAATTCAAAGATGTGTGTGAAGTCCCTAATCCGCACTGGGCCCGCGTGGGGACTATAGCTCAAACCCTCTCGTGATGAGAGGAGGCCTGTGCCCAGCAGTGGGACGCAAATAGGCTGTAGTAGTAATATACTTACCCCAGTATGGAACTCTTCAATCACCGATCCATCCGCCTCATTTCTCTTCGGTGTACTCTGACCTATTGTCAGTACCTCCAGCCTGTTCAAACCATCATCTTTAGTTCTATTAGCAACAAGCTTCCGTGGGATATCCTCGAAACAGTTTGCTGTCCTCTTCTCCACAAACCTAGCGACATCTGGCGGACTCGTTACATCTATAGTACTGCTTAATATATGACTCTCGGCTGTGATAAAGTTTTCATTAAAGTAGAGGTTATTTTTACTTGTGTTCCGTTGTGGACTGTAAAAACCATTCGTTTCACATCTCTCGTCCTCTATACACGATAAACTAAGATCTTTGTCATCATGTTTCTTCGGAATTAAGTCCGGATAGTTTTCATCCGGACTCCCTAAACCCATCAACGGATGATTCGTTGTTGAAGTTAAGGTGGAACTGAACTTTGGGTTAACGAATAAGTGCTTCGGTTGCTTGTCATCCGGGGAACCGATTTGTAAGCCGTTCATGTTTGATATTAGGCTTTCGCTCAATTCTGGTCCCGATAGCCTTAGAACTTGAGGATTTTGGAGACGGAGCACATGGTCCAGGGTTAGGCTCTGTTCCTGGTCCTCGAAGTCTGATGACAAGTTGGAGATTGGTGTGTCCTGCATGGAGCGAAGTGACTCCGAACCGGTGTCCATTTTCTCGTCTGATGATTGGGAGCTGTTCTCTTCATTCAGTCGAGGAGTTCGGGTGGTGCTGAGGAAATTTTGAGTGTTAGTTCAGTATTTAGATATGTAATGAATGTCAGTTTGTCACATTCATGTGTGATAATGGGAATCTTCAGAATAGATATGAATATGCGAATGCTTATACATATTTAGAAATAGCCTAAGAAAATTAACAAGGAATTTAATCTAAATAACGTAACGGACAAGTTATCATTCATTTTATCCATATTACGTAATATTATGGATGCGAAAGTAACTCTGTCTGTCTGTCTGTCTGTCTGTTACCTCCTCACGCTTCAACCTCTGGACCGATTGAGATGAAATTTGGTATGGACATAGTTGGAGTTCCGGGAAAGGACATAGGCTACTTTTAATCCCGGAAAAACGCATAGCTCTCGCGGGAACGCGGTAACCGAATCCCAAGCGGGCGAAGTCGCGGGCAGAAGCTAGTTTAAAAAATAAAATCAATTTCACCGTTTTTTTTTTTGGCCATTACGTTGGCCGCTGCAAACGCAACTAAACGTTACAGGTTTCCACAACTTAGAAGGCGCGTGGATTAAGTAAAAATAGACTCTGCGTCAACGGCTTAAGTGCTTCACCGCGCGCCTTCTAAGTTGTGTCGTGCTGTGCCTGCAAGCATTCGCAAAACATTCCCATCATTCGATCTCTCTCAGCGAAAGCGAATAACGATGAAAATGTTTAAAAATAAAAATGATGCGAATTGATGGGAATTTACATATTACTACAGCCTATTTACGGCCCACTGCTGGGCACAGGCCTCCTCTCATCACGAGAGGGTTTGGGCTATAGCCTCCACGCGGGCCCAGCGCGGACTGGGGACTTCACACACATCTTTGAATTACTTCACAGATGCGTGCAGGTTTCCCCACGATTTTTTCCTTCACCGAAAAGCTCAGTGGCAAATTCAAATTGAATTTCACACCTATAAAAAAGAAACAAAGTATATCCACGACAAATCAACAAACTAGATCGCAAAGGTAATAACGAATTAAGGGGCACAATATGTTATTGAGAACTCTTGGTTTGAAGGAAATCCACTTTAAATTTTACTCAAGGCCCTTCATAGACCCAGCTCAGCCGTCACTGTCACTCGTACAACGAGTGAAAGAGAAAGCGCTACGCACAGAACGCCCGATTTAGTTAGTATTTAACGCGTTTTAATTTCTATAAAAATAGCGTCTAAAAACATGGCATTTATAAAGCTGTCGATGTATGCATGTAATATGGATATTTTTTGTGTTATAATTAGTTTTACACTGTTTGATATAATAAACTGGAGTAAAGTCGGATTAGCGGTCCGAGTTAGAGGTTACTTTGGAATTAAATTGTATCGAGCGAAGTTTCGTGAAACGTGTATCGAAAGCTGTCAATGTAAGGATGATATAATCAAATATAACATATGTTTTTTTTTCATATTTTTAACTTTTAACATTTCTTAGAAAAGTATGATCTCAAATGAGCAATTTGACGATGCTGGGTCAGGGAAGGGCCTTAAGTAAAGTTAGAGGGGCGAGCCGGAATCGAACCCCCGACCATCTGCAAGAGAGGCGGTAGGTCGAACCACTAGGCCACCACGGATAATTTGCATGGCATATGTAGAATAAGTCGCGTCTGAAACTTGACGTCAAAAGAAACTATCAAGTCGAGAGGACTATATAAACGATACTGAACAAAAATAACGATTTTAAGAAAAAAATACTGTATGTATGTCTGTTCGGATTTAACTCGAAAATTACTGGACGGATTGCTACTAAATCTGGTATGGGGGTAGTTTATAATACTGGTCAACATACAGACTACTATTTATCCCGAAAAAATGCATAGTTCTCATGGGAAAGCTATTCCCGAATGCGGACGAAGTCGCGGGTAGAAGCTAGTTTACTAATGACCTACTACTGCTAGGTTTTCTTATTTTTTACAAGCTTGTTACAAAAATTTTAAATATTGGGCAATTTTTGTCTTTTGTGTGAATGTTTCACTAAATGGTACCATCTAAATGTCTTGACCATTATACTATTCAAATGAGTTTAGCAGTTAGGATGGGAAAAGAAAGTTTATACAATGGTGGAGGTGAAATTTAGCACATGCCTTTGTCATGATGGAGTTCAGAATGAAATGAAGAACATAATGTTATATGGTAAAGTTGAAAATAAATAATCATACAATACAATACAATATACTTTTTAATACAGATGCTCAAAAAGTAAACATTTCAATACCTGTTTAACGTGCCAAAAGTTTATCGTTTCCGAATGAGCGTTTTTTGTTTTTTGACACCTAGTAAGCGTACCAAAAGTTGTTTTTTTACGAACTAGTGTGTAAAGTTTTTTACGTCACACCAGGCCGAAAAGCGGGATTTACCGCCCTTGGGCGCTACGAAAAATCCCTCTTCACGGCCAGGTGGTGACGTAAAATCGTATACTAACCACGGGCGGTCGTAAAGAAATCCTCAGACTAGATTATAGCCCTCGCCTCCGGCTCGGGCCTCAATTACCCGCGATCTGAGACTTTCTCTACTTGACCGCCCTAGGTGTGTAATGTACTATGAGCTTCATCCTGTTTGTTTATTTCTTTATTCTTTTTTTTCGCAAATGTATTAAAAAATGTCGGTTGATACACATGCGAAATTGTCATCTAAATATATAAAACTCAAAGGTGACTGACTGACTGACAGTGATCTATCAACGCACAGCCCAAACCACTGGACAGATCGGGCTGAAATTTGGCATGCAGGTAGATGTTATGACATAGGCATACGCTAAGAAAGGATTTTGCGAAATTCCCACGGGAACGGGAAAGACACGGGATTTTTCATTTTAATATTTCTGCGCATACGAAGTTGCGGGGAAAAGCTAGTTTTGTTATAAAATGACAAACTTTTCACACTTTTTTCTTTTTATTATTATTATAGACGGATGGAAAGTGGTTACGCCCGCCTACTTGCATCAAAGTATATAATTATTGAACACCGCACATTCAAGGACACAAATGAAAACATCCCGATGTCAGAAACACAATATAGTAACATAATCAAACACAATATAGTAATATTATTAAGTTTTTATTGTAAATTAACAGTCAGTAATAAAGGCTTATTTTATACACATTCAAGGAACAGTACAAACATAATGTAATCCACATTCATCCCTCTCTTCATGCAAGTTTATTTATAATAAGGGAGCTGACCCGAGGAACTTCGTACCACTACATACTGCCTAATAGTCATGTGTGACATGAGCTGTCAATTGCGGAAGACGGTGGAAGCCAATTTGAAAATCATATTTAAAATCATCATGATTTTTTTGTGTGCATTTTTTGATATTTTTATAGTTAGTATCCTATTTTGGGCGGAGATAAATCCACAAAACAAAGATCGTCAAAATTGGTACAGCCGTTCTCGAGTTATATGTGGTGTAACTAACACGAATTTGTTTTATATATACATATATATATAGATAGATAGATATAGAGATAGATATTGCAGATATAACATGTACAAAATAATACCTTATATCAAATACAAATACATGATTTAAGACACAATTCTACACCATTTAATATCGAAAAAGTTTCTAATAGGATTATCAAGATTCAACATCTTGTTACTTAAATAATGCTTATTAGAGGTAGAACTTAATAATAAATTGTCAAGAAAAGGGTAGGATTGAAATATTCAATTTTAAATACGTTATCATCGAAATAGCTGAATCTCAAAGCTTATCAAGTATTTTTCCTAAAGAATACTACGTCGTCACATTTTTGTATTGGAATATCAATCGCCTACAAAGGAATTTTAATTAAAAATAGATTGAAATATACACCCATTAAAATAAATTGTTTATAATCGAAAATAGCAGTAAAAGAAACTGTGGTAATGTTAAAAACTTACTTCATCAGCGTAATTAAAGGCTGCCCGGAACAGCAAAGTTCACTAAACAATTATAAAGAACACAATAAACTTGAAATAAATTTACCTTCTGATCGAATTCACTTGACGTCTCGAATGCAGGGCAAGTGGCGTAAACAGATAAAATATGAGACTGTTCGAGTTATCGTTATGATCGCCGACACATATTACGTCAGTTCCGAGCTCACGTAAAATTAGGGTACTGTAAAAATAAGCGAAAACTATTTACACCAAAACAAGAATAGTAAAGCGCTTTCTACACGGGATAGGCTCGCCTAATGTGGGGTTCAGGTGAAATCCAAATTTGTAAACTTTTTATGAGAATAAATGATTTGATTTGGATTTGATTCCTGCATTTTCCTAACCTAATATAGTTTACCAGTGGTCTACCATGTTGACGTGATAAAAGTTTATCTGATTCGACGAAACGAGGTTGTATTGAATATTGAAGACAATAGGTAATTTCATAGAATGTACACTTGAAATTCGAAGTAAGCATTGATTTACAGTTTTCTTTCTACTCTTTAACGTTTTCTTCATTCGAGCAAAAACTGTGTGACTGTGAACTACATAATTGCACTAAACATGGGTAAGAGATTTTAAGAAATAAATCCTTTGGCTTTTAGGTACAAAAATATTCATTTAAAACAAAATTAGAATATCGTTCAAAACATACAGTGCCGTAAGCGGTGGCAGTTCAAAAGCAATACTAAAGTTCAAGTTTCCACTATTATACAAGAAGAAAGTGAATAAGATGCATTGGTTACCTTACCAGAATCACTAATATTGTGAACTGAAATCAAAAATTAACATGAATATTCGCTTTCACGCCTATTCATGAAAAATAGTCGTATGTTATTACTAGCTTGTCTGTTTGTCTGTCTGTTATCTCTTCACGCTTCAACCGGAAGACCGATTTTGATGAATTTGAGTTAGTTGGTAACTCCAACTATCTCCATACCAAATTCATGAAAAGGACATAGACTACTTTTATCCCGGAATTACAAATAGTTCCAGTGGGAACGCGATAACCGAATTCCATGCGGGCGAAGTCGCGGGCGGAAGCTAGTATTTGATAAGTCATTAAAAGAAGAATTTATAATCCGATGCAAAGCATGACTAATAACAACAATATAACGAACAACAGCATACTAAAATTCTTTAGTATGAATCTATGAGAACATTTGAATAACACTCGTGTTAGTATATCCCGAAAGAAACATTTATTGTTGTTAAAACTTGACGGATGTCCTCAATTTCTCACATAACACTGAACCATTTCTTCCAGTGTCAGGTATTGCTATTTCCGTTTGTTTTATAAATATTGATCCACAGGAAAGTATTAGTAGGCGGCTGAAACTGAAATTATCGTAGTCGGAATAAGACTCACCTGTGAACAGTTGTATGTGAAGAACAATTAAAATTTAATTTTTCCTTCCATAATTTTTTAGGTAATTTAAAAATAGTCAAGATGCAGTTTGGTGGCTTGTTAATTTTAACTTACCTCGTTTTGCCTGCAATTTTCGCGGAAGATGTTAGTTGTAAGTATATCAACTTTTTGATTGCACTTTTTACACACCAAATTTATTACCAACACAAACATTTTATCAGATTTTGTACGCAGAGATTTTCTTTTTCACATTCTGGACTAGTTATTTGCCATCTGTCACAATTTTTATCATAAATCTTTCAGATCAAGCTTGTGTCGATAAATATTCAAGAAAAGGTTATCAGCCATGGCAGGAATGGTCTGACCATTACACTTGTCATAGGTACAGATGTGAAATTAGAGACGGCAAATACTTCATAGCTGCGGTTGGGTAAGGAAATGTGGTATTCAATATTAGATTACCCAAGAATTTAAAATATTTTGTTAGCAATAAACTGGAAGAATGTGACTTTGACTTGATTGAAACGTTTTTTTTTCTACAGTTGCCGAAAGCCAAAAATACCTGAGAATGCTCTGGAATGTCATGAATATATTGAAGATGAGAATGTTGGTGAGTAGTGCTGAAATGACATCTGTGGGAAAGGGCTTATCTACTAAATATGTTCAATCACTTATTGTCTCGTCAGAATTCCCAACTTGCTGCGCTCGGTTAAGATGCGTCGTTGAAGTGAATGGCGAGAGAATCGTCCAAACCAGAGGACAGCCTGGAGAGCTCTTCCCCGATAAGTATGAAGGAAAACATTTCTAAGACGTGTAACGAAACGATAAAAATGGGCAACAAAGAAACCAATTTAACCAATGCAAAAATTTGGCCCATTTCATTCAGTATATATTCTAAGCCAGTACAGTCATTCAGGGCATCATTAACATTTAGTACTGAAACAGATTCGGCTTTTCCAAGTTTCACAATTTTATTTGTTTCAAAAGACGAAGATATTTTTTAAAGGTTTTCGTGTAATGATTTATTTTACACTAGTCTGTAAAAATTACATATAATCAATTTCAGACCATGGAAGGGACAGCAGAACGAGCCCAATCCCGCAGTAGTCGGTATGGGAGGCATTCCACAGAACCCCGTCAACGGAGAACCTCAGGGACAACCTGCTCCCGGAATGTTCAACAGCAGAGGCGCAGGCAAGAACACTAAGCTTATTTAGGTATTCTATCCATTAACGAGACCTGGGCCCGATTTTTCAACCGTCACTTGAAATTCATTCTCCGAGTTACGATCATTCAGTACTTAATTTATTCCACGACTTATTCTGACGGTTGAAAAATCACCCATAAGATTTATCGAGTTAATGGGTAAAAAAAATATTTACTTTGAGTTGAATTTGTTCGGTGTATAACTGCCTAAAAGAATCAGGTAATAAAATCATGTAAAAAAAACGGCTAATAAATCCCCTTAGCTGGCTTAATCGTATTACTCATGTACGGTAAAATAAATACTAAGTTTAATAATACATTTATTACTCATTGCATATTCACGTTTTTTTTTTTACTGAGTTTGTCATGATTTATACCTTAATAAAGTGTTTTATTAATAGCCAACGATATTCCCGACAGCGGATGGCAACGATATTAGCGGACGGCGGTATGTGGACCCTTATCCAGCCCAGCAAATGCAAGATTCACCACGCAAGAAGAGATCCACCGCCCTTTCATTTTTCGATAGAAGCCTAGTGCATGAAATGGGACCTTACCAATCTCATCACGCCAAAATCCATGGTTACTCACCAGAAAAGTATACGTCATACTTTTCTAATAGCGGCAAAAGTCTAAGCAATTTGAAATATCTTTTCCAAAATCATAATTGAAGAGAAAATTAAAAACGTTTATCTTTGTGTTTATATTATGCACAACACATTTTAATCTTTTATTAAAAATAACTATTATTAATCTATTTTTGGCTTTGTTAATCGCATACATAATACTTGTTTACTGTAGGTATTTTTGTTTATGCACCTAATAAATAAAATGAAAAATAAATAAATCAATATGCGTGCCGCAAGTGAAACCAATGCATTTAATTTGTTATTTGTTATAAGTTTACGTAGTTATTCATAATACTCTTGTCTATTATTGTTTTATTTTATGTCTAGTTTTTTATAAAATAAATTTTCTGTTATATTCAAGTCTCGCATTTATTACCCTTCATATGTCATTTATACGATCATTAATGAAATTTATGAATAACTAACCGTTTCCCACTGACTTCGTCCCGCGTAGACTTAGAATCTGCGTACCCGACGATACTATACATATAGATAGTTATAGGTATAGAAGTATAGAAAAAACTGGTTTGATCCGCAGAAAACCCTTTTTCGTTAAAATATCGGCATAAAAAGTATCCTATGTTATTCTCAGGGTCTCAAACTATATCCAAATTTCATCCAAATCGGTCCAGTCCTTTACGACGTGAAGGAAAGACAAACAAACACACTTTCACATTTATAATGTTAGTAATACTAACTCATTATTTAATCCATACTAACTTAGTATGGATTAAATAATGAGTTTATTCAGAAAAGAACAAGTTAAAAAATTAAAAATAAACTACAAATAGCATTAAAACTACAGAAATAAAAAGAAATAAAGCTAAACAGTAATCTAAAAACCTAAATGATGGATTTAGTTATGATCCCTTTTGGTTTATAATTCATACATTTTATTATGATTTTTACGGAAGATTTTATGTATGTAATGAATGTAATATTCATATATTATTTTTTTTTTTTTTTTTTTTCCCTTCTTTAATGGCTTTCACATCTCGTATTGGGCGACGAGATGTATTTCGCCAATGTCGATGTTGACATAGGACACGCCAGGAGAATGTTCGGTAAAATAATTTTGAAGTTTTGGAAGGATTTCACAGGAGACCTAAAACAAATTGTGTAACAAATGTTATGGACAACACAGACAACACAGGACGATAACAAACATTAATGTAACGACAAGTTAGAGGAGACGGAAGGTAGTTAAAAGATGTACGGAAAGGACTGTAGCCACCACCATACATAGATTTAGTAAAAGCGTTTATAGAGTTATATTGTGTACTTGTATATATTTAATGAGATGAAGAACAAAGCGAGAACTCGAGTAACAGAGAAGAGAGTGAAAGTTTATAGGCCGCGGAATTTCTTTAGGTAAAACATCATATAGCGAGTAACTGTATTTGGGACATTCAAAAAAGATGTGATCCAATGTGCCCTCGTCCAAGCCACATTCGCAAAGAGAGTGATTCCGAACCCTGATTTTGGCCAAAAAAACTGGTGTACATACATGACCCAGGCGAAGCCGGCATATATTATTACATACTTACGCTTGCTTAGTACTGAATGAGTGACTGTCAGAGACAGTACAACCGAATCCATAAGAGGGTGCGCGCACTAGTGACTCTTGTCGCCCGCGATAGTTTCGTCTCTCTATCAAGTCCTAGAAGATGTATGAAGATGTGCGCACTGGCGATTTTTGTCACCCGCGACAGTTTCTCAGTTCACTTTGGAGACGTGATTTTTGAGTGACATTTTTTTTTGTCACGGCAACAAAAGTCACCAGTGCGCGCACCCGCATAAGCCAAGCCAAATGTGAGCTTTCTATTCTTCGACCAATAGAAAGCTCACATTTGGAAAATAGGAGCGTAGGGGAGCACTAAAGAGAAGTTTCCACAATTCCTACGTGAACTCGATAATACAGCGCCAACGTGTGGGTGGGAAAGGGGTGGGACGACTAGTATGAATTGTAATAATCTACAGAAATATAAATCTGTAAATCACTAGCTCCTGCCCGCGACTTCGGCCGCGTGGAATTCGTTAATAGCATTCCCACGGGAACTATGCATTTTTCGGGATAAAAAGTAGCCTATATGTTGTCCAGTGTTATAAACTTCCATCATATCAAATTTTGTTGCAATCCGTCCAGTACTTTGCGAGTAGAATCTGGACAGACAGACATACATACATACAGACAATTTTTCTACAAATCGTTAATTTGTGTTCAGAATCGTTTATACAGACAGTCCCCTCGACTTGATAGTTTCTTTTAATTTTCATGTTTCAGACGCGACTTCTTCTACAGACTCATTATTATATTAGTATAGATTAAAAGATGCAGAACCCTTCGACGTTTATTTTTACTACAAACATTCAAACTTTTATGTTCATAAAAAAACATTACAATAAATAAAACAGTGGCTTGAATGAACTAATCAAGAGCAGGAATGTCAATGTCAAAATAACCAAACAACACAGAGAAATGTTGAAAATGCACAAAGCGTTAAATTACATCTCGTCGCCCAATACGAGATGTGAAAGCCATTAAAGAAGGAAAAAAAAAAAAAAAAAAAGCGTTAAATCTTATCAGCAATTATTCTTAATTGAATTGCTGGCACTCGTTTATTAATGACTCGTTTGAGTTATGAACGTACATTAGGTACGTTCAAAATGCCTGGAATCGCTTAAGTCGTCGCCAAACACAATAAAAGTGAATGTTTTGACTCGGTAACATCAACATCTTTTGTACCATTATGGTTGAACCGGAGTTGCCTTTTGCTTGCGGAATGCCTAACTGCGGCATGACTTTTACGAATGAGGATCACCTGCACGTACACACGAAGAAACACGATATGGTGCTGCAATTAGGCATGGAGCAGAAATCTGCATTTGTCGGTACGTTTCCTGTTATCTTTTTCTTAAACGAGTGTAGGTCCTGGTATGGACCACAAACAATCTATACTAATATTACAAATGCGAAAGTAGCTCTTTCTGTAACAAACCTGTTTACGTTTTAAACGCTGGACCGATTTACATGAAATTTGGTATGGAGATATTTTGAGTTCAGGAGAATGACATAGAATACTTTTCATCTAGGAAAAACGCATAGTTCCCGCGGGAACGCGATAGCCGAATACTCATGCTCATTAAGGGCCGGTTCCTATATCCAAACAACGCCTCGTTTTGCCTACGGACGGTTAAAATTTGACAGATTCTCTATGGAACAAATGTCAAAAATCAACCGTCCGTAGGCAAAACGAGGCGTTTCGTGGATATAGGAACCGGGCCTAAGTCGTTCTGATGCCAGCACAGAAATATAATTAACATCTCAGCTACTGTAGTTTTTTAAGTATTTACAACAAAACTTCTGAAAGGAGGTTATACCTAAATAAATAAAAATGTCTGTCTGTATTATTATTTCAGCCGACCAGACCCCGACGCCAACGCGTTTCATCAGAAACTGCGAAGAGGTGGGGCTGTTCCAGGAACTGCTGAATCCTTTCGATGAGGGCTTCAAACGGGCTATGGAGACCAAGTAAAGTTCTTTTTAATTAATACTGTTGCTCAAAAAGTGAACATTTCAATGCCTATTTTGTGTTGCGAAAAGTATCTCATTTCCGAATGAGCACTTTGTTTTTGACAGATGACAAACATGTGAGTTACTTTGTCAATCTTATGTCAATCAACCGAATCGTTCCAGGGCAGGTATCCAGTCCCTGGAGGCAGCGGCAGCCGGGAGCACCACGGATGACGTCTTGCACACACCGCAGATGGTGTTCCCGCAGACGGACGGAGACTCCACACTCTACACTAGCAATAACCAGAGAAATATTACTATTAGCAGGTAAGATATCAAAGTTGTTTTTATATTATACCCTCCCTAGTCCCTACAAGCATCCTGCCCCGGTTTTGCAAGCATGGGTAGTACAAATAATTAAACATATTGCGATCAGACAGACAGACAGGGGGGGGGGATTTATGTAGTATCCCATTGCCAGCTTGCCAGCGTTTTTATTCCTGAATACAGACAAACGGGCAAAACGGCCCACCTGATGGAAACAGGTCACTGCCATTTTTAAAGGAAAAAAGGAATTGCTACACTGCACCCGAACTGAAATCAATGTGTGTAGGCAGGTTATAAATGCGTTAAAATTTGCATACTTGCTAATAGAGACAACATCTATATATACATATAATAAAGCTAAAGAGGGTTGAAAGTCTGCACATGGGAGATATTCGAAGGAGAGTTGGCTGGGGATACTTAGAATCGATAACAGAACACATTCCAACAGATTTTAGAATTTTTGTCTGTTTATTTGACCGCCCATCACGTGAAAACTACTGGACCGATTTTGAAGAAATTTTGTATGAAGATAGTTGGAGTTCCGAGAAAGGACATAGGCTACTTTTTGTCCCGGAAAAATGCATAGTTCCCACGGGAACGCGATGACCGAATTCCACGCGGACGAAGTCGTGGGCAGAAGCTAGTGAACAATAAATAAAGGTTTACTGTCGTGTGGTGGTGATGGTAAAGATGATAATAATAAAAAAATCGGTTGTCTATAACGTCGGTTTATGGACGATAATTTTACGTGATAACGTCATAAGAAAACATTAATGAATATGTCCCGTTACGTAGGACATATATTGCAATGAGGACATACATGGACATACATTGCGTCATATTTTCGTGGGCGCAGCCAGTGGTCATTAATTTATAAGACGAAATCACGTCAAAAATACTAATTGATATTTATGAGAAAATGTTTACGACGTTGATTATAATCGCCTTAAAATGATGATTGCTATCTCTTCTTCTTCCAGGTCATCAAGCGACGAATCAGGTGCAGTAAAAGAGTACGAGACAACAACAATATCGAAACTAACCAACGAAGTGACAACAATCAGCAGAATCGTCGGTAAACAAGACATTCTCGACAAAGTCACCAAAACAGACGACGTATCAATCGTCAGACACGAAGACGTTAACAAAGAAGTCAACGAGACAGTATCATACACTAATAATGTAATTAAAATACACAGCAACGTAGAAATAAGAACAGATGGTAGTGTGAACATAGAATCTTCCAAGCATATACCGAGGACACTGATTACGTATACGGATTCCGTTATAAAAGATGCTCAAATAACTAAAGAGTTGCCAGAGAAAGGGCTAGATAAAGTCCCACCTATAATGAGCCAGAAATCTTTAGACCACGTAGTAGACAGCTTAGATGAAGTTAATGAAAAAAGCAAAGACTGCCATTTAGTTAAAATGTTCAAAAGGAATTATCAGAACGCTATGAAGAATCCAGAAGTAACGAAACCCAAAGAAGTCATTGAGCTAGATGAATTTGAAGTAATAATTAAGAAACCGGATGGTAGACAGGTTAGAATGAAACCGGTAGAAGACGATAAGAGAATACAAGATGAAACTAAAGAGAGACTGAAGAGAGTTTTATCCGATAAAGCTGAGAAGAGATCGCAAGAGAATCCATTGAAAATTATACCAAACATAGAAGCGCAGATAGTACAAAATATACTACCATTGGCCACTGGTACGTTAGTACCGGTTACTATAGTTAATCCTAATACAATTCTTCTAACAAATAACTTACAGAAGATACCTATAGTACCTTTTAATGTTAATAAAGTTACCGGCAATTATAAGAAGACTGTTAAAAGAAGAATTAGTGAGGCTAATTCAACGGATACGAAATTAGAAGATGATTGTGTTATAGTTGATGTTAAGAATGAAGTGTTGGATAAGAAAAAGTTGCTAGAGTCAAGGACGGCTGCTTCAAGAAGATACAGGTAAGCTTAGAAAACTATAGCTTAGTAAGATATGCTTATGATTTCATCTAAATTGCAGACTTGCATCTTTCTTTTCAAGGTCTCTATATTCATCCACATTAAGTTTTATAAACAGTTCAAAGGTAATTAGGAAAACTATGTGGTTTATTACATCTTATAGTCACTTTTTTTTTAGTCATACTAGCCTTTTCCTGCGAACTTCGTCCTGCGTAGACTCAGAATCTGCGTACCTGATGATACTATACATATAGATGGTTGTAGTTATAGAAGTTTTGAAAAAAATGGTTTGACCTGTAGAAAACCCGTTCCCGTAGAAATATTGGGATAAAAAGTACCATATGTTATTGCCCGGGTCTCAAACTATCTCCATACCAAATTTCATCCAAATCGGTCCACTCGTTGCGACGTGAAGGAAGGACAAACAAACAAACAAACACACTTTCACATTTATAATATTAGTATGGATTTGATTGACCTATAATAAGTAATAAGATATGGACAAACAGTGCCTAACAGAATATGTCAAAATATAGGAGCAAACTGACATTAGAAAATACGGTCCAATATGCTAATAACACCTCTTTATAACGAAGGCCAAACGGGTGCCCGAACAGCTCGGGCACCCGTTTTGACAGGGCCATTTTTCTTCGGCTGATTGTGAATCCTTACTTATCATCAATGATGGGTTTAGATGTTGAATTTATGAAGTGTATTGTGTTTTTATTCCAGGCAAAAACAGAAAGTAACAATGCACCTGCAAGCAGAAGAGAACAGAATACTGAAAGAGGACAATCATAAACTTCTAGCAGAAAACGCAGCCCTGAAACTGATGATCACAGAACACCTCAAGAAATGCACCAACCCTGGAGATTTAAGTAAGTATTCCATCATCATCCACCACCCACCACAAGAGCCTATTTAGAGCCGGCCCACTGCTGGGCAAAGGCCTCCTCTCATCACGAGAGGGTTTGGGCTATAGTCCCAGAACAGGCCCACTTAGATAGGGGATCTCACACACATCCTTGAATTACTTCGCAGATACGTGTAGGTTTCCCCACTATGTTTTTCCTCTTTGAAAAGCTCAGTGGTAAATTAAAATTGAATTGTGCACATTTGACTTCAACTGAGGGATTAAATTTTGTGTTACAGAATTATCACAAGGCGAATCACAATCAAAGAGCTGACATGAAGAGTATTGCAGAATGATTACCGATGTTTTAAACATTCCTTTATTATAATTTTAATTTATTTGATCAATTTTTACAATGATACCTGACATTACAATTATGAATTATTACTATTCTGTGTATTTTATTTTATTTATTTTTTTGATCTGAATTTTCTGAACAATAATAGGTAATTATAATTATATGATTTGAAATTTCAACTTGTTTTATTTTATTCATCATGTATTCACCCCTTTTTATGTTTACAAAGTTTTCGGGATGATGATGTATCGAAAATATAGCATTGAATTAATAATCCATGGCAAAATATTATAAATGCGAAAGTTACTCTGTCTGTCTGTTACCTCTTCACGCTTCAACCGCTGGACCGATGTGGATGAAATTGGTAGGGAGATAATTGGAGTCTCGGGAAAGGACATAGGCTACTTTTTATACCGGAAAAACGCATAGTTCCCGCGGGAACGCGATAACCGAATCGAATTCCACGCGGGCAGAAGCTAGTTATTTTATAAATCACTTTGAAACAATAAAATTGAGTATTGTTTGTGAGACTTGTGGTTGTGAGTAGTCAAGAACAAAAAAAAGCGTTCAATGAACCATTGAATGTATTCCATTTAGTTCGTTACTGTAGTAAAAATAAAAAAGGCCCCATGTTTATTTTCAATTTATTTATTTACATTCTGGTACGTTCTGAAAGTATTTGCCACACGTTTAGGTACACCATATTAATTATGAATTGGTAGACTTATTATTAAAACATTTCGAAATTAAATTATGTACATTTGATTCATAGAGCTTTTGCCTCTGGTTTAAATGCTTGTTTGGTACTTTTACTTCAAAAAAACTGAAATACATAAATATGCGTTCTTATTTTTATTTGCATAGCTATGTTTTCGAACGTTGTTTGAAGCTGTCAGAGTCGTTCCGAATGTAGAGCTCGAATAGTTGATTAATAAAGTTTTTAAAACAACCTTATTAATGACTAAGATAATTTCACTAATAAACCTTTACTGAGCGTTAAATGTAAGTTTAAGCAGTTTTTTACTATATGAGGCAATTAGGCCCAATTTATGGGGTTAAAAATGGACAACACAGTTCGTACTTTTCACCTGTCACAGCTGTCAAACGAATTAAGTTTCGGAGCGCATTCCGAGTGTTCGCTACGAAGGACATCGAGGAAAACCAGGAAAAACCGAATCAAAGTCGTCCATATTTGTTTAGTGCGCTCTCGCCCGCGGTAATTGAAAATTTTAGGACCAGTGTGTCAGTGAAATTTTGCACTGTGGCGAAGATCACGCCGTATCCAAACATGAGTTACTCGGGGAGGAGTAAATTCGAGGTAGGTACGCATGCATCGATCGACGTTTAGCTATCATGTTTGTGTTTTCATTTTGATTAGAAACAGCTGACATAGCTGTATAAGTACATGCCCTATTCCTTTGTTCACCCACGCTTAGAGTATTAGCTTAAACAACAAATTAACAATGCAATTATAGCATAAATGAAATGAAAGATCGTGAATGATAAACAAAGCAAGTTGCGTTCTATTTTTAAACTTTGTTTTTTTTTTTATTTATTTTGTTCAGGTGCGTTTTTATTGCGCTCAACATTTAGGATTGTTTTCGCTGCTTTCTCAGATGTTTATGGCGTTGTATGAGTGTTGTATGGTGAATTGAATGGTTTTCCTTTGTTAGAGCGCAGTGTATTGACCCCGCGCGGGCATCAACCTGTGTTGATACCGTTATATAGGCATACACCGCGAATTTTTACGGCCTTGCATGACCCTCGAGTCAGTAGGTTCCTGAATTTAAATCTGAATGAATTATGCCACAGTCCAAAGAACTTTTACATTAAAAAGTGTGCTACTTTTTTAAAGGCAGGTGTTATTATGCATTCATTCAGTCGAGGTGTTATTTAAATTTCAGTTTTGCGTTCAATTGACGAAAATGGGACATTTTATCTCAATGTTAATGAGGTTTTCAGTGGAAAATTATTTTTGTGCTCATTAAAATAAATAACCATAGAGCCGTCTTTCTTTTCTTTGATTTCAAACGGACCATGGAACTAAGTACAGACATAAAATATGCAAATTAATATTTTCAAGTTAAAACGATTTCCATGCTATTCTACAAAACTGTTTGGCTTCTAATTATTTACTTATTTCCAGTAGGTAGGTATATTGATTTTTATTGTTTTGTATTTGTTTGGGTATTTTTGTCTGTGTCTGACTACACAGTCAGTACATACTGAAATATGAGTAACTAAGATAAAAACTGGGCTACAAATACAATTTACACTCACACCTATTAAATTTGAATATTCTTATTGTCATCATCACCACCACCACCATCACTATCACCATCATCATTATCATCATCATCATCACCATCACCATCACCATCATCATCACCTTCACCATCATCATCATCATCATCATCATCATCATCATCGTCATCGTCATCGTCATCGTCATCGTAATCGTCATCGTCATCTTCATCGTCATCATCATCATCATCATCATCACCATCACCATCATCCATCATCATTCATTTCATATGAAAGTAACCAATTCCCACCTTTCTGAAAATTAAAGGAGGAAGAAAGAACCATGTCATTCCAATGTTAGATAAGAGTATGATGATTCTTGTATTTCACTAAAACTGGTTTAGTAAGATCACAATTAGTCATGGATTGTGATTGACAAAGAAATCAATATAGGTCCAAACATCAACCAGACAGTCTGTTTATGTTTGTAAACATATTTCAATAGCTTGATATGTTATCAAACTGGTGCGTATCTCACAGATAAAATATCTATGTGTGTTACGAATCCATTTAAAATGTTATTAACAATTTCAGTGTTCTATGATAGATATTGAATTAATTACTTTTTTATTGTACACATTCTAATTTTCTTTAGTCTGGCCACCTATTCATATTTCCTCGGAATAAAAAGGCTATAATTTGACTATTTTGTGTTACTCAAATTGGGACCTTATAGCTTGCCATACACATAAGACTTAAATTACAATAACGCAAGACAAAACCTACTAAAACATTACTTATAGGCTGGCTGTGCCCCTAGGAACACAGATTGTGGTCTGTCTGTTTGTATACCATTTATTTATACACACACCATAGAAGTAAACCTAGAAGGACAAGCCATACAAATCATCGTTCACTCGAAATAATATGTGATAAAGGATGTTGCAGCCTATTTAACCTCTATACAATTTTATCTACACTCATATCATAAACCCTCTATGATGCGTTCAAAAACCGCAAACTATGACCGGCATTAAGATAAACTGTTTAGTTAGAATAGATTTCTTATCTGTAAAAATGTTCTCGGCTTTATAAGACCATCGAATTCGATTGTCTAATAACATTCAATTTTCGAACATCTTCGAATCAATGCCCGCCTATATTCTTCAGTCAAATGTCGGCTCTATTTAGGATGGGTTGATTCATGCTCAGTTGACGGACTCCTGGTCGTTAAATATGGCCGCCGAGCTGTCATTCCATATAAAAACGTCATTCTATACCATAGTAAAATATTTAACGAGCGCTGCTTAGTTTACAGGCGGTTTCAATCAACCCACCCTTAGGCCTCTTGTCCACGACACGGTTTATCGCCGTGAAAATCTACGGTTAATTCACCGCGTGTAGGCACGGTCGTCAGTGTTGTATGGATCACTATGAAAGCTTGTAGACATGCACGGTGGCGCCACGACACGGCGCCGTGACTGCCCCTCGGCGCGCCGCGTCTACGCACGGCGTGATTTTCACCAGTGTTGTATGGCAGATTGGCAGTCTATCGGGGTGTGTCGACGGCGCCGGACGTATGCACGGATTCGTGACGGTTTACATACGCTGATTCCCGATTTTTTTATAAAATGAGCATACATCAAGAATTATTAATTACATTGATTCAAGAAAGGCCTGTAATATGGGATATATATATATATATATATTATATATATATTCTTGACAAGTGTATGAAACGCGCCATATTCCTCCCTTTTTTTCTAAAATCGGATGTATCCAAAAGCTTCTTTCCCTTTTTTTTTCTATTTTTCCGTTTCCTATATATGTAATAAGCAACGATGATCTTGTTTTTCGTAAGAAAATTCATGACGCAGCACGTCCTACACAGCCCGCGTAAAAAGCGCTACTAGCCAGTACTTAGCCAATGTCTCGCCCGGTGATTTTGCCGTGTCATGTACAAGCTAGCACGTTTTTTCAACCGTATGGCTAACACACCGTACGGTTGAACAACCGTGTCGTGGACAAGAGGCCTTATAGTCTATGCTTTTTGAAAATTGAATGTGAGACACTGATGTATTCGAATTGCCGCCATTGTTGACGGATTTTGAAGCATCTTAGAGGATTTATATCTATACATAACTAGGCCTTGAAACACTCGTGCGATATTATTATGAAACTCGCCTGACGGCTGGTTTCATAAAACCCCACTCGTGCTTTTAGGACCTTTATTATGTAGCAGTTACATAAACTCACCATTGAAGTACCACCTGGATATTGCTCGCATACAGCGCGACGTTATAGAATAGAATAGAATAAAATTTAATTTTGCTTAAAATGTAGTGTACAAGGTGGATTGGTTTGGGTGGTTCCATACATTTCGCCAGCATCTGGCATGCAAAAAGAAACACAAATAAATAAAAAACTTATAATAACACAGAAACAACAGAATTCTTCAATCGAGTAGAAGCATTGGTTTATTATAAGCCACGCTTCTGAACAGATTTAGCGTTAAGATTTACGTCGTAGATTTCCACGACGCGACGTCGCAAGTCGCACGCAACGTGCCACGACGCGATGTCGTATGGTGCGTTTGTGTGAGATCTTAAGGCCGTTCCTATACCCAGCTCAGCCGTCACTGTCACTCGTTGGCAACGAGAGAAAGAGAAAGCGCTACGCACAGAACGCCCGATTTAGTTAGTATTTAACGCGTTTTAATTTCTATAAAAATACCGTCTAAAAACATGGCATTTATAAAGCTGTCAATGTATACTATGGATAAATTTTCTGTTTTATTTACTTTTACACTGTTTGATATAATAAACTGGAGTAAAGTTGGATTAAAGGTCCGAGTTAGAGGTTACTTTGGAATTAAATTGTATCGAGCGAAGTTTCGTTAAACGCGTAACGAAAGCTGTCGATGTAAGGATGATATAATCAAATATAACATATGTTTTTTCATATTTTTAACTGTTACCATTTCTTAGAAAAGTATGATCTTACATGAGCATTTTGACGATGCTGGGTCAGGTAACGGTCTTAAGATGTTGTAAGAGAGAAAAAAAACATGTTGTGTTCCTTTTTCAGATAACTCGATTCTCGAGCGAAGACGACCACCACATAAACAAGAAGCTGCCGAAAGAGTTGCTCCTGCGCATCTTGTCGTATTTGGATGTCGTGTCGCTGTGCCGGTGTGCTCAGGTAAATAATAATAATAATAATAACGGCGTAGGGATGTGACGACCCCATCGCCCACCTGGTGTTGTACCACCGGTGCAGTCAGTCAGCGCAGGGCGGCCTGTGGCGGGCCGATGGTGAGCGGCGACACCTCGCACCCGAGACTCCTGGGGGCACACACACACATGCGCCATACACACACATACACACAGCTACACACCTCCCCCGCCTCTGGATTGCCTTAGTTGGCCGCCCAGAGTGGAGCGCAGGAGCTATATGCTTGAAAGGGTGGAAGTGCTCAATCTGCGTAATAACGGGGAAACCCGCGCACGAGGCGCGACCCGCGATGGCGAAACCGGTGCACACCTCTCCACACCCTTAGCTGCTTACATCAGTGTTGCTCCCTCGCCACCCGTGCGGTGGCCTGTATAGGGGGCCCACGAAGGCTAGCCTTTAGGTTAGTGCGTAAGCGGCGAGTCACCGTCTGCCTTGCTTTCGATTTGTGAGATATTGATCAGGCAGATGTCCGTTATCTCACTCCATAGCCCGATTTCCCCGTCCACACCTCCCATCCACATAGCCCACTCCAAGTCTCTTCCTTCCTCGGCAATAGTTTGGCAACTGGGGAGGGCTGTCCGCCAGTACAGCCTCATGTTGTATTGGGAGGACAGATCTCCACAGTTGCGGCCATCTCACATTTATAGTAAAAGGTACCAGAAGCCTCTTCATGTTGGCTTCGGCCCCATGAATGCGAATGACCGGGTCCCCATGGGCCCGTGACATGAAAATGTACCAACAAATAATAATAAAGATAGTTTATTGGCCAAATATTATTGTACGTACTTACAAAAGTGTTACAATACATAAAAATAAACTAACTGAAGCCGTGGTGGCCTAGTGGTTCGACCTACCGCCTCTCATGCAGAGGGTCGGGGGTTCGATTCCGGCTCGCACCTCTAAGTTTACTTATGTGCGAAATTCAATTTGAATTTACCACTGTGCTTTTCGATGAAGGAAAACATCGTGAGGAAACCTGCACGCATCTAGGAAGTAATTCAAAGATGTGTGTGAAATCCCCAATCCGCACTGGGCCCGCGCGGGGACTAAGCCTAAACCCTCTCGTGATGAGAGGAGGCCTGTGCCCAGCAGTGGGACGCAAATAGGCTGTAATACTACTACATAAAACTAAGAAGTAGAATTGTTAAGACACGTACATCAATACAGCGATCCCTGACTCCCAAACTAGCATTTAACCTGTATCTTAAGAGAGAGAAGAAGAAGAAGTGTTTCTTACAGTGTTTGCTGATTGTAGTGTGCGGAAATTATACCTTACTAGCGTCTGCCCGCGACTTCGTCCGCGTGGAATTCGTTTATAGCATTCCCGCGGGATCTAAGCATTTTCCGGGATAAAAAGTGGCCTATATGTTGATCAGTGTTATGAACTACCCCCCATACCAAATCTTGTTGCAATCCGTCCTGTAGGTACTTTTCGAGTTAAATGCAGACATTTTCGGGCCTAGTGCGGATTGGGGACTTCACACACATCATTGAATTCATCATCTTAGACTAGTAGTTTCTGCTGTGCGTTGTCATCAGGCGGTCAGTCATTAAAGGCAGAGTTTTATAGTATTTATTGATGATTCGCATTTCAGCTCTCTACGACTAGTAGTTTCGGCTGTGCGTTGTCATCAGTCGGTCAGTCATTAACGGCAGACTTTTATAGTATTTATTGATCTTTCGCAGGTGTCGAAACTATGGAACATTCTGGCGTTAGACGGCTCGAACTGGCAGCGGATAGACCTCTTCGAATTCCAAAGGGATGTGGAGGTGTGTACATTGTTATATTACATTAATTAAAACTTGATTCACCCATATATCTATATGTATACTATTTTTCTTCATACAAACCATACACAAACAAAGGTAAACCTAGAATGACAACCTTCGTACAAACAGAGACAATGTAATTATGTAAGACTGTCAATCTCCTTACATTACGGCGTACATCGGAAATGGCCAGGGAGCTTCAAATTTTCATACTTCCCCTGTACAGCGCCATCTAGATGTAGCTCATGGAGTTCAAATTTGTATGCAGGCTACCTAGGCAGCGACATCTATTATCGCATTTAACACTTATCTCGGGGGTACGCTGATTTGTATGATGGTTGTCATTCTAGGTTTCCCTTAATTTTTCAAATGCTAAAATAAAAAAACAAAAACCGACTTGGAACTCCGACAGCCTACAAAGTCGGTGTCAAGTTCACTTGTCATCAGCTTTGAGTCGGTTCACTTGACACCGACTTTGTAGGCTGTCGGAGTTTGCAGTCGGTTTTTATTTAATTTTTGTTTTCGGCTACAGTTTCCAAACATGGGTAAGATAGGACGTCTCACTGTGGTCTTTGAAAAATTGATGCCAAAATCATACACGCGCTAATTTTGAGGAGTTCCCTCACTTTCTCATGGAACCCATCATCAGAACTGAACCAAATTAAAATGGGACCAATCCGGAGGTACCACCATTCGATTAAACAAAGAATCATTGAAATCGGTTCACAATTGACGCAGTAATCGCGGAACATAAATACAAAAAACATACAGACGAATTGCGAACCTCCTTTTTTCGAAGTCTGATAAAAATGGAATTTATTTGCAGGGTCCAGTCATAGAGAACATATCTCATCGCTGTGGTGGTTTCCTAAGACAGTTGTCTCTAAGAGGCTGCGAGAGCATAGCTGATGGCTCCATGAAGTCTCTAGCACAAGTAAGTGCCCGCCTGGATAGCTTCCACGTTGCGTCTTAAGTATTTCGCTAAAGGCGACAATTAAAGCAACTAACCTCTTAGGCATTGAATTTTTTTTTGAAATGATTGTATGCAATTAATTTATAGAAAATTTAACAGACTTATACTTGTTTTTTTTTCAGTCCTGCCCGAACATTGAGGATCTGAATCTAAATAAATGCAAAAAAATCACAGACCAGACCTGCCAAGCGCTTGGCAGGAGGTGTAGCAAACTGCAGAGGTAAAGAAGAAACGATACTTATGTGAACATTTTAGGACTTTATATGTTGTGTGTGCAGTCCCCAATCCGCACTGGGCCCGCGTGGGGACTATAGCCCAAACCCTCTCGTGATGAGAGGAGGCCTGTGCCCAGCAGTGGGACGCAAATAGGCTATAGTAGTAGTAGTAGTATATGTTATAAAAACTAGCATTTACCCGCGCCTTTTACCTAAATGGATGATTTCCGGGATAAGTATCCTATGTTTCTAATCTAGGTTGTAAACCAAATCTCATCTAAATCCGTTCACCCGTTTTAGCATGATTGAATAACAAACATCCAAACACACGAGTTTATAATATTAACAATATGATGGTGATGATGATGATGATGATGATAGTGGTGGTGGTGATGATGGTGATGACGATGACGGTGATGATGATGATGATAGTGATGATGATGATGGTGATGATGACTATGACGATGACGATGACGGTGACGATGATGATGATGATGATTATACTAATGTTTTCTTTTCCAGAATAAACCTCGACTCGTGCCCTAGTATATCAGATATATCTTTGAAAGCGCTTTCAGACGGATGTCCGGTAAGATATATAATACTAGCTGACCCAGCGGGCTTCGTACCGCCTTAGAATAAATAAATAAATATCTTACGTCCCATTCTCGGACTTACTGAACATACACACCAAATTTCATAAGAATCGGTCGAGCCGTTTCGGAGGAGTGTGGTTACAAAGTCAAACACTGTGACACGAGAACTTAATATAATAGATGTAATTTTTTTTATTAAAAAAAATAAAGTAAATTGCAAAATTATAGTAATTAATAAAAATTATGTAATCCTAAATTTATAGTATTCGAATAAATTCTTTCAATTGACATTTACTTATAAATTATTTAAAAAAAAACAATTATCAATTTAAATTAATCAATATAAAGTATTCACTAATAATAATATTAAATTGCATGATTAGATGAATAAGTACTCACAATAATAACTATTATACATGGTGGGTCAAAAAATATGGCAAATAATTAACCCACAGTATCGGCTATCGATTCTAAGCATATTGTATAGGTTTTTTTTTTTTGAGTTGGTAAAAAAAAAACATTTTGTATAGGATTCAGGCGTCGCTCACACAACCAATCCCATATACAATTTTTTTTTTACCAACTCAAAAAAAATTAAAAACCTATACAATATACTTAGAATCGATAGCCGATACTGAGGGTTAATTATTTGCCATATTTTCTGACCCACCGTGTATAGGAAAAAATGTTAGACTAAGATAATGGGGGCTATCGCGTGTGAATTTGCCACTAGAGGCGCTAGTGTCGCGTGAGGTCCAATAACCTTCACTCTTCACTGGTTTTGGCGGACTTTGTGACATAAATGATAATTTCTTTAATTTACCTGTTGAAAAGTGGTCTCCTTCGTGAAATTATCGCAAATATGGATTATTTAGCGATCAATGTAAACGCTTTGAAAAAAAAGATAAAAATCCGAACGAAACGGAACTGCACAACATTGCGGCATAGCTACTCGATATGACGACAGTTATTTATAATTAATAAACTTAATGAGATTCAAGATTTAAAACTTTGTTTCGGCGCCGATCTTATAAAGTCGCCTTTGACAGCTATACCTCTGGACCTTAGTCAACAGTGGCGCCAACTGGTGAGCAAAGAAACGATAGTCCCCATTGTGTGCCCTGTCAGGGCGTTATTGCAATTCAATAAATGAAATGAAATGAATGTAAAAAGGTTTATTTTGCAAACATAAAGAATAAGATACATTTAAGTCGCGATGTGTTGTATCTGGATTTTTTTTACAGCCGAGTTCGTTATTGTTTGTGTACATTTTAGACCTTATAACAATGGAGTAAGTGTGTATATATTTGCGAACTATACTGTAATAGGCGATCAGGATTTCTTTAAGCTACTACTACAACAGCCTATTTACGGCCCACTGCTGGGCACAGGCCTCCTCTCATCACGAGAGGGTTGGGCTATAATCCCCACGCGGGCCCAGCGCGGATTGGGGACTTCACACACATCCTTGAATTACTTCGCGGATGCGTGCAGGTTTCCTCACGATGTTTTCCTTCACCGAAAAGCTCAGTGGTAAATTCAAATTGAATTTCGCACATAAATAATTTCAGAGGAGCGAGCCGGATTTGAACCTGCGACCCTCTGCATGAGAGGCGGTAGGTCAAACCACTAGGCTACCACGGCTTTCCTTTCGGCTTTCTTTTTAAGCTACTGGCATGGCTATCATATCTTTATATCATTTTAACTTACCTCTATCTCATCTTTTTTATATCATTGGTATAGGCAAACGAGCGCACAGCCCACCTGATAATTAGTGGTCACTGCGGCCCATGGACACCGAAATCCTATGACCCCCCATTAAGAAACCATAAGATCTCGAATGCGTTGCCTACCCTGAGGCCTAAGATGGAATGCCTCTGTGCCAGAAATTTCCCCGGCTGCCTTAACCCCTTACCGGAACACAACAGTGCGAGCACTGCTATTTGGCCGCGGGTTAGATGTCACACGTAGGACACGGCCTATAAAAGCACGATTCCGAACAGAATTCGAATGAAGCGTCAATGTTTGCGTGCGAGGACGGCTGTACACTTGTAAATGTGTGTGTACCAGTACGCGGGCCAATGATCCACTCTCCATCTCCGGATGAAACAAATGACGGTAAGGGCGAGTTGGGCGCGAGTTGCGCGCCGGCTAGATTCAGGCGGGTGATTCCGTGGCCATTCTGTATGTAGTACTATTAAATATTCTGTGCTTATGTTATCTTTTATCTTATTTCTATCTTATTTTCTTTGTTCCAGCTTTTGACACATGTCAACGTGTCGTGGTGTCAATCTATCACAGAAAATGGAGTGGAAGCCTTAGCGAGAGGCTGTCCGAAGCTTAAAAGCTTTATATGCAAAGGTAAGATCACATTCTAGTCACACTGCCACTTAGTAAGTTTAAACAAGCTATAATAAACATTAAAAAAAACAAGTTTTCATTAAAGTTCTCGTCAAGACGGATCAAAGAAGAAGAAGAAAGTGAAAGTGTTATTTTGAAATATATGGTCAATCTTGTTATAACATAAAATGGCGTACCAACATTTGCTTATTATTATCATGCACTTATACATGTAAGATAAGATAAGATAAAAACCATTTATTCAAGTAGGATTTTACAATCACTTTTGCATCGTCATTATGTACAGTTTGATGTAGTTATCATTAAAAACATACCGTTATCCGCTGCAAGCTTCGTCATTGATTTAGGTACCTACATCTTCTACTTTGTATCACACTTTTTTTTTTAATCACACGCACTATATCGAATTTTAACTAAGTCCTTAAGCGCACACATATTTATTACTCCAATTCAGGCCAGGCATTCTTGTCACTTAAATAATCTTCTACACAATAGTAACCTTTGCGCAGCAGAGCACTTTTTAAATATTTTTTAAGTTCCGGGAGGGGCAGGTTCATGGCTTCTCGGGGTAGTTTATTGTAATAAAGAATACATTGACCCATAAATGATCTAAAAACTTTTCTCACACGAAATTTTGGTACTGCTATTTTATGTTTATGTCTGGTGTTGATCATCTTTTTAAAGGAATTCATATTTTTTACGGCATAGATAATGGTTTCGTAAATATATTGTGAGGCCACAGTTAGTATGCCAATCTTTGGAAAAAGTTCCCTTAGAGATTCACGTGTATAAAAAGTTAAGAGAAAAAAAAACGAACGTGCCCAAACTACCGAGTTACCTTGCGGTACATCATCAGATCAGCAATAATAATTTTTCATTGTCATCCGATTTACACATTGATCTATTAAAAGTAAGAATTCACAATCAGCCGGAGAAAAATGGCCCCGTCAAAACGGGTGCCCGAACAGCTCGGGCACCCGTTTGGCCTTCGTTATAAAGAGGCATATTGGAAGGTATTTTCTAATGTCAGTTTGCTCCATATATTTTGACATATTCTGTTAGGCACTGTTCGTCCATATGTTATTACTTATTATAAGGTCAATGGATTTACACATGTATGCATGATCAAATTTAACTTGCAAGATTTGATTACAGACAGACAGACAAACAACGGGACAGGTGAAGATAAATAAAAGCTTGTAAAAAGCAGAAACATGGAAATCATATAGGGGTATAGCATCAAGCAAAACCTAGGCACGATATTTTTAACCACAGAATCAGCTATCGATTCTAAGCATGTTTTTTTTTCAAGTTAGTAAATAGTAGATTGTACAACCAGAGCATAAAGCAAGCCATTTTACCCGAGATTTACAGATATACACCCGAGCCGAGAGGCGAGGGTGTATAGTAAGTCAAGGGGAAAGTGGGTTTTATGCTCGTGTTTTACACTCTGCTTTTCACTTCGACTGCGAGGAAATTAAATATTATTAAAAAGAACACATTCCGCAAATGGCTTGGATTTTGCGGCAATATATTTTCAACTAAGTTTTTAGCGTTTCTCTATTGTAGTATTATTCGGTGAAAGCACTATTTCATCATCACTACTCGATGACATCTTTGAAATTAGAATTAACGAAATTGAAAGAAATTAAAATAAAAAAAACTCAACGCACCAATTTTTACCAATTCAGAACAAAGAATGAATTTCCGCCATTTCATTTTTCTTTTTTAATTTTTAGTAATGTAACGTTTGACTTAAGTCACGCCCGTGTAATGCCATGGTTATGTTTTTTTGTTTGATTTTCAGGAATACACACACCTTTTCGTCGTTAAATTTTTAATTATTAATTTGATAATCCATGCTAATATTTTAAAATAGAGAATATAAAAAGCATGTTTTATGTATTAAGATTATATGAAGCTTAAAAGTGTATGTGGCTGTATGCCCTCATCTCCTTAGTCTTAGACGAAGATTTTACTTTATGCTCTAGAGCCTAAAATTCAATTTTATGCAGCCTTCTGTCAGCCTAAAGTACAACTTTACGAGCAAGAGAAGGGGAAAAAAAATTGTATGGTATTCAGATATTGCTCACACGACACCATCAATGTCATACTGGGCCATACTTTTTTTACCAAATCGAAAAAAAATATCCTAAAAAACATGCTTAGAATCGATAGCTGCTTCTGTAGGTAAAATATTGTCACAGGCGTTTTGCTTAACCCTGTATAAGTTTCAAGTTATTTTATCTACACTCATATCATATCATAAATCCTCTATGATCCGTTCAAAAATCGGTAGTAATGACATCCGTTATGACAGCGAGTTCTGTCAAAGGTGATTTCCTATCTGTGGTCATACAGTAAAATTCATTTTACATCACCCTTGGCCCTAAAGTGGGATTTTCTGCCCGCTACGCGGAGAGAAAATCTCACTTCTTGGCCAAGGCAAGACGTAAAACTTTTGACAAACCACGGGCGGTAATTCGTAAAGCCCCAGATCGCATATTTATGGCCCTCACAGAAACCTGCGATCTGGGACATTTACGAATTCACCACCCTAGGTCTGTAATGCACTATTACAAAACCGAATTCGATGTTGTAATGACGTTCAAATTTCGAACATCTATATATTCTTCTGTCAGACGGAACGAAAGTTTGTTCCAAATTCCAATGTCGGCTCTATTTAGTCTATGCTTTTTGAAAATCGAATCTGAGACACTGACGTATTCGAATTGCCGCCATTGTGGACCGATTTTGAAGCATCTTAGAGGATTTATAAAATGAGTATAGACAAAGTTGTGTAAGCAACTGTACATAATTAGGCCTTAAAACACTCGTGCGATATTATTATTAAACTCGCCTGACGGCTCGTTTCATAAAACCCCACTCGTGTTTTAAGGACCTTTATTATGTAGCAGCTACATACATAAACTACTATTATTTATTTATTTACATTTACAAAAAATAAAGTAAATAACAATAAATAATATTATCAAACTATATTTTGTTGACAGGCTGCAAGAATGTAAACGACAGGGCGGTGTCTTGTCTAGCGAATTACTGTCCCGATTTGGAAGTGCTCAACATACAAGGATGCGATGTGAGTTTATTTGAATTGTAATATCCACCACCACCACAGGCAAGAAGCTATTTAAGTCCCACTGCTGGGCACAGGCCTCCACTCATCACGAGAGGGTTCGGGCTATAGTCCCCACGCGGGCCCAGTGCGGATTGGGGACTTCACACACATCCTTGAATTACTTCGCAGATAAAAGCTTAGTGGTAAATTCAAATTGAATTTCGCACATAAGCAAACTCAGATATGCGAACATGAGAGGCAGTGTTCAAACCACTAGGCGACCACGGCTTGGCTTAAATATAATAATATTCATATCTACAGTACAGAATATTTAATAGTACTACATACAGAATGGCCACGGAATCACACGGAAACAATCAGCAACTCGCGCCCAACTCGCCATCACCGCCATTCGTTTCATCCGGAGATGGAGAGTGGATCGTTGGCCCGCGTAGTGGTACACACACATTTACAAGTGTACAGACGTCCTCGCACGCAAACATTGACACTTCATTCGAATTGTGTTCGAAATCGTGCTTTTATAGGCCGTGTCCGCTGTGTGCCTACATAAATAAAGAGAGACTTTTCAATTAGCTAGTGTGAAGGGTGCAATAAATACAGGATTTAGCTATTATGAGATAGATAGTCTTTCATATTAGCTAGGGTGAGATATACGGACACTTAACAGGACACGCTGTGGTCATTTTTCCATATAAACGTTCTCGACATATTCCTCCCTGGATTTAGATCGTAGATCAATTATTTTCTGAAATAAGATCAATTTCGTCAGTATCTGTGTCGGTACGTTTTGCTTTTAGTGATATTTTTCATTGGTCTCGCCTTTATCTTAGGAGGCCCAAAGCGCTATCAGGGTACCCATAAGTCGCTAAATATTTGTATTGTGTATATTTATTTGTGTATATCATGTATTCATTATTATGTATGTTTTGTTTTCTTATTTTTACACCGCCCATCCTTGTTTTCTTTTTGCATTCTCCACTTTCAAGGTTGACTGGAAGAGATCGCTGCTTAGCGATAAGTCCGCCTGTTGTTTACCTATTAGCTGCGTATTCCTTTTGTGTTTTCTGTGTTTTGTATATATGGTGTTCAATAAAGAGTATTGTTGTCGTTGTTGTTGTCGCTTAGGGTTAAAAACTCTTACCAACTCGAAGATTTTCTGATCAGGAACACACAAATTTATATCTAAATTAACTTCGCACTTCCAACCAAACTCTAATCTCTCGCCTCGTGAGGAATGTCCACTTAAAAATACACAAAACTAAATAACCAAATAAAAACCGAAGCCGAAAAACCCATGTTTTTCTCCAAAGGCTCACCGCTTGGATTTCAAAATCGAAGTGTGTCCGAATCGAACTGGCAACTGGGCCGACAGCTGCCAAAGCGTTTCGTTCGCTACTACAAGGGTGACGGTCGGGTCCGAACAGGCTCATACATTCAATCAATCAATCAATCAATCATTTATTCAGCAAATTGGCCACATAGGGGCACTTTTACACGTCAGAAAAGAATTTACTAGCGCTTCCTAGACCCATTGCTTGAGAAGAAGCGCCGCAACAAACTCAAGCAGAAGGCCTTTTTTCAAAATTTACACATAGTTATAACATTTACATAACATGTATAAAATATACATATCGGTACGTACTACAATTACATTGAAGGGATGTATAGTCCCTACTACTGCTACTGCTGCAGCCTATTTGCGTCCCACTGCTGGGCACAGGCCTCCTCTCATCACGAGAGGGTTTGGGCTAAAGTCCCCACGCGGGCCCAGTGCGAAGCCGTGGTGGCCTAGTGGTTCGACCTACCGCCTCTCATGCAGAGGGTCGGGGGTTCGATTCCGGCTCGCACCTCTAAGTTTACCTATAGTCCCTAACTTAAACTTAAATCTAAGATCTTAGAGATGTATAGTCTCCAAGGGTCCAGAAAAAAATATATTATGGAGATGGCCTCCATTGTCATTACTGCATTACACCGTGACCGTGACCGTGTGCGTCTGTAAAGGGCTTGCCGGACTTATTTTTTTTAGAGCGTGTCGGACGCGTCGGTGTCCCAGCTGACGGGCGCGCTCCGCTTCCTGTGCGCGTCCGGCTGTGCGCGCCTCACCGACGCCGCGCTCGCCGCGCTCGCCGCGCGCTGCCCCGACCTCGTGACCCTGGAGCTGGCGCAGTGCGGACAGCTCACCGACGCCGGCTTCCAGGCTCTGGCCCGGGTGAGTGGACCGATGTGGCTAGGATCAGACCGAGTTAGCTAGACTGAGACCAAAAATAAAATGAACCCGAGTTCGCTAAAATGTCATACTTCCAAGTTAGCTAAAATGTGACATAATTCCACGTTATCTAGAATTAGACCAAGTTAGTTATAACTTCTTACTTACTTTCAAGTTATCTAGAATGAGACCAAGTTAGCTAGCATGTGACAGACTCCCTCACGGCGCCGTCCTCGTTGCCAAATGCCCCGGCCTCGTCACCTTGGAGCTGGCGCAGTGCGGACAGCTGACTGATGCCGGCTTCCATGCTTTAGCCAGGGTAAGAAAGTTACTATAATAAGGCTAAGATGAAATTAGCTAGAATCAGACCGAGTTAGCTAGGATGAGGCCAACTTAGGTAGAAATAGACTAAGTTAGCTAGCATGTTACATACTTGCAAGTTAGCTAGGATGAGCCGAAGCTAGCTACAATGTAACAGAAAGTTAGATAGAACGTGATAAACTTCAAAGTTAGCTAGAATGAGACGTACGCCCAAGTTCGCCATAAAGAGTCCAGGTTAGCTAAAATGTTTGTGTGAAATGTCCCAACATATTGTTTATTTTTTCGCAGAGTTGCAGAATGCTCGAGAGGATGGACCTAGAAGAATGTGTGTTAATCACTGATGTCACTCTGGTCCACCTCGCCATGGGCTGTCCCAGGTTGGAGAAACTGGTGAGAAAATATGTATACTACAACTAGAATAGCTAAGCTTTTTGGTAAATTCTTTTTCTGACTGAAATTCAATTCAAAATTCAAAATTCAATCATTTATTCAGCAAATTGGCCACATAGGGGCACTTTTACACGTCAGAAAAGAATTTACTAGCGCTTCCTAGACCCATTGCTTGAGAAGAAGCGCCGCAACAAACTCAAGCAGAAGGCCTTTTTTCAAAATTTACACATAGTTATAACATTTACATTACATGTATAAAATATACATATCGGTACGTACTACAATTACATTGAAGGGATGTATAGTCCCTAACTTAAACTTAAATCTAAGATCTTAGAGATGTATAGTCTCCAAGGGTCCAGAAAAAAAAATATTATGGAGATGGCCTCCATTGTCAAATAAATATAAATTCCATAGATGTCGACAGTCTCAAAATGTCAATAAATAATGAAATACATCATTTATAAAAGAGTTCGTTAATACATGTCAATAAGAACATGATGAGGTCTCTCGCTTAAAATGTTTGACTTAGTAATATATTTAAAGCTAATGATTATTTTTAAACGTCCTTGCAAGCATGAACAGACCGGACCCCACAGACAGCACCCGTTCACGAGCGTGACGCGTATCTCAGAGCGTATTGAATTGAATTGAATTTAAAGTGGTAGAACCTGGTGCTAGGTCCGTCCGGGTTGGTACCACCGTCTTTCCGCGCTAATCTGCCGCCAAATAGCAGTGCTCGCACTGTTGTGTTCCGGTAGGGGGTTAAGGCAGCCGGTGAAATTACTGGCACAGCGGCATTCCATCTTAGGCCTCAGGGTAGGCAACGCATTCGAGCGACCTGCCCGCGTGGAATTTGATTATCGCATTCCCGCGGGAACTACGCGTTTTTCCGGGATAAAAAGTAGCCTATCTCCCTTCCCGGGACCCCAACTATCTGTAAGAAATAGAAAAAGATTTATAATATAAAATGAATTTAATATGAGGAGCAAATACGTACGACAATATGTCAAAAGTGAAGAGAGAAAAGAAAACATAAGTTTCTAACCGGCCAGTCTTAAATGTATTAAAAGTTAACGTGCAAAGAGTTATGTTGTCTGTAACATAAATTGCCGGCCTAAGAAGAGAAAACAACTATGAATTGATACTTAAATTAATATGCATTAAGAAAATTATAACAATCATACTGACTTGACTATGAAATGTATAGGTACAATTATTCTGTACTAAACAAAATCTCGGTTTCAAGAAAATATTTACATGAAATATTAACACAAAGAAATATTTAGGTAAACAAACATACAAGACCGAGACTTAAAACTAACTGAATTATATACATATTTATTCAACTGGTAAAACTACTATTTTAGATACAGCTCGACGATGAATTTTTCCATTTGATGTCTGTACATTAACGACTCTAACCCTATTGTCATTTCCACAAAAAGTTTTTGTGATCCTGCCCAGAGGCCAGTGAAGCGGAGGTGTATTTATGTTAATTAAAAGTACTATTGTACCCTCTTTGAGATCAGGCAAAACCTTTCGCCATTTAGTGCGTTCGTTTAGAGCCGATAAATAGTCCTTTGACCAAGCCTTCCAGAAATTCTGTTTGATTTGTTCACAACATTTCCAAAATTGTAATCTGTTAGAAGGTATTTCGGTTATATTTGGCTGTGGAATGGCTGTTAAAGGACAACCTATAATAAAATGACCTGGGGTTAAACAGGAAAAATCATTATGATCCTGAGTCGTGGTAGTAGTTGAAACAAGTGGACGTGAATTTAATATGCTCTCAATTTCAATAATGATAGTGTTAAACTGCTCATAAGTAAAAACCTTGCAGGAAGAGATTCGTTTCAGATGATATTTAGCTGTCTTTACTCCCGATTCCCACAAACCTCCATGATTCGGACTATATTTAGGGATAAAATGAAAGCGTATTTCTTTTTGAAGAGCGTAAGTGTGAACTTCATTCTCAAATTCCTCACTATTGTGTAATTTGTACAAATCTTTCAACTGATTATTAGCTCCTTTGAATGTGGAGGCGTTATCGCAATAAACGTCAGATGGTACCCCTCTACGCGCAACAAATCTTTTGAAGGCGGCTAGAAAGGCAGATGTTGACATGTCCGAGACGACTTCAAGATGTATTGCTTTGCAAGCGAAACAAACAAATAAAGCAACATACCCTTTGGTGATGATACTGTTACGCTTTGAGGATTGCTTGATCTCAAATGGACCACAGTAATCTAATCCCACCTTCTGAAATACCCGGGCAGGAGTCACACGATCTTTAGGTAATGAACCCATTAATTGCTGAGAAGCCTCTGCTCTATGTCTGCTGCAAGGAACACATTTGAAAATTACACTTTTGACTTCTCTGACACAGTTGATAATGTAATACCTTTGAAACAAGCTCCCTAACAAAAGCTTTAGACCACCGTGTAACATGGATAAATGTTCTTGTCTAATGATAAGTGTTGTTACATGACAACGCTTTGGCAAAATGATAGGAAATTTGACTGCATAATTTAGATCAGCATTGTGCAATCTACCCGTAACTCTTAGAATACCGTTTTCATCTATAAATGGACAAAGACGACTTAATTGTCCTTTCACTGGGTTATTATCGAGCAGACATGCATATTCTGCAGCAAAATAATAGATTTGAACCCCTTTTATAATAGCGCTCAAAGCTGTTCTAAACTCTTTGAGAGACACCTGTGAGATATTGGTCTCGCGCCTTTTACATTTGTTTATAAATCTCAATACATATGCCATTACAATTGTAGCTCTAAACAGACTCGAATATTTTTCGAAGAAAAGATGAATAGGTTCATTATCTACAACTGTATGACATAAGGCTTGTCCCCTTTCTTCAGTATCAATCAGGAACGGCCTTTCTAATTCAGACATGAACAAATTATATGTATCGCATTCTAGCAAGTAATCAGGCCCATGCTTCCATAGCCCATTTTCTGAAATTTCCTGAGGATCAGCGCCCCGGGAAAGAATGTCAGCCGGATTTAATAAGCCTGGCGTAAAATGCCAAAGCATGCCCTGCGTTAGTTTATTAATTTCTTTAACTCGGTTTCCTATGTAAGCAGGGATCTTTACAGGTGAAGTTTCGAGCCAGCCAAGCACGATTTTAGAATCACAGAACATATGGATATCAGTTATATGTAATGTAGAAGCTACCTTTGACATAAGCATTGCTAGCAATAAAGCTCCGTTGAGCTCCAATTTCGGAACGGTTAATTTTAAATTTATACCAGCCAGCCTGGACTTCGAACAAAGCAGGTGAATGTGAGTATTGCCTTTAACCTTGACCTTAATGTATATACAACAGCCATATGCTAGAGACGAGGCGTCGCAGTAGCCTACAAGCTGAACTTCATCTGCATCTGCAATTTGTACATAGCGTGCGATTTGCATTGTAGGCATGGTGACAAGGTTTGCATAAAAATATTGCCACATCTTATCCAGTTCGCTGGGCAAAGGTGTATCCCATTCTAGGTTGTAATGCCACAGTTCCTGCAAAATTAACTTGGCCCTCATAGTAACCGGTCCAACGAATCCCATTGGATCATATAATCTGCTGATTGAGCTTAAAACGCTGCGCTTAGTTGACAACTCAGTGGGAGTAACTGCTCGACCGCTCATGCAAAATTCATCACTCTTTGCATCATACGATAAACCCAAAATCTTGATCACTGTGTTGTCTTCATCTATATCTTTAGGATTGAAACCTAAACTGGTCTGAGGCAAGTCGGATAGGAGCTCTGGGCAATTTGACACCCACTTATGAGTCTTAAAACTGGCGAGCCTCATGAGCGAAATGAGCTCGTTTTTAAGTTGCATTGCACCTTCAAAAGTTGCATGCCCGGTCTCAATGTCATCGACAAATGAGTTTTTTATTATAGCCGCGCTAGCCATAGGGTATTCCTGTTCATACATTCTAGCCAACTCTATGAGGCATCTGGTAGCTAGAAAGGATGAACACGTCAAACCATAGGTGATGGTTTGCAATTGCAGGATGTTCATAACCCCATCTTCGCGCCATAAAATATTCTGTAACCTCCTACATTCTGGATGTGCCAGTATCATTCTGTACATGTGGCGAACATCACATTGCAGAGTGTATTTGTACATGCGAAACTGCATTATTATATCGAATAAGGACCGCTGAACTACAGGGCCTTTGCACATAATGTCATTAAGACTGAGACCATTTTTGGTCTTGGCACTGCCGTCGAACACAACGCGAAGTTTATTCGTTTGTCGGTCAGGCCTCAATACCGCATGATGTGGTAGAAAAAATAATGGTTCATCTTGTGGATCACAGTTTTCTGTATTAATTATTTTAGCGTGCCCTAATTCTAGGTACTCGTGTATAAATTGTTTGTATAAATCGTGATAAACTGGATCCTTAGAAAATCTTTTTTCTAAATTGTATAAACGCTGTAAAGAAATCGCGTAAGAGTTGGAAGGGTCGACATCCTGCAATTCAATCTTGAGCGGAAATTTGACCTCAAATGTATTGTCTCTTAATGTTACCGATTCTTGAAATACCTTCTCGCTATACTCGTGCTCTGACAGGGATTCGTGATACACATCAGGAACCTTCTCTGCCTCCCAAAACTGACGAACACAGTGATCAAGTTGGGGTTCAACGACTGTATGCATAGCGAGGGCTGTATTGGAAGTTGCATGGCCGGTGGAGGAGACGATGTATCCCAGCCGAGTGTTGAGCAATATGGGATCCGCTGGTCCACCTTCTATCTTGCCATCCTGTATTATTTTGAAGAAAACATCACTGGAAAGCAACAGTGATATTTCACCTGGAACATGGAAATCATTGTCGGCTAATGCTACATGCTTTGGTATCACAAACTTGCTCAAATCGATTTGTTTTTGCGGCAATTTTGACGTGATTTTAGCGATCACTGAGCATGTAACATTCATTTGGAAATCCTGTATCAATGATTCCATAGTGACATGTATAACTTTATTTGAAACCTTTTTGCAATTGTCACCCAATGTAAAAATATTTTTATGCAAAGCGTGCTGTGGCAACCCTAATTGCTTAGCCAAGGCAGTTGTGCAGAATGAAGTTTGGCTGCCGCTATCTAAAAGTGCCCTAACAGTGTACCTTTCATTATTCGCCCCGACGACTAAAACCTTAGCTGTTGGAAGAAGCGCACACTCGGTGGCAGGCTGCGTAACATGCATATTCACCAGCCTCTCACATTCACCCCCTTGTGCCTTCGGCGCAGGCTGGTTTTCGTTCACATGTATCAATGTATTGTGATGGCTGGAATGGCAAATGTTACATTTAAAATTGTACCTACATTTTTTGTCATGAGACGTTAAACAAATATGGCATAATTTATTTTTTACAACATAATCATTCCTTTTGCCTGGACTAAGCTCATTATACTCCGGACATTTGAATAATTTATGATCTTTTGAGCAAAAGGAACACATTGAATTTTGCTTAGGATGGGCTACGGCCGCAAGATTGACACATTTATTGGAGGGTTTGCTATAACTCTTTTCAGTGGAATTTGAACAAGCCTCTAACGACGCAGCGCGCTTGTCTAAAAAAGCCAATAACTCTTCAACAGCAACGACTGTTGAGGTATCTCTTTCTGAATGGAACAATCTTATAGTATATGAGTCAAGCTTGCGGATCAATATATTTGATAAAATGGCATTCCACTCATTAACTGGCTGTTTCAAGTTTTTGAGCGCTGTGACGTTCTGTCTCACAGTGGCTACGAAGTCCCTCAATTGCTGAGAAGTGCCTTTGTGCAAGCACTGCAGGTCCAACAAACTGCTCACGTGGCTATTGATTAGTAAAGCTGGGTTGTCATACCTTTTTTTCAGAAGCTCTAACGCAGGTTCATACGACTCACCGACAATGGGCAAACTATCAATTAAATGTAATGGCTCTCCCTTGAGATATTTCTTTAAGAAACAAAGCTTCTGTATAGCCGTTATCCTGGAATCCTGATGTACTACAGCCTGGAACATTTCTATGAATGGCTTGTAGCTGGATATCTCCCTTCCATCGAAGATCGGAATGTCCAAGGACGGTAGCTTTGCCATGCCGCACGACGCTTCCCTTTGGCTGCTTTGAGAAGGACTGAGTTCTTTTATCATTCGCTCAATCTTGCCGAGTAAGGATAGATACCTCTCTTCGGTGTTTTTTTCATCGTCCTCCTCTTCTTCAGCTTCGCCTAAGGCAAGCAAATTGATGGTGTGCTCCTCAAATTTCTTATACACCTGTATCAAATTTTCCTTTCGTGTAAGCAAATCTTCAAACGTATAGTCTGTAGTTCGAGCTAAAAGCCTTTCGAAACGACCGATTGAAGTTTGACATACTCTAATCGCCGCTTGCAATTTTTTTATTTCGAAATCCGACATTTTTCTGGATATATCCGACTCAGCACTATTGTATTCCGATTCCGAATTACTGTCAAACATGTAAATGTACGGTACTCCAATCATACATTACTCGTAGTGGTTTGTTAGTATGGCGACACGGCGGAACAATTTGAACGGCGAACGAATATTCACAAATCAAACTTGAAACACACTTATTTCATGAAATAACATCACACGCGGGAAAAATCAATTAAACTGAATAATCTTTTCGGCACCATGTAAGAAATAGAAAAAGATTTATAATATAAAATGAATTTAATATGAGGAGCAAATACGTACGACAATATGTCAAAAGTGAAGAGAGAAAAGAAAACATAAGTTTCTAACCGGCCAGTCTTAAATGTATTAAAAGTTAACGTGCAAAGAGTTATGTTGTCTGTAACACTATCTCCATACCAAATTTCATCCAGATCGGTCCAGTCCAGCAGTTGTAGCGTGAAGAGGTAACAGACAGATAGACAGAGTTATAGCACGACAATTTAGAAGGCGCGTGGATTAAGCAATAATAGACTCTGCGGCAACGGCTTAAGTGCTTCGCGGCGCGCCTTCTAAGTCGTGTTCTGCTTTACTTTCGCATTTATAATATTGGTATGGATATGGATAATTACCTTATAGATAGTGGCGCCAACTAGTGAAAAAGGAATACCTCGGCCCTCATTGCTCCTAAAAAGCATGCAGCTTTCCTCGCGGTATTTTACTTTTGAGTTTGACTGTAGACTATCCAAAGGTTGTCTGGAAGACATCGCTATTAAGCGATAAGACCGCCTGCTGTATGACATACCTTTTGTGTAATCACATTATGTCTGTACTGTTCACCACTTATAACTCAAGAACGGCTGTACCAATTTCGACGATCTTTGTTTTGTGGATTTTTCTCCACTCAAAATTGGATAATAACTATTAATAAAATATCAAAAAATGCACACAAAAAAATCATGATGATTTTAAATATGATTTTCACACATGACTGTTAGGCAGTATGTGGCGGTAAGAAGTTCGCCGGGTCAGCTCCCTTATTATAACTAAGCTTGCATGAAGAGAGGGTCTGTACTGTTCCTTGAATGTATGGTGTTCAATAATAGTACATTGTATTGTCACGAGGTGTTACCCACCTCGTTTACAATCAAACTATCGAGCATTTACCTTCACCGTCAAATTCAAAATTACCTTTTCGACAATACATTCCAAATTTGCGATTCGCTGACGCGCGTATTTTGTGACTCATTCCGTTTGTGAACTCCATTACGAGCACTCGTGCCGGTTGCTCTACATAGAACTGCATCTAACTGCATTAAGGCCCTTCCCTGACCCAGCATCGTCAAATTGCTCATTTGAGATCATACTTTTCTAAGAAATGTTAAAAGTTAAAAATATGAAAAAAACATATGTTATATTTGATTATATCATACTTACATTGACAGCTTTCGATACACGTTTCACGAAACTTTGCTCGATACAATTTAATTCCAAAGTAACCTCTAACTCGGACCGCTAATCCAACTTTACTCCAGTTTATTATATCAAACAGTGTAAAACTAATTATAACACAAAAAATATTCATATTATATGCATACATCGACAGCTTTATAAATGCCATTTTTTTAGACGGTATTTTTATAGAAATTAAAAGTAAATAAATCGGGCGTTCTGTGCGTAGCGCTTTCTCTTTCACTCGTCCCACGAGTGACAGTGACGGCTGAGCTGGGTCTATGAAGGGCCTTAAAGTGCATCTCTTACCGTTATAATAGCTTTCACACCGCGATTAATATCCGTTCTGTATAAAACTTCCGTGAACATCATCCTTACCGATACAAGTGTATACCTTCCCATAGCTATAGTTCATACAGTTCCCATTCCATTGCTGCGGTCTCTACAGGCACATTAATTTGTAAGTTTCTTATTCCACCCTTTTTGTAAATATCCTATCGTTTTCTATTTAAGTTCTTGTGTGTTGACTTTCACTTATTTGTCAACAGGTGCCTTTTATTATAACAATAAATCCACTTCATCTCCATCACCTTGGACATTATTATTTCACACGGTCATAGTATTGTATTGAAGACTGTACATAGGTAGAATATAATAATAAATAAATAATAAAATATGCTATATTTCAAGATGATTATTAATTAGAATAAACATAACAAAGTAACTGTTAAATTACATGTAAGTTAAATTCACTATTTTAAGGAAATCTAGCTTTAGTTAACTTTAATTTGGACGACCGACTGAATAATTTCGCTTCGCATAATTTATTTACGTCGAATCTTGACTTTGCCGAATTTTTATTAAGCATAATTCTTAATTGGCCGAATGGGTGTTTACACGAATATTGTGTTGGCATAATGTTGACCTGGCCGAATTTTATTATGCATAATATTGTTTGGCATACTAGTAATTTAGCAGAATTTTGATAGGCAGAAATATTGTCCGAATTTATGTCCGAAACAACAATTAATGTAGGGAGCGCCAAAGTTGCTAGTCTGAAAACTGGAATTACGAAAATATATGTCATAAACGATTTTAGCTAAGTAAGTAAAAAAATTTGTTTGATATAATTTGTTCAACATATTTATCTTTATTAGATAGCTTAGAGATCGGCAGTTCACGGTGTGCTGTAACACCAAAGTTTGGAGCAAAGCCGACTCGCATAGGTTAGGTTAGGTTATTTTTTATATAAGTAAAAAAAATATCATTTAGTAAAAATCCCCCCTCTCCCTATTTAGATAATCATCGATGTTATACAGGATACTCATTTAATTAAATCGGCGAAATTAAAGGTATGCGAAAGTAGTTTTCGGCGTAACAAATTTCGGCGAATGTAATTTTCTGCCTAAATAATATTCGGAATTCGAAAATTATGCGTGAATACTATTCGGCGTAAATAGATTATGCATAATAGAATTCGACGAAAAATCGTTATGCGAGATTAGTTTCGGCGTAAACACTATTATGCCTATACTGATTATGCAAAATCGAATTCTGCCAAAAAAAAATATGCGTAAACAAGGGGAACCTGAATAATATGCTTGAATATGCTTGTTAATTTGTTTCAGACGTTATCGCACTGTGAGTTGATAACAGACAACGGTATAAAGCAGCTTTCCATGTCGCCGTGTGCCGCGGAACATCTTACTGTACTGGGTAAGGACAAACGATCGAACTAAACAATAGTACATTACACACCTAGGGCGGTCAAGTAAAGAAAGTCTCAGATCGCGGGTAATTGAGGCCCGAGCCGGAGGCGAGGGCTATAATCTAGCGGTCTGAGGATTTCTTTACGACCGCCCGAGGTTAGTATAGGATTTTACGTCACCACCTGGCCGTGAAGAGGGATTTTTCGTAGCGCCCGAGAGCGGTAAATCCCGCTTTTCGGCCTGGTGTGACGTAATAGTACATTTTGATGCGAGTGCGAAAAGTTCGTCATTTTATCACGAGTCCCTAGTTACGTTGGCGAAAGCGAGCGTTAACATTAGGGCCGAGTGAAAATGACAATTTTGCACGTGTATTTTTTTCATTTTTTTTTATCTGCCATCAGTCGCAAGACTATAATCAGATTGGGAGGAATGTGAACTTGGTCATTTTCAAGAGAAGCAGATCCAACGACTAGCTCTCTTACAATTTTAGGAGAAGATATTGCTCCTTTTCAATCTTTGTATACTTCTAGCTTGCAGAAGATCTTTTGCGAGAGGATTTGGATGGCGTGCCAGTCTTTCTCTGTAGCATCTCTTGTAACTGTCTACTTCCATTAATATTAGGGCATGCAATATCGGACGGTTTTTCGATTCCGGAATTGAGTTCGAGATTGTCCTTCAATTCCGGAATTCCGGAACTAGTTCCGGAACTGGTGAAATCTTTTTCTCATTAGGTTTTGTTGTAATTTAATCAATATAGGGCAAAATACAGCTAGATCTGGTGATCAACATTTTATTATTAACAATCAACAGAATTAAGTAACTAATAGATAATTGATTTTCCTACTTTAAAAATAAGAATCACTAAGTCAAAACAGATTAAAAAAATGCAAAAGTATTATTATTTTGTATGCACAATTTTAGTGCCATCAAAAATTCTACTTTTTGGTAAGACTAGCTAAAGTGGTTCCTCCAGGTAGAAGTCATATTAGCACAACAGAAGACAGGAGATCTGACAAATTACAATATTTATCATGGCAAAACTGAGACAGAATGCTATTTATAAATACAGCAAATTGCGGACATACCGGAAAAATATAAATACGAGACAATCCAAGTTAAAAATACTACAGAAATTGATATCCGTTATGGAACCAGGGTCTCCTTGAATGTTAGTCAATCGACCCTTAAGGTTCTTTTACTATTGAAGGATTTGTAGGTCGTAAGGAAGGACATGATAATTTCAAGCTTTTTCTAAACCTGACATGCTGCAAAATAGAAGAGTTCTCAAAACGCAAACCTCCCTCGTGCCACGAACCCGTGCTCAGCTCACGGATCTCACAGAGTCACGCTGACGTAATAACGTTGTAGAGGTTACTTCGAAACGCTGTTTTCGTTTTGATCAATTAAATTATCACTTGAGAGATTACTTAAAACTCACTTTTTAAGCATTATTCGATGATGTATGATGTTTAAAGATGATAAGTTCATGCTTTAGTAGTCAATTCAGTTGAATCGTTTTCAAAATGGTCGATTCACAATCCAGAAGTACCTACTGAAGTTGTTTTCAAGATGCATACAACTAAATGATCATTGGTTCATCCAGTTGTTTAATTGAGATCCCACTGAATCTATTGATAACAGAATCATCCCAGATCCAACACCATGACCTATAGAACAATATTAATATGGGTCTTCCATCTGACGCAAGAGGGGCAATTGGTTGTTTCTTCCATACATCGAAATATCCATCGCCTCGCCGGACTAACAAAGTCCAAGATTATTTTGGGTCAAACGAACAAACAAAGTGAGATAACGAAGGATATTTATGGGGAACACATGACAAACCTAGAATGCAAGTGCGCAAATCAAAGCTACACTAAGGGAAAGTTCTGTTTCCTTACCACCCGTCCAAGAAATGTACGATATGCGTGGAAGGAAGGCAGTCCGGTCCTAACTAATTTTCCTGTGCTTATTTTGTATCATAATCAATATAATTATTTTAAATTAAAATCTAATATATTTACCTAATTTAATTTGTGTAAAATTATCACTTTAAATTAAGATCTAGTACAATTAAAATTCTATTTATTCAATTCCGGAATTTCCGATATTGAGGGTCTTAATTCCGGAATTGTAATATCGGAAAAAAGCTCCGAGATTCCGGTATTTCGAAATTCCGGAATTCCGGAATGCAAGCCCTAATTAATATAGTAGGCATTTGGAGGTAGGAGCGGATCTCGCTGTTTCGGGCGTACCAAGGAGCCCCTGAAATTACTCGTAATATGTTATTTTGGACCCTTTGGATTCGATATTCCGTGTATTAAATGACATTTTTAATATATTTGCGAAAAAAATAGAGGAAACTATCAATAACGAACAGGATGAAGTTTAAAAAAAACTTTACATCACCCTTGGCCATAAAGTGGGATTTTCTGCCCGCTACGCGGAGAGAAAATCTCACTTCTTGGCCAAGGCAAGACGTAAAACTTTTGACAAACCACGGGCGGTAATTCGTGAAGCCCCAAATCGCACATTTATCCTGCGATCTGGGACATTGACGAATTCACCACCCTAGGTCTGTAATGTACTCGTACTATTACGCACCCTCACTAGGTGTCAGTAAACGAAAAGCTCGTTCGGAAATATATTTTTTTCTACAACTACTACTACTTCAGCCTATTTGCGTCCCACTACTGGGCACAGGCCTCCTCTCATTACGAGAGGGTTGGACTATAGTCCCAACGCGGGCCCAGTGCGGATTGGGGACTTCACATTCACACACATCTTTGAATTACTTCGCAGAAGAGTGCAGGTTTCCTCACGATGTTTTCCTACACCGAAAAGCTCAGATCTTGTTTCTATCTAAGTATGTTGTTTTGTTGAGAGCACCGACACATTCTCTGTTTTACCCTACGGTTGACTGGTAGAGAATGCTATTGGGCATTAAGTTCGCCATCTGTACACATTTGGGAACGAAAAAATTTTAAATAAATAAAGAAGTTATCGTCACAACGTTTTGCTTGACCCTATATAAACAGTATTGTTTTTTTTTTATTTTTATTTTTTAAATATCTTGTTGCAGGCCTAGACAATTGTCCTCTAGTGACAGACGGTGCGCTAGAGCATTTGACGTCCTGTCACAATTTACAGCTCATTGAGTTATACGACTGTCAATTGGTGACGAGAAACGCCATCAGGAAATTGAGGGTATGTTGCAATTTTATTTATTACTCGCTTTTTCCGGCTACTTAGCCCGGTTATCGCGTTTCAGTGGGAACTATGCGTTTTTCCGGGATAAAAAGTAGCCTATGTTCTTTCCCGGGACCTCAGCTATCTCCATGCCAAATTTCATCTCAATCGGTCCAGCGGTTGAAGCGTGAAGAGGTAACAGACAGACCGAGTTACTTTCGCCTTTATAATATTACTAGCTTCTGCCCGCGACTTCGCCCGCGTGGAATACGGTTATCGCGTTCCCGCGAGAACTATGCGTTTTCCGGGATAAAAAGTAGCCTATGTCCTTTCTCGGGACCCCAACTATCTCCATGCCAAATTTCATCTCAATCGGTCCAGCGGTGGAAGCGTGAAGAGGTAACAGACAGACAGACAGAGTTACTTTCGCATTTATAATATAAGAACGGATAGTGCTTTTTTAATTTGAACAGGATAATATTTATTTTTACGTATTATTTTCTCGGTCGGGATCTCATATTAATAAGGTAATACTAACATTCGTTCATATTGACTGAATACTATTTTGTTTACTCATCAAAATACGATATGCTTTTTCCAATTTTAATTTACTATCAGTCGCAGACTAAATCCATACTAATATAAATGCGAAAGTAACTCTGTCTGTCTGTCTGTTTATTGCCTCTTCACGCTTCAACCGCTGGACCGATTGAGATGAAATTTGGCACGGAGATAGTTGGGGTCCCGAGAAAGGACATAGGCTACTTTTTATCCCGGAAAACGCATAGTTCTCGCGGGAACGCGATAACCGTATTCCACGCGGGCGAAGTCGTGGGCAGAAGCTAGTATTATAAATGCGAAAATAACTCTGTTTGTCTGTCCGTCTGTCTGTTACCTTTTCACGCTTCAACCGCTGGACCGATTGAGATGAAATTTGGCATGGAGATAGCTGAGGTTCCGGGAAAGAACATAGGCTACTTTTATCCCGGAGAAACGCATAGTACCCGCGGGAACGTCCCGTCGAAATATACATCACACAACACATTGTATACAACTTCCATTCACAGAATCACCTGCCAAACATCAAAGTACACGCTTACTTCGCGCCTGTGACTCCGCCCGTCGCGGGCGCCGGCGCCAGGCCCAGGTACTGTCGCTGCTGCAACATCATATGAGAAAGAGTCATTTGAACGGTCTCCTAAACTTAGATATGACGAGTTCTAAGTCTGAAGTGTCACTGTACCAACAAGTGTGTAAAAGTTGTAGACTACCACTGTTTCAACAAGTGTGAATAAGTCATTTGAACACGGTGTTCCAGCATATATGACGAGTTCTAAGTGTGAAATGCTAGTAATGTACCAACAAGTGTGAAAATGTTGTAGACTACCGCTGTTTTAACAAGTGTGAAAAAGTCATATGCAACGGTGTTCTAGTATACGTAAGTCTGAAATGCTAGTAATGTCACTGTACCAACAAGTGTGAAAAAGTTTTAGACTCACTGTTTTAACATGTGTGAACAAGTCATTTGAACACGGTGTTCTAGCATATATGACGAGTTCTAAGTGTGAAATGCTAGTAATGTACCAACAAGTGTGAAAATGTTGTAGACTACCGCTGTTTTAACAAGTGTGAAAAAGTCATATGCAACGGTGTTCTAGTATACGTAAGTCTGAAATGCTAGTAATGTCACTGTACCAACAAGTGTGAAAATGTTGTAGACTCACTGTTTCAACATGTGTGAACAAGTCATTTGAACACGGTGTTCTAGCATATATGACGAGTTCTAAGTCTGAAATGCTAGTAATGTACCAACAAGTGTGAAATAGTTGTAGACTCAGTTTCAACAAGCGTGAAATGGTCATATGCACACACTATTCTCTAGTATGCATGACGTGTTATAAGTCTGAAATGCTAGTGATGTCAATGTACCAACAAGTGTGAAAAAGTTGTAGACAATCACACTATTTCAAAAAGTGTGAAAAAGTAATTAGAACACGGTGTTCTATATATGTATTTGACGAGTTCTAAGTCTGAAGTGTTTTAAGTACTGTCAGTACAATCATCATACACATGAGAAATAATCATTTAAACTATGGAGGGTTGAAGTAAAGGAGCGCAATCTTATAGTTGCAAATGTGGACACCAAATCGGGTAGGTTGGGGGCGCTGCGGTCGCCACTCCAGTCAAGCCACCTAGGCGGATAGTCTGCAGTAGCGCCTTCAGATGGCGCTGCTGAGGCGAAAACGGTTGTGAGGAGAGTCTGTTTTGTTTTGTTGCTTATCAAATCCGCTGGACACGTTTTCAACTGTTTCACCATATAAGATTGCGCTCCTTACCAAGACACATTCCACACTCCATAATTTAAACGGTCTTCTTACAACGAGTTCTAAGTTTGAAATGTTCTCGGTACTGTCACTGTTTCAACAAGTGTGAAGTTATTTTAAGACTTATGCAAATGTATTCTTCTGAACTGCTGTAGATGGTGAGAACTTGAACATCGTGTTCTACAGTAGTTATGAGGGTTTACTCCGAAAGTTGGCAACGTCGCAAATAGCTGTCAAATATTTAGCAGTTTTCAGTTTTCTGAATATTACTGAATGAAAACATGGATTATCGCTCTATGGTTGAATAAAACATTAAGTATGGATTGCAACAATTATCATATGAACACGAAGTTTTTAGTATTAAGGAAGCGATATCTTTTGAAAACTTTCCATCGCAGTTTCCATGCATTTTAATGATATAATATGATGATGATGTATATTTAGTAATGTTGGTTTTTTTTTCTGGCACCGCCCCTAACCATTTTCTGCTTTGCCTAAAGGTTGACTGGTAGAGAATGTTATTAAATCCGCCTTTGTACACTAAGTTTTTTTTATGTGCAATAAAGTTTAAATAAATAAATAAATAATGTAATCTTATCATTTGAATGCCTAACCAACAAATATAAAACGAGACGCGTCATTCAACCATAGAATGATATATTCCTTTTTAATTCAGCAATATTGAGAAATTAATAAAAACAGCGAAACATTTGACAGCTATATGCGACGTTGCCAACTTTCGGGATAAACCCTCTTATGATGTGATATTATTGAAGTTCTAAGGCGACGCGCGAGAAAACATAATGGTGTGAGTGTAAACATAATGGTCTAATTAACGATACCTTCGTACTTACGTACATAATTATTATGTGTGTGAAAGGAAAGGTCTGAAAATTTAAAAGGCATATTCGATACAGTCGTTTTGTCTTTGATCCCAAAAATAATAGTTTGCAACAATAATGTGTGACCAATGAAGAAGGACTGTGTGTATAAATGTCCATATTTTTGAAATGAAAAAACCACAATGTATTCAATTTACTGTTGGTAGCAAATTTGTCTGTTAATAGTAGGTATCCTCTTATTAAATAGAAGCGTGAAATACATTGTCTCAAACTTTCGTGATACACACTCATATTAAACACACTCTCACCGGGACTTAATCGCGTAAAAACTATTTGTATTTTACCTCGACGTTTCGGCCGCGATGCAACGGCCGTGGTCACGAGAAGACTGAAGTGACGGTATCAGCATATTTTTCTTGTCGCGCGGGTGGTTCGAACTACCCGCACTTGATTTTTATTAATGTCACTCGGAATGTCAACAGGCCGGCACACAACACTAACAATGTCCGTAGATTTATCCGAAGGGGTATCTCGTCGACGTCGAGGTAAAATATAAATAGTTTTTACGCGATAAGGTCCCGGTGAGAGTGTGTTTAATAGAAGCGTGAAATGTTGTGTTAAAAACTTGCAATTCTTTGGCATATGTGATTTACAGTGTTTTAGATGAAATGTAGTGAAATTTTTTGGACACATTTCAAACATAGTGCTTAAATAATAATAAGAACATTCAAATTTCTATAAACACCGTTTCACAAGACTTCTGTCTTCTAATCAACGATACATACTGACTTTTTTCAAAGGTTAAATTTTAACCTTTGGCCATTACAGTTGCAATGTCCATTTTGAACTCTATATGTTAGACCAAAAGTCTATTTTAGTTGATTTCCATAGACATAAATAATACTTCGTATGGACCCGGCCTAACGTAGATACATGTCATGTGTCCCCACTTCATTGGTGTCCAATCCAAAGTTAAACTTGTATCGTGACACTAAAGCTGGGTCACATTTTTCCAACAACGAGATGAGTTTTTAGATACTGAGAAACAGTTTCGAAAAAAGTTTTTTTAAAAACGCTTATTGTCACGCACGCTCGGTGACAGAACTTTGGATTGGACACCGTGGAAGTGGGGACATATTACGTGTACGTTAGACCGGGTCTATATTATTTACGTCTATGTTGATTTCTGACGAATTCGGACTGTAGGTTATAAGGTTAATTAACCCACACTGACTTAGAATTCAATATTACTTCAAATTATTATGCCAGCTCATACATTAAATATACATATAGTCATTTATATGAAAATGCATTTAAAATGGGTAATTTAGTTATTTTTTACTAACGAAACGATCGTAACGAAATGAATAATTATAATTAATGATCAATAACGCTTCATATCATATAGATAAATATGTTAATGTGATTTTTATGTAATAAATGTGTATCTTAATTTATAGCCATAAAACATGTGGACACAAGGTGCTCAAAAGGATATTTCCATGGTTGTTAAAGCGTGTTCAAAATTAGAGCACCTTTTCCTTGTATTTCAATTCTTATAATACCTAATGGATACTAATTGTTTTTATGCACCAAAGTGTATCTTTTTGTTTGTCTGCTAAAACGTTAAATTTCGATGTAAACGCCACAGTGTTAAACAAATGTGTTTAAACATTTATGTCAATGTCCACAGGTTAAATTCATAAAACATTAATAGTAGTTCAAATCTAAGTAAAACGATACAATAAACTAATGTTTCAAATATTTACAAAACAGTAAAAATATCTTTATTTTCAAAATAAACATTTGTTCAAAGGTACGGTTTTCTATCACTTACGTTACTAGTTATTTGTTATACACGGCAGCACATAAGACATTTGCCGCGAGTTCATGTAATGATATCACGGCAAGTAACTCAATCACAAGCATTTAATAGTACTACGTACAGAATGGCCACGGAATCACCCGCCTGAATCGAGCCCGCGCGCAACTCGCCTCACCTCCATCCGGAGATTGTGAGTAAATAGTTGGCCCGCGCAGTGTTTCACACATTGACACTGCAGTGCTGCATTCGAGTTATGTTCGAGATCGAGTTTTATAGACCGTGTCCGCCGTGTGGGTAGATTATAAAACAAATTCGGCGCGCAGAACCTTTTTGAGCAAATAAGGTTAAAATATTTACGCTGTCAGCGTTCGGCGGTCAAAAGGTTAAAGAGCTGACTGTATAGAAAATCGTATGTTTAAACAAAGTATCTATATATATATTTGTCAAGGCTTTAAAAAATATTAGATAAATAAGATTGGCTGTTAAACTTTAAGATAATAGATAATTCAATATTTAGGAGCATGCAGTCATGTTTAGAGAAACCGTTTTGAAGTGTTTTTAGAAGCACTGTATATCTATTGAATAATATTTCAGCAGAATGTAGGGCAAAAGGTTAAAATGGTTCATCTATATGACTGTAACAATGCTCCAATGATATAATATGTATGTGATATGTAACATAGTGATTAAGTTAGCTGTTAGTGTGATATTTCACGGTAATGCTTTTACAAAAGTTGTGCTTTGATTAAAAACATTTTTTAATTAACTAGATTTTTTATGAACCCCTTCTCCTGTAATTTACGAACCTGTATCCTCTACAAAGCCAAATATGTACAGTCGAGTTCATTAATATGTGTACACTTTTGGTCCTTATTATAACTTGGTAAGGTGCAAAAGTGTGTATATATTGGCGAACTCGACTGTACCTACTAGCTTCTGCGCGAGACTTGGTCCGCGTTGGAATTCGTTAATAGCATTCCCGCGGGAACTATGCATTTTTCCGTGATAAAGTGTAACCCATAGACGTAAATAATATAGACCCGGTCTAACGTACACGTTATATGTCCCCACTTCCACGGTGTCCAATCCAAAGTTCTGTCACCGAGCGTGCGTGACAATAACTGTTTTTAAAAAAACTTTTTTCGAAACTGTTTCTCAGTATCTAAAAACTCGTCTCGTTGTTGAAAAAATGTGACCCAACTTTAGTGTCACGATATAAGATTAACTTTGGATTGGACACCAATGAAGTGGGGAATCATGACATGTATCTACGTTAGGCCGGGTCCATACGAAGTATTATTTATGTCTATGGTGTAGCCTATATGTTGACCAGTGTTATAAACTACCCCCATACCAAATTTTGTTGCAATCCGTCCAGTAGTTTTCGAGTTAAAGTTTTTCTAAAAATCGTTATTTTGTGTTCAGTGTAATTTATATAGTCCCCTCGACTTTCATTTTCAAAGTTCAGACGCGACTTCTAACAGACTCCTTATTTACTTCATACAAGACAAGGACTTTTTAGAAAGGGAAGCATTCTTTGCATTCCATTTAACATAACTAATGTATAAAACTCAAAGGTGACTGACTGACTGACTGACATGGTGATCTATCAACGCACAGCCCAAACAACTGGACGGATCGGGCTGAAATTTGGCATGCAGGTAGATGTTATGACGTAGGCATCCGCTAAGAAAAAATTTTGCAAAATTCCCACGGGAACGGGAAAAATCGGGGTTTTACTTTTTAATAATTCTGCGCATACGAAGTTGCGGGGAAAAGCTAGTAATAAATAAATAAACAATTTTAACAGAGACTTCTATTTTAGATCATGCTAGTGAATAGGTAATCATAATTAAAAATCCCTTTACATTATCTATTTATTTTTCCCAAAGAGAATAAACCAAAATAGGTCGCGATTTACGTTCTGAGCACTGGTTGGCGTTACCTGTTAACATATTCGTTCTAGAAAGTTAAAGAAGCTCTTTTCATTCACATTCAAAGGTTTCAAAAACGATTTGTTTACACGAAAACTAGGCCTTTTCCGCATAGCGGCAAAGTGAACAGCCAATGACCGTCCTTCAGGGTTGCCAGGCTTTTAAAATGTACTTTGATGTTACAAAAGAAAGGGTTTTTGATGACTTTCACTTGTCAATAGGAGTTAATATTCATAGATTTTTAATTTTATCTCGAAATTTTCATTCGAAATGATAATATGTATCTTTTCACTGAAAAAATAGACTTGGTTATTTTTTCCGCTCTGCCAACACCGTCAGTCCAGTCTCGTAACTCGAGTGCTGCGGCGTGAACTCACGATTTTGTCCTGTCCGCAATCCCACATAAAATGGGTCCGAAACCGTGTGCTAAGCTAAAAAACACGTTATAGAATATAAAAAGCAAATTACTAATAACATAATTATGTTAAAAGTACATTTATAACGTTCGGTTCGTTCAACAATAACATAGTGTTTTTATGTTCGCCGATGTTTTTCGAACTTTAAGATGTTACTGGCCGGTAAGAATTACCTACCAATTATTATTAAAAAAAAGTAAAGTTTATTTAAAAATGGAACGCTGGAAAAGCGCGCCAAAATAGTACCGCATTACTTTCTTTAGCCCGCATTTGTTTTTTTTTAATGGCTAAATACTGCAGTGGTGTTAAATGTTGATCGGCATTGTTAAGTATTCATTTAAAAAAAGGTTGTTCTAAGTAAGCAATGGTGGTTTTGGATCCGTTTTGCCGTGTTCATACATCGGTGCGGGTCTTGACTTAAAATCAATAGTGTGCGCGCATTGTGCTTTAGTACAATTCTACGCTAGGCCTCCTTGATAGCGTAAATCATTTCTTGCCAAACCATTCTTATTAAGTGTACTACTGGATTTATTTTAATGAAACAAATATATAGTACTTACTAAAAATAATGCAATTTAACTTTTTTTTAAAGTCGTTCCGTTCAGAAATCATAATCATAACCTCGGTTTTTTTTATGCCAGCGTTAGGTAACAAAGAAAAAATACAATCATTTTTTTCTCGTAAAATAACCGCAGCCATAAATAATGTAGAGTTGTAAGTTATTAAAGAAAATTTGCTTCTTCGCGTATTTCTGTCGCAGTAATATTATTATTTACGTTACGACTTTGTGTTTTTATAAATAAGCACAGACTAATAATAACGCCTTATTAATGTCTTCACTTTAAAATTGTCCGGGATTTTATTTATCGAGAAAACAAAACTGGGTCTAGGGATGGGACACATTATGTCGATATTTTTATACAAAGTTTGTCTAACACGATTTCTATCGACTAATTTAATTTAGTTCTTTATTGAACACGTTTAAGTTATACATAATTATCTGATAATACCTGTCTGATAAGATACTCGACGGGCAAATGGCAAAGTTAAAATTGCTCTATTTAATAGTAAGTAGCAGTAAGTATTAGGTATTATAAAATTGCTCACATCCTCAATCAAACTGGTTAGGTATAAAGTTTATTTTTATGGCTACTTTAAGGATGGGAAATAGCCATGATTGCGACGACTCTTCTGACCAGACTATCATTTCAGTTTAACTGACTTTATTACTATACTAGGTTAGTAGGTAATGCTGTTGTGACTAAAATTATATCGAACTTCTTTGAAATAGAAATATGTATTGAATTAAATACCTACTAAAAACTAAGAGACGTATGTTGTAGGAGTCACTGCTGTCACACATAAACAGAATAACCTTCGTTACAAGATAGCAAGACAAAGTCAAAATGCAAGCAACACTAAAGCTAGGTTCACACGGCGCATTTTTTCCCGTTTACCGTACACGAGATTTTATCGAATATCGTAGCGTAAGCGTCGACACGTACACTTTACCGTGTTGCCTGCAGTACTTATACCTAACCCTTCAGGCCCATTTAGACGAATAGTTTATAGGTACAGAAAACGCGTGTTTCTTATCACTGTCCCAGCTCCTATCTAAACGCTTGGACAGTGCAGCGATACGTCGTCTGCCCCTTAGACCTGCTTGTAACAATCAGGCTTTTGTGGTATCTTGACGCTAGCCGCACTGCTACAGCGGTTACGTGAACTTACGTGGCTACAATATAATAATACGCAATGTATGTAAACTGCATACTACGGCTGGTCGTGTGGAGTCTAGCCTAAGTCCTGTCAGGAGTTAACAGTACAAAAAACAAGTAACAGTTGGAGCCTATCTCTTTTTATATTGATTTGTATCCTAGCTGACAAAAAAATAGATTTACCCATACGATGTTACTAAAATATTGGCAAAGCTATACATCATTTTGTATTTTTTTTTTAATGATACGCAACCTTGTAGTCCACTGAAATAATATGCCGTAGTCAATCCAGAGCGTGTTGAAGTTAGTGCAAGTGATGTAATATAATGTGTTGATATGATTGAAGTTTGTCAATTGTTGAAGCGGCGAAGGCTGGGTCCAGCTGAAGCCTCCAGGTAGCACGAGCGCCGCGTTCTTACACAAAATGCGCTGGATTTTCCCTGTACCAGGTGAGATTTTTCATATACTTTATTAATATGAAATACTTATACTATGATAATAATAATATGTTGGGACATTTCTCACAAATTTACCTAGCCCGAAACTAAGCAAAGCTTGTACTATGGGTGCTAGACAACTTAACTATAAACTCTTCACGCCCTGTTTTACGCAGGTTGATTGTGAGCTCATAAGGCAGTTTGTGGGTTGACTGTTTTCCTCCCTTATATGTATTTTATAAGTATATTACACACTTTTACACAACGCTTATGTACGTACACTTAACATGGAGTCAAACGGTCAGTCCCTATTCTCTGATGAGGTTGCAACCAGCCTTAAAACACGGTAATGGTAAGGTAAATAAATATGGTAAAGAAGTCTAAAACGTCATATCGCTTTTGCGCTTTGTCATTTAGCAGTAGGTATAAGTGACTATGCTCGGGGTTTCTCTGCGTGATAGAATCAGAAATGAGGATATCCGCAGTAGAACTGGGGTCACCGACAAAGCCCGAAGAATTGCGAACGTTAAGTGGCAGTGGGCGGGGCACATTGCTCGCAGGACTGATGGCCGATGGGGCCGGAAAGTTCTCGAGTGGCGTCCGCGAATCGGGAGACGAGCTGTCGGTAGGGCTCCAACAAGATGGAGCGACGACCTCGTGAAGGTCGCGGGAAACCGGTGAAAGCAAGTAGCACAGAACCGGTCTGAGTGGCGAGCCTTGGGGGAGGCCTATGTCCAGCAGTGGACGTCTTTCGGCTGAAATGATGATGATGATGATGATGATGATGGTGATGATGATGATGATGATGATGATAAGTGACGACCAAATTGAACAATTTGAGACACAGCCAGGAATACTGCTGTTCGTTGGGATATAGAATTTTGTTTACCAAAAAGTTACTACATTTATATTTAGGTCTTTTTATTACACTCGTTGCTGCAAGGCCTGCAAGTTCACTTTTTCCATGAAAAACAATGAGACTGAAAGTAAATTTCTGAAGCAAAACAAATATCTAAAATACATGTCATTGATAACCGTTTCAAATTCTAGTGGTGGGATAAATCGCTATCGATATCTACATTCTTGAGCACAAGTCCATTTGTGCGCTTGTCTAGGAGAGCTTACCTGAGTTGTAATATTTATTCACATCCAACCGAAATTTCATAACTTTTTTTTCGTACATTTATCTTCTACTATCTAAAGTCCCGCGCCTTCACATTTCAAAACGCTTCAATTTTTTCATTATTATTTAAAAAGCACCACCAACACTCTCATGACTCTCAACGCATAGTTGATGGCTGTCTCAACACGCACATATGTGTTGAGAGTATTGGTGGTGCTTTTTAAATACATTGAAGCGTTTTGAAATGTGAAGGCGCGGGACCTTAGATAGTAGATCTCTACCTATTACTGGGATTTGATTCTTTTTTTATATTGATGTCAACGGCTGTGCTAGATTTCCGTCCATTTATAAAATAAAGCCCACAATAATTCCCACCGGCGTGCCAATGGGTTTAGAAGCGGCGATTTTATTCGGCGTTGAAAGTGTCTATAAAACGGGTCAAGTTTATGACGCCGTTAAATATATACTGAAATCGTAAATAACTTTATTGGCACAATTTTCAATTGTGCAGGCGTTAAATATAGTTTTTATTGGACTGGCATAAAGAGCTTGCAAAATTATTGTTTACTAGTTATGCGCCCCGCCTGTTATTTAAGGAAATCCATACTAATATTTTTTTTGTTTTATGTCTGTTAACTCTTCACGCTTAAACCGCTGGACCGATTGAGATGAAATTTGATATAGTATAGAGATAGTTGGGAGTCCCGGGCAAGGCGGTTCCCAAGATAAAAAGGAGCCTATGTACTGCCTCGTAGTATTATCTATAATCGTACCTAATTCTATTAAAAAAGCATTAGTGATTCAGCCAAGAAAACGTAACAGACAGAGAGAGAGAGAGTTACTTTAGAATTTATAATATTAGTATAGATATGTGTATTCATTTTGTATTGAAGTAATCACAACAATATTTTAAAGTTAGCTGTAACTCAAAGCGTGAATCAATCACAAAACTAACTATTTACAAATAATTTTGTATCTCGTAACGTAATGGTTTTAACAGAAAATAGACGGCTTGATACAACGTGTTGATAGGCTGTATAAATAGACTTACCACGTTACAGAAAGTAGAAATAGACTGTCGTATATGTACAGAGGTTTGATAGGTCGTGTTATGACACTTTAAATAAACTTGATTTGACCCCAAAAATCGGCAAATGTTTATTGTGTTTGTCTCCTATCTCTCATACAGCGATATAAATAACTATAACTATCTTACCTTCGTGACGTGAGAGAGCGTCTCAATAGATTAATGTACAATAGTACATTACAGACCTAGGGTGGTGAATTCGTAAATGTCCCAGATCTGGGGCTTTACGAATTACCGCCCGTGGTTTGTCAAAAGTTTTACGTCTTGCCTTGGCCAAGAAGTGAGATTTTCTCTCCGTGTAGCGGGCAGAAAATCCCACTTTACGGCCAAGTGTGATGTAAAAACTGTTAACGTGAGAAATTGGTAACGGATATGAAATAATAAGAAGGTCTACTCCTTTTTTTTAAATGAAACTTTCAATGAGCTTTTCATTTTTGGGAAAAAAACTATCTATGCAGGGAAGGACCTTCCCTATACTGTACTCGTCAATCTCGTCATATCGCTTCAAGTAGAGAGCGGCCGGATTGCGGTCGCTGTCATATAGATATTTTAATATATAATATACATATAATGACATCTATACATATAATAATCTGCCACTTGCCACAGGGATATTCTTCTCTTCTTCTTCTTCTATTTAAGAGCCGTGCTCTTGTCGGTGGAGTAACCGCCATACCTCTCGATCCTGTGCCCGTCTTTTTAGGTCGTAATATACATGGTGGGTCAGAAAACATGGCAAATAATTAACCCACAGTATCGGCTATCGATTCTAAGTATATTGTATAGGTCTTTAATTTTTTTTGAGTTGGTAAAAAATATATTTTGTATCGGATTCAGGCGTCGCTCACACAACCAATCCCATATAATTTTTTTTTTTTACCAACTCGAAAAAATTTAAAGACCTATACAATATACTTAGAATGTGGGTTAATTATTTGCCATATTTTCTGACCCACCGTGTATACATGGGAATAATACGTAAGGTTCATTATATCCTGATATTCCCACGAGGTTGGGATTTTGGTGTTTAGGGTGGTATGCACTACCACCCTAAACACGTACACAGTTGTACCTGCAATATAAAAAACATATCAGTATGACACATGTTTGTTATAATTTAATTATAAAATCACGCAATTACTTTTTGGAATTTAGTATCGCGTGATATGTAGTAATTAAGCTAGAATGAGGTCGACATGATAATTTTATAATCGCATAATTACGTGCTACATTTTGGTACGACGTAGGACTTATTAAATTCTGCGAATTGAACGTTTCTACATAAACAAGGATTTATTCTGTTAATCGTCTTTTACTAAGTATTTTGATGAGAATATCGCCATCTCCCTTGTGCGAGACTTGCAATAAAACACAGGACTTAATGCATTTTTTGGTGGAATGTGACTTGTACCGCTCTATAAGGGATACGTTTCTGGGTCATCTGAACCTACATAATGGTGGTTTGATTTTTTTACTCGCAAATCCTATGTCTAATGATGCCTTGCAAACTTATAGATTTGTAAAGCATGCCTTCCTTATCCGAGGATCTCCCTGTAGTGGGAAATCACCATAAACCATTTTTTTTCTTGTGTCCTCCAATGAGGCTGGCATAGTCACTGTACTTAAGCCTCTATAAATATTTCATGATTAAAAAAAAAAACGAGTATTTATTTTTAAATGTGTGTTTGTCTTTTTCAGTTCTTCTCATGTCCTGGTTTGGCGTGGACCAAGTAAAAGCAAACTCGTGCATACGAACTGGTAATACGCAAAATACAAACACCGCCGCGTTTGGTGGATAGCTGTCAATAGTCTGTGTTGTGTTCGTAGCTGCAAACATCATCGACATCGGTATCGATAGATTGTGGTGCCGCACTATTTCGTAGTGTTGTGATGTGCTCTTGGTAATACACTGAATTTTGCGATTTACTCAGTTGTTTTTCGGGTGGTTTTAACAATGTTTTATGAGGCCAGATATCAAATAAGTAAATAAAGAATACATAATACACAATAATAAAAGGTAAATTATTATGTATGTACATATACGGTAATAGACAACGACATAAATTCTTATGCAGAAAAATACACATAAGTAAATACTACACTCAGCACAAATATTCATGCTCACCACACAAATTTTTATCCCGGCAGCAATTCATTTCACAACCTTGGGCACAGAAGGCAGAGTAGTTCCAACTGGGCCAATCCGGTCCACAAAAATAACTTTAGAAAATTTACATATTTTTTAGTTTTTAAGTGTTTCATCAATGATAACATTAATATAGTCTAAAAACTTCCGAGAAACACTATTAACCAATATTGCCAGTGTATTATTAAGGGCAGTGTTGTAATCCTTAACCTTCTAGATGTGTTTGCAGCGCGTTATGTCCACAGGAATGAATGTTGCCATGTTACAGCAGTTGGGTAAACTTCTGCATGCTACGACTATAAAGTACCTTTTTTAGGAATGGGCATCTTTTTTTTAATAAGTGTTGCCAGTTGTTGGTGTGATGAATGTTCCCGATTTTCGTGTGTTTTTTTAAATGTGTGTCGTAGTATTTTGCACTTCGAAATATGTTTTTATTATTATTTACGATTACGATGGTAAAGAGTTATAAACTAGTGTTTAATTCATATACAATTTAATTATAATACAATTTTAATTCTGTTCTTTTTTTTATGTCCATTCCTAAACATAAAGGTACACCGACACTTACAAGTTTTACATATATAACAACTTCTTGTGTACTGTAAATAACTGAAGTACATTTTTCAGGTTTTTATTTCACTACAATCCATCACTATTCTACGGTAAAGTAGCCAAAACGTTTCGTGTATTTTTTTTTCCGAGTAATAAATAAATGAACATTTACCTACGAAGGTGCAAAGTAAAATTATTTACTGGTATTTTTAGTCATAATACTTGTGTAAAATAAATATAATTTTATAATTTCAAAACAGCACGAAACCTTTTGCCCCAAAACATGATAAAGTGTTCTCCTTCTAGAGTTTCTTTTTAGCCTTAGAGCTCAGTCTACGGTGTTTTATTTTTTAATTCAGTTATTTACAGGATACACTGTTTCCTCACGTTTTGTTTCACTGTGTAGAACTGTTTTTTATTTTATTAACTAATTGAAGCATGGATTTTCAGCTTTATGGGCACTAAGTCTCAGCCCCCTGGTTCAGGCAGAATGCCAAAGTAAGTACTGGTTAATATCAAAAAAAAACTTAAACACGAAGCTTGTACATGCTTAAATAAAGTTTACACATGCCAGTAGAAAGCTAATAGCGACAAATATAAATATTTGAATATTCCCATTGGCTAAACTATTTATTATTACGATGTTTAAATCACATATTAAAAATTACGTATTATAATATTCATGTATTTAATTTAAACAAACAAAATGCCGTAGACTGAGTTGCCTTTCTTCTATTTTTCCAAACTGCTTTATTTTATTATATCTTTCTGTATATCTATAGCTATTACTTACACTCATTGCTTCAGCAAATCAGAGACATTAAAATACATCAAACACACACAAAAAGTCAATACAAATTGTTTACGATAAGCAGGAACGTTCGATGAAATTAAACTTTAAATTAAATGAAAAAATTAACGTCTCAACCCAATGTGCATTCGAACCCTACCAGTTTTTTATGACGTAAGATTTTGCTTGAGACTGTAGTTTTTTGCATTCAATTTAAACTCAAAATGATTCGCAAAAGGTAAGTTTTCATGTTTGTGAAATGTTTATTATGCATGTTGTCACTAGTGCTGCTATTTTAGCAAATAAGCGCCGAATATTATTATTAATAATTTTATACATGCAGCTTTTCTGTAGGGCCACAGCGTATCGACTATCGATACTAATTCAATTATCCACATCACTACCTAGGCCTATTAGTGTTGTAGGTAACGCTAAAGCCAATTTGCATCGATAAGACACGATAATCTTGTTTAGTCTTATTTATGTCGTCTAGAAAAACACAGTTATATTTAGAACCCTTCTTTAATTTCACCCCGTTAGGGAATAAATTAAGTAAAACCCTTTATTATCATTGTTCAATTATGTAATTTGAGTAATCTTTGTGTCAAAACTCATCATTATAGGCTCAGCTATTTTAACTGTGCGTTGAATTTCAATGGAAAAATATCGCCTGAACATATTAAGTAGCTATTTTGCTTTATCGCGTGTTGCAACCGAACCTAGGCGGAGCTTTGCCATGCCCTAGATCGAGCAAAAATCTAGGTAGCTATATGTAGTTTAAAAATAAAATATGGTCGATATAATGTTACTCAATCACGTGATTTGTGGAAAGCGTTTGTAGTACCTAGGCCGTGGCAAAAATGTATGTTTTCTTTTCTACTTATTTGTGTTCATTACCTAAGTAGGTACGCGTAGTATAATAAAACGCTCCATTCGATAAAACATATAATATATAATACATAGTTTAGGTATATGTAAAGAGTTAGCCTACAAACTGTTTGTGTAATGAACTAGAGCTTTAGTTTCCATGTACATAAAGAACAGTATTTCGTAATTTCTAACCATTGTCCTGTAGATTGCCATCTTCGTTTTAACATACAATGTAAAAAAAATCAGACGAAGTAGGAAGTAGGAAACCTCTCATTGTATATGCTAGGAGCTATTTCATTGAGTAAAAAAAAGATTTGAAATGAAACGGATAACTGCAAAATATGCACGAAAATACCTAATTTATTAATAGTTGCAAATAAATCATACTGTGAACATTTTTTTCATCATACAATACAATTGGCACATACGTAGAGATAATCTACTATAGGAGGTCCCGCCCGTCCTCAGCTTCAATAGAAAACGCTTCAATGTATTTGGAAAGAATTTTAAAAGCAACACCAACCAACAATCTCAACGCATGTTTGACAGCTATCTCAGCGTGAAGCGTTTTGAATTGGCTATGGGTGAAAAATGACAATGTGCTCGATTATTTTTTTATGGATAGGAATAACCTTCCGTATCAAGAGAAAAAATCTCAGAATTTTCCGTGCCGTAGATTCTGCGTAAAAAATAAAATTGGTTTTGCGTTAGGACGATTGAAATAAAGGTGTTTCCTTGGTCCAAGTATGCAGCACTACTTCTTGAAAAAAAGTGTTGACACTATTGACATTATTGATTTTTTCAAGAAGTAGTGCTGCATACTTGGACCAAGGAAACACATTTATTGCAATCGTCATAACACAAAATCAATTTCTTTTTTTACGCGAAATCTACGGCACGGTAAATTCTGAGATTTTTTCCTCTGGATACGGAAGGTTATTCCTATCCATAAAAAAATAATCGAGCACATTGTCATTTTTCACCCATAGCCAATTGTGGAGGGGCCACAGATTAGAAGATATGTCTAAAGAGGGAGGAAGGGGCGGAACTGCCTATAGTAGATTATCTCTACGAGACCATGGTCTAAGAATACAAGGTCTGCCGATCCGGGTGACGTGACACCGTAACGTCAAAGTCTAGTTTCCACTTTATTGCAATAAAACAAAAATGAAGGAAATATTTTTCTGCCGTTATAACGGCATGTATTATATAATGCAAAATAATTTATTTGCGCATTACAATTGTCATTTACTTTTAAAGCACACAAAATGGGAAAAGTTAAAAACAAATGACCGTAATAATTTAATGAAACACTCACAGAATACATGGGGGTCGGGGATTATTTTAATACACCACTTGCAACACACAGCGGTACGAATGACGTTAGGGTGACACCCACACTACTACAGAATACCAGACTGTCATACCTGGCGAAGGATATTATTGTATCATATACGAGACTATTATTGGCTAAAGGCACTACAGCAAATGTCAATATCTGACGGGTCTATTACATCGAAATCTTATCTATTAGGATGGTATCAAGTAATTGTGTTTGTTTTTTAATATTTAATGTTCTTACAGTAATTAATTCATCATTTTGTGCAGTTTGGACATTTGATATCGGTCCAGTTCTCCGTTTCATTTCTACAGAAATATCTCACGGCTCGCCACAACTTTGCGCGACGGCGGCAACGGCGGGCGTTTACTGACACATTGCGCGCGACGGTCGCTAACCGACGCGCGGCGGGCGTCGCGATCGCGCAATGTGTCCGTGAAACTATGGAGTGTGAAATGTGTCTTGCTAAGGAGCGCAATCTTATACGGCGAAACAGTTGAAAACGTGTCCAGCGGATTTGATAAGCAACAAAACAAAACACACTCGCCTCACAACCGTTTTCGCCTCAGCAGCGCCATTGCAGCGCTACTGCAGACTATCCGCCTAGGTTGCCCGACCTACCCGATTTGGTGTCCACTTTTGGTACTATAAAGATTGCGCTCCTTTACTTAAACCCTCCATACGTGAAACGCTCGCTGCTGGCGTTGTCGCGTGAAGTGAAGTCGCCGCTTATCTCCCGTAACTAGCGCCATCTGCCCACAGCCCGCACTATTTACTGCTACGAGTGCGACAGTTGGACAGACCCGCGCTGCAAGGACCCATTCAACTACACTGCGCTGCCGCGCGACCAGCCGCCGCTGCAGACTTGTAACGGCTGCTGCGTCAAGATGGTGCGGTACTCTAAGAGCCGTAAGTATATTTACATCACCCTTGGCCGTAAAGTGGGATTTTCTGCCCGCTACGCGGAGAGAAAATCTCACTTCTTGGCCAAGGCAAGACGTAAAACTTTTGACAAACCACGGGCGGTAATTCGTAAAGCCCCAGATCGCATATTTATGAAGAGACCTGCGATCTGGGACATTTACGAATTCACCACCCTAGGTCTGTAATGTACTATTTCGTACTCCTCCACTGTTAAATCCCGTATATACATTACACTATCTTTTCCACGCAACTTCGTATGCGCAGAAATATTAAAAAGTAAAATCCCGATTTTTCCCGTTCCCGTGGGAATTTAGCAAAATCCTTTCTTAGCGGATGCCTACGTCATAACATCTACCTGCATGCCAAATTTCAGCCCGATCCGTCCAGTGGTTTGGGCTGTGCGTTGACAGATCACTATGTCTGTCACCTTTGTGTTTTATATATTTAGATTCATAGAAACCTTTATAAAAGAGTGCAGTGGTGGCCTAGTGGTTCGACCTACCGCCTTTCATGCAGAGGGTCGGGGGTTCAATTCCGGCTCGCACCTCTAAGTTTACTTATGTGCGAAATTCAATTTGAATTTACCATGAGCTTTTCGGTGAAGGAAAACATCGTGAGGAAACCTGCACGCATCTGCGAAGTAATTCAAAGTTGCGTGTGAATTCCTCAATCCGCACTGAGCCCGCGTGGGGACTATAGCCTAAACTCTCTCGTGATAAGAGGAGGCCTGTGCCTAGCAGTGGGACACAAATAGGCTGTAGTAGTAGTAGTAGAACGGAATAATTTAACGGAACACTTACAGGATACATGGGGGTCGGGGATTATTTTAATACACCACTTGCAACACACAGCAGTTTGATGACGTTAGGGTGACACCCACACTACTACAGAATACCGGACTGTCATACCTGGCGAAGTATATTATTGTATCATGCTACAGTCCTCACTCCTCCGATCTCCAATCATGCTATTTGATCAATCGGTCCCAGTGTCCAATATACACTGGGACCGATTGATCGAATAACATGAACTTCCCACCCACATCAAAGGTGTGCAATAGTAGATTGTATGACTAGGGAGCAAAATGGTATATTTTACCGCGGGTGACGGATTGAATCCAGAGCGACGCAAAAGATTCCAGAATAGAATCCCGAGCATAAGCGAGGGATTCTAGCGTGGAATCTTGAGCTAGCGAAGGATTCAAGCTTTGTCACCCAAGGCATAAATAAGTTTGCTACCGTGTTGTACACTCTGCTTTTCACCCCTCCTATGAGAAAATCATTAGATCATTCGTTCATCATTGTCATTAAATTAAGTAAAACAAAAAAATAATACATTTAGAAACAAACAAGGTTAAAAAGAACGTGTGTTTCGCGCGCCTGTCATAAATTCATAGGCAGAAGGCGAAAATGGCTTCCATATTGAAGAATCTCTAACTACTTCAATGTATTTATATTCTGTCATGCTCGCATGCGTTGCGTTCATAATAATAGGTAAATTTTAACAAATGTGAAAAAAATACATTTTATGACAATTTCGCTCATGTATCAAACAAAGTTTTTTAATACATTTGCGATAAAATGAAAAAAGGGCAGTGCAATTCATATTACGTACTTACATAATATTCCTTTGGAATTCTCAGAGGTGTTGATCCCAATACATTGCATCACCGAAATCACTTTTTGATTTCATTCATTCTCTACGAAATAATTCATAACACTACATAAAGTACGTTTTATATTGGAAATTAAGTGTAAAATAATACGGCAAGGAAATGAGCGCTCACGAAATTCGCGGGTTCGAGTTTTTTTTTTAATTCGATCACACGTCGAGTTTGCGAGGAATGCTACGGCATCGGCCTGCACCATTCAGCCAAATTGAAAATAAAAGATAATAGAAAATAATTTATCAAAATTAAGTATATATTTATGAATTTATGGATTTTTAGTATGTGCATTAAAGTATTTATGTAAAACGCCGATATATAAAATTCTAAATACGAAAAAGATACGACTTTTGAATACAACTTTTTACAGTCTCTGCAGCTCCGTGAACGCACTGCTAAAACGTATTTTGCTCCCTGTTAGCGGGGCAGAAATGAAAAAAAATAAAAAAAAAGCGAAGAGGGAGCAAAATCGCATTTTTCTCCCTCTAAACGGGCAACAAAACACTTCTTTTCGAATAGGAGGGGTGAAAAAGAGATTTTCGCTCGCAGAGATGAGAAGTCTAGTTCTGGACTTCAATTAAATTCTCTCGCATAAGTTTTAAGCCGATATATTGGTGCAACTTTTAGCTTTCAAAATGCAGAAATTTCCTAGTTTTTTTACGCAATTCCCCTCTCCATTTCAGCGTACGAAGTGGTCCGGCGCACCTGCACGTCCCAGCTCCAGATCAACCTGTTTATGGTGGACCATGTTTGCATGATGGAAAGTACAGGCACTGGTCACATGTGTTTCTGCGAGGAGGATATGTGCAACACGGCCGCTCGGGCTACCGGCGCGGCGGCGCTCGTGCTAGCTCTGTTGGCATGTGCATGCAGGTGAAGGGACGGGCCGAGGTCGATGGTTTGTCGATAGTGCTGTCGATGAAAAATTGGCAGTCATATTTTTTATGGTTGCAACTCAGGATCGTATTAATAGTTGATCTCTAGTACAGACGCTACGGTTTATAATATTAACAATATGGATGGCATAAATACATGACAGACTGGCTCACTTGCACCAAACGCCGCTAAAGTTAAAAGGCTAACCTGAGTTTAGCGGCTTGGTGCAAGAGGTTCTTAGAGAATGAGAGGCAGTGGTATTTTGGAGCCAAAGTGGATTTTTTTACAACAGAGAGTGAAAAAGACACCGATATAAAACGCGCGACTGTCGCGTTTTTGTTTTCAATACTGTATACATTTTTTGACCTGTAATCTAATGGAATTAGGTGAAAAACTGTATATCAATACCTCAACTATATGAGTTCAAACTTTGAATCCACTTTAAACATGAAAAATGTTAAATGAATTGTCATTTTACGATTGCTCTCGTACTTGAGATTCATCCATTATTACAGACCCTAGAGTTAGATTTTTTATCAAAGTGCACTATTGACATCAAATCTGACATTGTCAGTTTGACAGCTGTGAAACACTGGATTGTCAGTTTTCGAGTTCTAAATTTGGATTATGCAGTGGTGTCTCCTACTCTTGCGTTATCGAAATATATAACTCTTTAGTAGAAGGTGCTGTTTTAGGCATTTTACATCAAAATTTAAGCGAGAAGACTGTTCTGAAATATTAAAATAAAGGAAAAAGATTGCTTTGAAATGTGGATCAAATTTGAATATAAAAGGTTTTTTTTTATAAATTTTGACTTTAGTGATGGCAAATAGCAATCCAGTGAGACCATCGACTCGACTGAACCTAATCCTAGACTTTTCGTCCAACGTAGCGTAGTTTTCGAGCGCTTTCACATCAATACTAACGTCCCACAGCAATAGCTCAGTACCTGATATTATAAACGTACTGATGTGAAGTCGCTGTTTGCAACTTTCAACATTTTTGCTCTAACGTAAGTCATTAGCGTAGTTAAAACGATTCCAAATAACGTTAGCTTGTAAATAGTGCGGCACGTAAGTGCTTCGTTATCGACTATCGATAAAAAGCTGTGACACACGACGCTTTTTTATTGGTCCAAATCTCTTAGACCAAGTCGGATTTGCTCATAGATGCACATTAATTAGAAGTGGGCACTTCTAGATAGGATTGAATTGGTTTTAGCGAAGAAACTAGCTCGAACTGCCGTACGAAAAGGAATACGAGTATAAATTTAGAAAAGTAGGGTAGTTTCAGATGAAGTTTGAAAAACGTCGGAAATTCGGAATGTCTGATTTTGTAAAAGTTGCACTTGACTGTAAAAAAGATCAGTGTTTGGTTGGTTTACAATTACGCCCCTCTGAATATGGCTCACGTTGACCTAATACGAAAGACAAATATTTCCCTCTTGGGTAATATTATAATATATATTGAGTAGGTCCTGTTTTTGAACCCCAATTGTTACATTATATTCTCCATTCAAGTATATGTAACCTGAAATGCCCAAATTTGTAACCGCGTCGCCGACGTAACGTAATATATGAAAATGGTTGTGTTTTATTTGGTAGGTAAAAAATATATCTATATCTGAAATTGTTTTATTGCGTTACTAATTTAGAAAGTTTATTTGTTGAAATAATTTCATGAAACTAGTTTAAGTAGTTGAATGATTCGTTAGAATCCGCTAGTTATAAAAATACGATTTGGTTTACTTAAATTTTCATGTGTTTATGTTCCATTCCATAGTTTCATCATCAAATATATATATTTTTTGTTGTCACTTCAAAATATTAATAATTGAGGTGATTTATATGGAAATAGTTCAATACAATAAATTATCGGATAACTTAAATGCAGTTTTAGCAAAACTGATTTTAGTTTGCGTTATATTATTCAGATTTTGTCGGTAGTTATACAATGCTAGGAAGGGGGTAATGCGAAACAAGATGACCCCTTGATAAAATAGAATTCGGCCGAATTCGAAGGTCGTTAGCTTAAATTATTCTAGGAACATAAACACCAAATAACTTAATCGTTAAATAGATATTACGTATAAGTTTACTATAGCATTTGATATTACGGCGGATATTTTGGTAGGTGTTTTTTTTAACCGAGCACGCAGAGTGCTAGAAGTGAGATTATGTGAAAATAGCTTTATTAAAAAACCGTAGTTCCTTTAACTCGATTGGAGCTACTTTTGGGCAGTCTAAGTTATTGCCATATCACCAAAGTAGACAGCATAGGCATAGTAATAGCTACAGAAAGACTAACTTATAGTGTTGTTGAACTTTCTGATTTGGTAAGATAAATATTTTTTGTTTATGCCTGCAACTCTCAAAGAAACCTGTGTTATTTATTGAGTATCCCAATGATCATAGTGTTTTTAATATTAATATAAGTGCAAAGCATATTATAAGGAGATGAATATTGTATGTAAATTACAAAATATAGTATGACTATATCTTACTGATAGCTGACGTATAATCTTCCCTGTTACATATATTTACCTGATGACATTTTTGAATTAATTAGTATCCTCTATTGATTTTAATCTTCTATAGTACCGTAAGTTGTGGACTGACTCAAATCATGCATGGGTCCTGTCGACAGTCAAACAAATTTATCTGATATAAAAAGTCGACTATTTCACAAATCATATGAGGTCTTTTTCATTTGAAATTATTTACACATAAAATATGTGGTGAACAGATTTTTTTTTCGATATTATAATCTAAACGCAGTCAGTTCATGTTGTAATATTTTTTGTGAAATATTCTACGATCAATGAAATCATCTCTACATTTCAGTCAGACTAATAATACAATTTTAAATTTTATTCAGTAACTGACCTTGTTTAAGCTGCCATTTTACAGTTCAGAAAATTAATGGAAAGCTATCCTGAATTTAAAAACTGATACATAAGAGACACAATTTACCAAAACTGATGAACTAACGGCAGTATAAAAAGTTCTTTACTGAATGAATTCATTCGAATCTGAAGGTACTGTTATGTTAGGATTGTAGCATGACACAGCACTGTAGCCAGCCTTTCCACTAACCTGAAGTCCCGTCACTCTGGAACGCAAACCTTGGCCCATTTAAGACAGCTACTACACGAACTTGGCTCGATGCACTGCCGTGCACAGAAAAGCTGCTGCATTCGAAAAAAATCTCTTCACAACTCTTTATCTTCGAGACAGTTTATGCATGAAATCAGAATTTCAATAGTATAGTTATTTCTCAAGAAAATAAAATAAAATAAGACTAATTTTAATACTTGTACTGAAGGTACTGAATTGCTTGGATTTAACTTGAAATGAAGTTAGTCACTTTTTTCGAATGTCCAAGAATCAATCCAAGATATAGAAGCAGTTGAAAGAGTCTCTTTAAGAACAGTATGACCATATTGGCTTGAGGGTACTGTAATATATATTACTCTATACAGTACCTCCCTAGACAAAAGAAATGAACAAAAATTTTACATTGCGCTCTATGTCTTGGTAATTTTCCTAACCGTTCTCCGGTAGTGGTTTAAAGCTAACGTAAAAATATTATACTTACCTAGTTATTAACAAAAAGCTGTTCATAAGACTAAGTAACATTTTACCTAAATCGCTTTAATTTAAATAATTAGTATATAATTAAAATAAGAACGCTATGTAGTGTTGGAATATATTTTTTTAATAAAAATATTGCTACAGAACAAGAATATTGGAAACGAATTACGAAAGACGATGGATTTTAATCCGTTCCAATACTTCCAATTCAAAATCTCAGTGAGTGCCTTCAAGCATCTATAGAAACTGAACTAACTTCTATTCTCAGTCTCTGGAATCTTAAAAAAGTATATTTCAACACGGTTATTATATCTTCTTTCACTTTCTATATCGGCATATCACGCATTAGACGAACTAGTGGGGCGGTACTTATAGTCAATTCAATTAGTCTTCTAAGGTAACATGTTTTGTTTAATAATAAGCATGTATTTTGTTTGAATGAAACGTTTCCTTGACTTTTTTTTAAATATTTAAAGTAATTTTAGTGCTGTTGATATTTTAATTCTAATTTTCTCGTCGTTTTGATATATTTTACGAAATGTTATAATTAAAGTTGACGTTTTATTCAAATTAGTTTGACAATTCTTGCACCTTTTAAGCTACGCTTTGCGTCTAACATGGATTCCTTACTGCTCCTTGAGCTGAGGTCTCGTAAATATAATAATGAATTAAAAAAATAACAAATTCATCTGTCGGTGACCTATTTTATTTCAGTTTGATGGAAAAGTGGTTCGAGTGATGTTACTTGGAGATTAAATGCAAACAGATAAATTTGTCACAAAATAAAACATCTTAATTCATTATTCTGTTAAAGACCACAGCAGTCTAAAAACGCAATGTGGCCTGTCTGTTTATTTTTCTCATGTTATCTATGGTTCCAAATAAATGTGCAGTAATACTTTTAAATGTCTAGTTTTTACAGACTACATTTACCAAAAATATAATATCTAACTCCTCTGTCTTGGTTACCTATACTATATTCATATTGTTGATTTTCGAACAAATGCGATTCCAAGTTAAAACTGCAATATTTCGTAAAATATTTGACAGATTCGTGTTACATATTCTTTCTTTTGTCATTAAATGAAGGAGATGTAGCATGTTTAGAGAACCATAGACACTTTAAACTAATGCATTTTCAGTATCACGAGGTTGAATCATTTTGGTAAATGTAGGATGCACAAAACGTGTGTCGATGTTTCTGATTCGTCTCGTATATGTGTTTTTTTTTCTTTACAAGTATATATGTATGTTCGCTGTTCAGCATTTTGATGTGCAGTCTTTCAAAATTATCCTTCTGTGTATAAAATTCATTACTGAACTGTACAAAATCGTCCTCCACACATGCTTATCCGAAAACTTGTGAACGCAGTAATTTTTCCAAGATATAAGTAATATTTCGAAATTGTAAACCGGCGGTTTGTAAGGGAAATGCTTTGCTGACAATAACTCAGAGCAGTATTATTTCAACGAACGTTTTTTTTACGTTTACACCCGCTTCAAACCTAAAGTGTTTTTGTCGAATATTGAGAAGTGCCATAATTATAAAGAATATTGTTATATAACTGCATTTTCATTTACATTCACAATGTAATAAATAAAACAAACAGTATTGTTATACCAAACTTTATTAGCTTACTCATTCACAACGCCATCTATATTGTTCAGTCAGTACTTTTATCATATCGATATCAGTCTATCGACTACTTACAACACTAGAATCAGACTTATTACTTCCCAAACGGGTTAGGTATGGGATTATCGATCTTCTCGAACGGGTAATACGGGTGGTTTTGCCAGAACGACGGCAACGTAAACCGGAGGTGGGAGTCGAGCGCGCTTATTTTTTTAATTTCATCCTCGGTCAGGTTGAAATCAAAGATGTTGATGTTTTCTTCTAGACGCTTCGGATTCACAGTTTTTGGGATTGGTACTACGTTTCTGTCAACCTGTAAAAAAAAACCATGATTTTGAATATAAGTTCAGTACCTATTTAATTGGCAGATTAATGGTTGGTTGATTCAAACCGTCCGTTTTAACGTTAACGTTAAATATTTTACCATGGGACAAATTGACGTTTCTGTATGGAATGACAGCTCGGCGGCCATATTTAACGACCAGGAGTCCGTCAACTGTGCTTGAATCAACCGGGCCTAAAAGCACACGCTCCGTTCACTTGGGCATGAGTTGGGCACTATAGCCCAAATCCTCCCGTGGCTTAGTGGCTGTTGTTGTAGTGGAGGTAGAAAAATAAAATAAGTCCTTGTTGTTACTAAAAAAATTCACCTTCTAAAATAAGTTAGTTTATATTTTGCCAACTCAAACACGCACTCATATCGGGAATGTGTTGCTATATGAAACGCACAATTAGCGCCCTCATTGACAGCTCTGTTGATTCCTGGTCAAGCTTTAGACTTAGTCTGACTATCATAATGTCTGAATATCTAAGTTGCACGGGAAAAAAGTGGCATACAATACAATATAATTTATTGAACACCACAATATTTAATATTTATCATTTTATTCTAAGCTGATAAAAAAAACGTTACAAAAAAATTCATGTACCTATAACAATAATCGAATCCAATCATTCATAGGGCTACCGGTGTGAAACGATCAAAACGTACGGCGAATTCACCGCCAGTGAATTTGCCGCTAGAGGCGTTTGAGTCCTATGAAGTGCAGTGTTGCCAATTTAGCACATGATATGCCATATTACAAGCTAAATTGACAACAAAAGGTAAAGCTAAATTTTATTGTCTCCGAAACTTCAACTTGTGAACGCACCATTAAGTTTTTCGTTTTGCTTAAAGGGCGCTACAGACGACCCTACTTGCTCATCCTGCAAAATGTCGGCCCTCCAAGCCTACACACGGCACGATTTGGCAGTGGCGCTGCATGCAGGTCCTGCAAGTAGGGTTGTCTGTAGCGGCCCTTAAAATGGCTATTTTTTACAGAGGGCAACTTACACTAGCCAGACTAGTAAATCCCTATGTGATGTGAATGTATGTGAATTCAACTTACCAGCCACCTCAACACGATCTGTGCCGGAGTTTTTCCCCTCCTAGCGGCTATCTCGTTCAGCTCCGGCTGGGTGCGGAGCCCCGGGGCCCCGAACCGTGACACGAGCGAGCCGAAGGGGCTATAGCCCATCACCACAAGCCCCTGGGCCTGGGCGAACGAGACCAGCGACGATTGGACTATTTGAGGGTGCACCTGGAAATAGAATTGTAGAATATGGGTCGCGGGAACTCGGTGGATGCGAGTGGCACAGGACCGGTCTGAGTGGCGCGCCTTGGGGAAGGCCTGTGTCCAGCAGTGGACGTCTATCGGCCGAAATGATGATGATTATGATGAACATTTTAAACTTAATGCAACGCTGGCTAAGACGGTGATTTTCAATGCCAACCTCAATCTGCAGCACGCTAGGTTTCACCGTGCTCTCGTTCAAGACGCGTTGCACTTGCTCTTGGTTGAAGTTCGAAAGCCCTATAGACCTGGCCAGGCCGAGGGCACGGGCGTCCTCCATGCCGCGCCAGGTTTCCATGAAGTCTACGTCGGAATAGCTGTAGTCCTCCTGAAAAAAAAAGATAGCGTTGGAAGGAAAGTCTCGAAATTTAAAAAAACAATTACATATACACAACTGTAAGGGACATTAAAAATTTAAATACAAAGGTTCTGTAACATCGTCAAATAGTAAATAATTAATCGCCATTAAATGATTTGATTTGAACAATAACGATTATGCCCCGCACAATAACGTTTTAAAAAAATATTTTCAGATCTTTATACGAAGACTTATCAGAATACTTTTTTTAGTTCATTTTAGCCAGCTGTATATTTAATTTCAACATTTAAGATGCATTGTGGCTAGGAATGCTGAATTTCTGGTCAAGCTATATAAGATAACAAAGTTATAAAACGTTTTATTTTTAGCCCGAAGTGTAAGCGCGTGATATGCGTGAGCTGGACCATGGCCGGACCTCATTCTGTTAAAAAAAAAGAACTGTCACTGTCAACGGGTTGTCAATGTCATGCGACATGCATGTTCCACGCTCGACTCGTTCACGTATTATTTATAACCTCTGATTATAAAAATACGATATCAAATCAAAATAAGCTAAAGGTTATTGTTGTCGTATTAATATTTTAAGTGAACAGCCATTTGTGCAAAATGGTTTCCATAAAAACCCCCGTAAAGAAAGTTAAAAAAGAAAAACTTGAGAAGGTTAGCAAAGTAACAAAGATCGAAAAGAAAAAGGATAAATCGATTGAAAAATCGGCGAAATTGTTAAAAGAAAGCAGTAAAGTGGACAAATCTGCGAAGAAATTGAAAGAAAGTGCCACGGTGACGCCTGTTAAACCCGTTGAAACATCAGAAAGTGGCAAAACCAAGTATGTTATGCCCTCGAAGAGTGTCACAGCAGAACTGGTAGACAAATGTCTTGTTGTGGTGGAGAAGCTAGCAGAGCTTGAAAAACAGAAGAATAAACTGTTGGACGACGAGTTGACCGTATTTGCAGAAATACAGTGTGTTAAAATGGTCAATACTTCAGCTAATATTAGATTGTAAGTACCTAATATGTACTTGTTTTATTTGCTATAGTAAATATAAACATGGTAGCCTAATTTGACTGATTGATTCTCATGTAGAGGGCTTGTCTCCTAGTGTAGCTGTACTGGACATTAACATTTTGAAACAACTTTCCCACAAAGTACTACAACAGCCTATTTACGGCCCACTGAAGGGCACAGGCCTTCCCTTTCCTTCTGGGAATGGGAATCAATGTTTAATTTATGTTTATTTATTTAATTTTAGACAGGCAGCAATTCTGCTGATGTGTCTAATCATATTTTCGCTGTTAGAGTTCATGTCAGTAAGAGAGTTTATCTGGTCTGTTTTTGAACTAAAATGTAAAAAAATAATTAAAAAACATTACCTACAAAACAATAACAATGTCACTAAGTTGAAATAGTACTTACCTAGATATAAGCAAATATTGTTAACGCGGACCGTGTCCGCGCGATCTCGGTCACTATTACATAAACCTGCAAAAGGTTTCCAATAGTGGCACGCATGTAATTAATTATAATTTGAACGTGTTTAGATAAATAAATAAAAAAAAAAAAAAAAAACTGGTTAACAGCTTAACACTAGCAAAATAAAAAAATAAACAACTTAATATGATCATAAGATATGATCATATTTCATAGCTAAGCATACAATAAATCCACCCTTGCAAAAAACAAAACTGATATCAATCACGATTCATCCCTTGATAATGTACAAAGCAGACAGCTACATAGTATAAAACAAAGTCGCTTCCCTGTCTGTCTGTCCCTATGTATGCTTAGATGTTTAAAAGTACGCAACAGATTTTGATGGTTTTTTTTTAATAGATAGTGATTCAAGAGGAAGGTTTTCGTATATATAATTTGTTATAGTTTAACGCATATATCCCGCGGGTTCGCTATAACAGAATTCCAAAGCCAATTTTAACACTGCATTTGTTTTTTTACGTTTCAAAAATGCATTTTTCCAGTGTATACCCTCACAGCACAGTAGCATCAACTGGTGAGATTTGCCTGATCACTCCGGATATCAAGAAGGGACAGAAGGTTGACCATGAACCCACCATCGAGCGTTGGGAGGAGATGCTCAGGCAGGCCGAAGTCAAACAAGTAAGTTAAAAAAAAAAAAAAAAACAAATAGAACTGACTTCAAACTCCGACAGCTGCGAAGTTGGTGTCAAGGTCACTATAAGATAGTCATAGCTTTGGGGCGGTTCACTTGACACCGACTTCACAGGCTGCCAGAGTTTGAAGTACATTCTATTTTAAACATGTGTACGATGGGACGTAAGTCTCACTGTAAAAATAAAAATAAATAAAAAGCAGTTTAAATATATTATATTATATATTATATTATATTGACAGGCAGGCAGTTGATCAACTGATAAATGCCTGTATCCCAGTTGTTCTCAATTTAAGTATTTCTCGACCTGTTTAAGAATTTGTCAAGTCTGTTCTTGAACTGGTTAATGCTCTGTGCTGAAATTACGTCTTCTGGCAGCTTAATCCATGTATAAATTACTCTGTTGCGCTTAAGAAGTGTTTCCGAGGATTGCTATGACAAAGCTCTGTTAGCAATTTGAGCTGATGTCCCCGCAGAAGAGTGAAGAAATACTTTTTAATTTTCAGGTAAAAACCATCCTCCCCATGCGCCAACTGCGGGTGGAGTTCGACCAGTACGAGCTGAAGCGCCGTCTCATGACGCAGCATGACTTCATAATGGTGGACACCAGGGTGCTGAGCCACGTCTCGCACATACTCGGGAAGATGTTCTTCAAGAAACACAACATGCTCGTCCCGGTTAGAATCAAGGAGAAGAAACTTAAGAGAGATATTGAGGTAAGAATCCATACTAATATTATAAATGTGAAAGTGTGTTTTTTTTTGTTTGTTTGTTTGTCCTTCCTTCACGTCGTAACAAGTGGATTTGGATGAAATTTGGTATGGATATAGTTTGAGATCCGGGCTATAACATAGGATACTTTTTATCCCGATATTTCCACGGGAACGGGTTTTCCACGGGTCAAACTAATTTTACAATACTTATATAACTACTACTACTACAGCCTATTTGCGTTCCACTGCTGGGCACAGGCCTCCTCTCATCACGAGAGGGTTTGGGCTATAGTCCCCACGCGGGCCCAATATAAAACGAGACGCGTCATTCAACCATAGAATGATAACTTCTTTTTTAATTCCGCAATATTGAGAAATTAATTAAAACAGCGAAACATTTGACAGCTATATGCGACGTGGCCAACTTTCGGGATAGACCCTCTTCGGGCCCCCCTCTTAAACCCCAAGCAAGAGTGTAGCCACATCAGCTCTGTCCCACATCAAATATTGTAATATTTCTTAAATCCTTTGCTTGAGAACAAGATACTTTCAAAGAGAGTGAACGAAGACGTTCATCATCATTTCAGCCGATAGTCCACAGCTGGACATAGGCCTCCCCCAAGGCGCGCCACTCGGACCAATCCTGTCCTAGAGATCTTCTACTATCTAAAGTCCCGCGCCTTCACATTTCAAAACGCTGCAATGTATTTAAAAAGCACCACCAACACTCTCAACACATGTGTGCGTGCTGAGACAGCCATCAACTATGCGTTGAGAGTGTTGGTGCTTTTTAAATAATAATAAAAAAAATAAGCGTTTTGAAATGTGAAGGCGCGGGACTTTAGATAGTAGAAGATAGCTCTACTCGCTTTCACTGACAACACTTTTTTAACATTTCTTTTTTAGGTTGGCCTCCGTACTGTTATGTTTCGTCTCAGTGAAGGCAACACTTCTACAGTGACCGTGGGTCATACAGGCATGTCCCGAGAAGCCCTAAAGGACAATATATTGTCTCTAATAGAACAATTGAAGGAGAAATATCCTGGAGGACAAGCGAACATTAGGGCTATTAATCTGAAGTTACCGCAATCTTTAGCAGTGCCTTTATATCTTACACTGAGTAAGTATCCTTACTACTACTACTACTACAGCCTATTTGCGGCCCACTGCTCGGCACAGGCCTCCTCTCATCACGAGAGGGTTTGGGCTATAGTCCCCACGCGGGCCCAGTGCGGATTGGGGACTTCACACACACATACAAGTATCCTTAAGTCCTTACTATCCTTACTTCCTTACTATAATATTATAAAGGCGAAAGTTTGTTTGGATGGATGTATGGATGGATGTTTGTTCCTCTTTCACGCAAAAACTACTAAACGGATTTTAATGAAACTTTACAGTAATGTAGCTTATAGATCAGAATAACACATAGGCTACTTTTTATCCTGGAAAAACGTATAGTTCCCGCGGGAACGCGATAACCGAATTCCACGCGGGCGAAGTCGCGGGCAGAAGCTAGTATCTTATAAAATTCGTCCGCGTGGAATTCGGTTACAGCGTTCCCGCGGGAATTAAGCGTTAAACTATAACAAATTATATACTAAAACCTTCCTCTTGAATCACTCTATATATTAAAAAAAACCACATCAAAATCCGTTGCGTAGTTTTAAAGATCTAAGCATACATAAGGACAGACAGACAGCTAAGCGACTTTGTTTTATAGTATGTAGTGATAGTGACTAGCTTCTGCCCGCGACTTCGTCAACGTGATGTTCGGTTATAGCGTTCCCGCGGGAACTGTGAGTTTTTCTAGGACAAAGAGTAGCCTATGTCCCTTTCCCGGGACTATCGCCATATCAAATTTCATCTAAATTGGTCCAGCGGGCTAAGCGTGAAGGGGTAACAGACAGATAGAGTCACTTTCGCATTTATAATACTACCTTCTGCCCGCAACTTCGCCCACGTGGAATTCCGATTCGGAACTATGCTTTTTTTCGGGATGAAAAGTAGCCTGTATCCTCCACATATTTATGGCCCTCACCTTCGGTTCGGGTCACAAACAACTGCGATCTGGCTCATTAACGAATTCACCGCCCTAGGTCTGTAATGTAGTATTAACCGTGTTATGTTATACTTTAGGGCCAACCAGCGCAGTGAACACACCAAAGATCAAACGCAAGGCACTCAAACACTCCATGTTATTAGAGGATGAAGTCACAACCGTAATGAATGGAACGGTTAGAGTCGCTCCAGATGGTACGGTGAAAGTAAAAAGCGCCAAGAAGAGGCCAAAAAGGTAAATAATTACTCTGAATTACATATAAATAAATAAATATCTTGGGACATTTCACACATATTGACCTAGCCCCAAACAACGCTTGTACTATGAATGCTAGACAACGATATAAATACTTATATAGAGAAATACATAAAAATAAGCCGTGGTGGCCTAGTGGTTCAACCTCCCGCCTCTCATGCAGAGGGTCGAGAGTTCGATTCCGGCTCGCACCTCTAAGTTTACTTATTTGCGAAATTCAATTTGAATTTGCCACTGAGCTTTTCGGTGAAGGAAAACATCGTGAGGAAACCTGCACGCATCTGCGAAGTAATTCAAAGATGTGTGTGAAATCCCCAATCCGCACTGTGCTCGTGATGAGAGGAGGCCTGTGCTATCTTCTTCCATATAATAAAAATAAAGCCCACTTACCGTCAGGTGGGCTGCGCGCTCGTTTGCCTATACCATCGACATAAAAACCTAAACCTTAGTAAATTTAAACTCTTTGACTTGAAGTCTTTAAAACTTGTTATTATTATTATTATTCGAATAATAGGCGAGCAGCAATCTGGTGCTGGTATGCCTATATCACAATGTTCAGTATAGTCCTTTTTTTAAATATAGTTTTAAATAAATGTTCACTGTATTCACTTTGAGTTATATGTACATATTTCACTATCTTTTTGCACTAAATATTCTCATCAAGCGGGTTATTTACTAGCCACGCATCTAGTCTATTTTTAAAAACGTTAAGTGAGGGTGCGGTGACGACACTATCGGGCAGTTTGTTCCAATGATAAAGATTGCGACGTATGTTACAAAACTTCTTAAATTATTACTATTATTAGGTCCGGTCTGTTCATGCTTGCAAGGACTTTTAAAAATAATCATGAGCTTTAAATATATTACTAAGTCAAACATTTTAAGCGAGAGACCTCATCATGTTCTTATTGACATGTATTAATGAACTCTTTTATACATGATGTATTTCATTATTTATTGACATTTTGAGACTGTCGACATCTATGGAATTTATATTTATTTGACAATGGAGGCCATCTCCATAATATTTTCTTTTTCTGGACCCTTGGAGACTATACATCTCTAAGATCTTAGATTTAAGTTTAAGTTAGGGACTATACATCCCTTTAATGTAACTTTAGTACGTACCTATATGTATATTTTATACATGTAATATAAATTTTGTAAATTTTGAAAAAGGCCTTCTGCTTGAGTTTGTTGCGGCGCTTCTTCTCAAGCAATGGGTCTAGGAAGCGCTGGTAAATTCTTTTCTGACGTGTAAAAGTGCCGCTATGTGGCCAATTTGCTGAATAAATGATTGAATTGAATTGGTCGTATTGTATAAGCAAAAAAGTTTCATTTATTTTTCATTTATGTTTTCAGCGATGCAGAGGTTACAGAAAATGAATCTGAATTGGAGGAAGAAGCCGTGAATTCCGAGTAGAATGTACGAACTGTCTTGTATTAATAAAAAAAAGTATAAACAATTATGTTGTTTAAATTTAAACCGTATATTTAGATAACCGTTAGTGAAAATGGCTCCATAGCCATTTTCCTCATTACTCTGATTCGGCAAATATTTGCGAGCTGTTTTCCTTTTAATTTTCATAAAATACTAGCTGACCCCGCGGACTTCGTACCGCCTTAGATTTTTTTGTTATGAAAAATAGCTTACGTCCTATTCTCAGAACATACACTCCAAATTTCATAAGAATCGGTCAAGCCGTTTCGGAGGAGTTTGGTTACAAACACTGACACGAGAATTTTATATATTAGATTTATTCATTCTGATCAAAGCCACAGCCAGTTGAATAGTACATTTTGATGCCGTTACTGACTGATGACAACGCACAGCCGAAACTACTGGTCGTAGAGAGCTGACATTTGGTATGTAGGCTCCTTGGGGAGTGAAGGGGAGCACTAAGAGAGGATTTCCCGAAATTCCCACGGGAACGGGAATAAACGGAATTGTTACATTTTAATGTTGACGCTGACAAGAGCTAATGACCTTGAGCATTCGAGGCGGGCAACTGTCTCAGCGCAGAATGTCTGTTTGCATTGGAGGGAGCGAGAAGCACGACCGCGGCATGTGGGCGATTTACGTAGAAAATCAGAAAAATGAAGATTAAAAAAAAACCCACACTGCATGAACAATATATATTTTTTTGTCTTTCTTCTTCTTCTTAAAATACTAATAAATAATACTCACATTGACACCAATAGGCCAGTGCATCAGGTACAGGTTCACATAATCCATTCCCAGGTTTTTGAGAGACTCCCTCAAAGCCGCTGTCACTTGCTCTCTTTTGTGGTGAGTGTTCCATAGCTGTAAAAGAAAACTTGCTAGAAGTTTAACAGATATAAGTCTTCCAAAAAATGAATGAAAAATTTTGGGACAATCTTTTATTGCTGAGTGCACTTTTCTTTGTAAATCCTTCATCTACCCTTCAAGACGAATCAAACGAGCCCAAACTCGATGGGGTTATGTGGTTTTATCACGGAGTTCCTATGGCCACCTTCCAGCTCCATCATCAGATCAGCTCCACGTCATCATAATATTGCACTGTCACGCGATTTACATATTCGTGCAAAATTTCAGCTCAATCGGAAACCGGAAAGTGGGTTTGCACTTTAGTCCAGCGGTTGAAGCGTGAAGGGGTACAGACAGACAGACAAAGACACTTTCGCATTTATAATACTAATAATAAGTCTATAGAAGAAGTCGCGTCTGAAACTTGAAAATTAAAAGAAACTATCAAGTCGATGGGGACAATATTAACGATACTGAACACAAAATAACAATTTTTAGTAAAATGGTCTGTATGTATGTGTAGGAGCCTAGATTGGCGTCCGTATAGTCAGAATCAATGCCTAGTATCACTGGCTCGACAATGCACACGCAACAACGATCCTACGTCCACTCCCGCCAACGGCTCTCGTGACACTGACGTAACAATCTTGCCCGTGTACACACGAGACAGTGTAATGCAACTATTGCATACACTACATCCCTCCCTTATTGATAAATAAAACATTTAAATAAACTAATTTACTTTTATCAGCTGTGCCAAAACTAACATTCGGTTTACTTACACGTAGTTTAATAACTTGGTTCACCCTCACTTGCATGATGATTATTCTCATCCTTTTGACCAATCCGTTTTCTATAAATGTAGCACATTACACCTGATTATATTACCTAATTCTCAATTCCTGACAACTACACCTTCGCCTTCCGTTTTATCCACAATATATGTTCCCCTTTCCTTTATATACTTTATTCACTTCTACTTGCGCACCTCTTCTTCTGTCCCCATATTTTTTTCCTTTTTGAATAATGGCTAGGTCTCTGACCTCTGAATCCTCAGTTCCATTACTTTATTTTACAATTCCATTTCACAACAACCACAAACCATGTATTAAAGTTCAATAATACGAGTATGTCTGTGGCAAGTGGCAACGCCGTTTTATCACTTTCGAGGTCAAGCTCGGGTGGAGGTAAAAGATTCGAAGGTATTGAGTTGACTTGGCGCAACCCGGAAGCAACCATGTAGTTAATTTCAGTGTGTCTATTTGGCGATGATCTCGCTCATGAATCTGTGTCACACCTGAGCATGGGTTGCACTTATATTATTAGCCATAGCACATTCAAGCGTAGTTTACATTTACATGTACGTCTATATAGCCGTAACACAATATGGTTTGAATTTACTTGTAAACAGATTCATGTTACAACCTGTATCTGAATGCATCGCCCGACGATATGTAACATTTTATTGTACCGGTAAGCTCTCTTTATACATCGTGTTATACACATAGTATCTCTAGTAGTATATTGTATTCTTATCATTAAGTTATTCTAACTCGGGAATTCACATCTTATATCAACACCACCACCATCAATCACCTTCATCATCATCATCATCATCATCATCATCATCATCATCATCATCATCATCATCATCATCATCATCATCATCATCATCATCATCAACATCATCATCATCATCATCATCATCATCATCATCATCATCATCATCATCATCATCATCATCATCATCATCATCATCATCACGTCAGGCAACTTAAATGACAGGGCTGTTCACATCACGAATAGACTATATACCGGTACGTGTAGATACCAAACATACATACTTATAAAATACACCAAATTCAAGTGTAAAACAAGCTCACAATTTCTGGGTATTGATATAATATCAGTCACGAGACACAATTCACAATTCTCCACACCGTCTACAACACAGCAATCGCCGGCCGACCGACGACCGACTGCCAAACGTGAAACGACCCGCAGCCCTGCGATACTTGGAGACACAGCAGCACCCCTTGTACGATGCATCTCGCCGACGTCACGCTCAGACGTGGCAAAAGCAGTGATTCATCCGCTACGCAGAACTATCACTTAATCTGTGGTTAGCATCAAATCATTAAAGTCTTCTTCTTCTCCCCCAAACAATGGCATCCGTCCTTATGCAAGACAATTTCGCCAATATCAAGCAATCGGCTTATAGGCCAAGCAGTGTACGGCAAAATGATAAATGTACGGTATGGTATCAATCATTAAAGTCACTTTGAAAGGATAACTGTCATAATTCGGCCAACTTAAATAATGTTAAGTTACCTACGTATTTGTATACTATTTTTTGCAATGAATCATCGAGAAAATCTGATGAGGCGTATGCCTTACTGTGGGCGAGAACGCGCTGACCAAGAAGAAGAAGGAGGATCAATCAAGATTAATTATTGCAATCAACATAATGCTTTGTACTACCTATTCGTGGTATACTCCGTATACTCGGCATTATGATTTTAATTGTACTAATTCCGATTTTTTTATTACTACTACATAGTTCATTATCATCATTCTGTAGTATTATGTAGTATACACACATTTCTACTAAGTGCATAATAAAGTTAACCACAAGTACCAGCGTTTGTTCATGTCTGGTTTATTTACAAGATTTAATGAGAAATAGCTTAGTGTTTACGAGTAACTATTTTTTCATAAATCTATTGAACTCGTATAGGTAATATTACTCACAACAACTGTAATTAACATCTATGAACATATTTATCGACCCTTTTTTTTACGTTAAGCAATCTTTGTGTTGTCCCCTCGAGACCTAGTTTCTCGGAGGTGGGAGAAATACAATTTAAATATGAAGGCCTATATTGCCTTTACCCTTTTTATACAATACTATCGACCCGCCCAGGTCTCGTACGGTAGCAGAACCAGTAACTACACACCAAAACCCCCTTCATGAACCCACTCATCTACCAGTGAAATTAAAATGCAATAATGTTGCCCTTTTCCTCGAGGGGATTTGGTCCCAGCCGCTCCAATATATATAAGTAAAGACTTCTTCCACTTTTCCCATTCGTTTCCAATAGAAGCACTATCACCTTCTACATGAAACCCCATGGGGGCCCATGGCCGCAATATTATTCCCAAATTATTCCGAATTGTAGCCCGTATCCAAATAAATAATTTTCCAATTTAATGGAGGACAGTAGCCAAATAAACGGTTTTCCCAATTTAATGGAGGTCATTTGCCAAATAAACAGTTTTCCCAATTCAATGGAGGCCAGTAGCCAAATAAACAATTTTCCCAATTTAATGGAGGCCAGTAGCCAAATAAACAGCTTTCCCAATTTAATGGAGGCCAGTAGCCAAATAAACAATTTTCCCAATTTAATGGAGGCCAGTAGCCAAATAAACAGCTTTCCCAATTTAATGGAGGCCAGTAGCCAAATAAACAGCTTTTCCAATTTAATGGAGGCCAGTAGCCAAATAAACAGCTTTCCCAATTTAATGGAGGCCAGTAGCCAACAGCTTTTCCAATTTAATGGAGGCCTGTAGCCAACAGCTTTTCCAATTTAATGGAGGCCAGTAGCCAAATAAACAGCTTTCCCAATTTAATGGAGGCCAGTAGCCAACAGCTTTCCCAATTTAATGGAGGCCAGTAGCCAACAGCTTTTCCAATTTAATGGAGGCCAGTAGCCAACAGCTTTTCCAATTTAATGGAGGCCAGTAGCCAACAGCTTTTCCAATTTAATGGAGGCCAGTAGCCAACAGCTTTTCCAATTTAATGGAGGCCAGTAGCCAACAGCTTTTCCAATTTAATGGAGGCCAGTAGCCAACAGCTTTTCCAATTTAATGGAGGCCAGTAGCCTAATAAACAGCTTTCCCAATTTAATTTTATTTCATTCCTAAATTTATTTGTGAAATTCTGCTAAAATACTAATGTATTTGCAAAAGCAATGTTCAATGAAAAATGCTACCCATACATATGTAATGACGCAGTGACGACTTAAATAACCTTTGTAATTAGATTTGTAGTCAGGAATATAAATTACAAAATTTTACTAAGTACTTGGAACTTTTCTCACAGCCGGCCTTTAGGAGAAGTGAAAAATATGTTTACATTTGAATAAATAAACGTTCAGGTGGCAGTTGCAACTATATCCTTATACCAGACACGCGCATGTCATTGTCTGTATTTATAGGCTGGGTGCCTGTACTCTGTGAAACATAGTCAAACTAATCGACCTAGAAAAACAAATCGCTAAATAAAAGGTAAGCTAAGTATTGAAACAATGATCGATCGTCAGGTGACTGGAATGCGCCCGAGTCGGCATTAGCCTATTGTTTACTCCCGGTTACAACCGGTATTTCTAGCTTCCTTATTAAACTTATACATATTATACACTCCTAACACCCAGCACAATAATTTAATTTATATACCTATTTAAGACACATTCAAGACTACTTAATATCTCATGCACTAATTTTATATTTGATCGATGCTCATATTACTGTTTAATATTGGATTGAACATTATTATTTTTGTTAACATTTTGTACCTATTTACTTACTCCTTATCTATATTTTATATTGTATTATTTAATTTATAATCCTAATATTTAGGATGGAAATTGGCATATAAAACTCGACTGTAAATGTATATATTTTATATATATATATATTTTTACGGACAATTTCCTAACATATCTATAATATTAGATTTAGCATTAAACTCAGTATACATTTGACGCGTTACTTAAGCTTTCAAGTGGATTGAAAATACATCAATACGGATTCCGGAATACTACTTAACCCAACTTTCATATTTCATTTTGCCTATTTATTTGTGTTACCTTTTTGCTCGTCGCCGTTAATAGACTACTTAATGTATAATTATAGTCAGGATTGTTACCTTAAAAGTAACTACGGGTATCCTTCTGCTCACCCATCTTCAGTGTTATTTATTGTGACGATATTTCAAACTACCTTATTTTGAATGATACACTTTAACAATAAGTTGAATGTTTTTAACCAAATTCTATTCGTTTAGCGTGCATGAAATATCTTCAAAATCACAACGAAACACACGGCCACACTACAAGTCAGAAAAGGGAAACGTCACACCTCGCTACGAATTGCTATATACCGTCTCATTTTTAAAAACTACAAAACCTTGTATGGATGAAATGGTCCGAATAAAGACATTTTGAATTTAAATTAGTCGTCGAAACTGAATTTAGTGCCACTACACAGTCAGCTCGGATTACGGCCCCAAACCAGCATCACGGGCGGACGAGGTCTCTCGGAAATCGACGTTTCACCGACTCCACCACACCCATTTTTAAATATTAATTTCTACACAAAGGCCTTTTTTCGATAGATATTAATATGGATAATCGTGTACGAAAATCGTTAGAGGCGAGTTCCTCAAAGCGGGTTATGACATCAGACCTACATACCTTCCTTTTTTCCTTTATCTTTTATTTTCCACTGAAGTACCTTTTACTCGTCGCCATATGTAGGAGCCTAGATTGGCGTCCGTATAGTCAGAATCAATGCCTAGTATCACTGGCTCGACAATGCACACGCAACAACGATCCTACGTCCACTCCCGCCAACGGCTCTCGTGACACTGACGTAACAATCTTGCCCGTGTACACACGAGACAGTGTAATGCAACTATTGCATACACTACAGTATGTATGTTCGGATTTAACTCGAAAACTACTAGACATATTGCAACAAAATTTGGTATGGGGGTAGTTTATAACACTGGTCAACATAAAGTCTACTTTTTATCCCGAAAAAATGCATAGTTCCTGCGGGAATGCTATTAACGAATTCCACGCGGACGAAGTCCGCTGTAGTATGAATTCATCCCGAACTGTATGAACTCCTAAGAACAAAAATCTTTCTATTCTTAACAGCACCTTACCTTAGTGGTAACAAACACATCCCCCCTCTTCACCGCCCCCTCTCGTATCTTCATCGCTATCCCCTCCCCCACTTCAGCCTCCGTTTGGTACACCGACGCGGTATCGAAGTGGCGATACCCCACTTCAATAGCTTTAACCACTACATCACGCAGCTGGTGGTTTTGCGAGCGTACTATACCATCCTGAAACAAAGAAATAGAAGTGATAGAATCAGAAATGAATAGAAATCATAGAAGAATCCGTAGTAGTTAGGCAACTTCGCGCCCGACCGTCTTACCCCCAAGGTAAGAGACGGTCGAGATCATGGTCTAAGAAAACAAGGTCTGCCGATCCGGGTGACGTGTCACCCTTACGTCAAAGTCGAGTTGCCACTTTATTGCAATAGAACAAAATGAAGGAAATATTTGCTGCCGTTAATAATGCAAAATAAATAATTTGCGCATTACAATTGTCATTTACTTGTTTGATCACACAAAATGGGAAAAGTTAAAAACAAATGAACGTAATAATTTAATGAAACACTCACAGGATACATGAGGGTCGGGGATTATTTTAATACACCACTTGCAACACACAGCAGTGCGAATGACGTAAGGGTGACACCCACACTACTACAGAATACCGGACTGTCATACCTGGTGAAGTATATTATTGTTTCATGGTCGAGATGTGATATTGAATAATATTGATGATGTCATACAGCACATCTTGAACAAGCACACGCCCGAGAAACTGCACAACGGATCGGTGGCGTAGGGGACTCATCGTGAATAACATCTAACTCTCCCCTCCCCATCACTTCATCTTTTCGTTTGACCAAGTCCGATTGGACAGAAAATAATTATCATGTATCATGAGTCCCTTTTTCTTTTTACCCGACTGCGCCAGAAGGAGGGTTATGTTTTTCGAGTGTATGTATGTATGTATGTATGACGGTAGCATTCATTCTTTAAATTGGTTTAACTAGTTTTACGGAAAGAAAATCTCACTTTCTGGCCAAGGCAAGACGTAAAACTTTTGACAAACCACGGGCGGTAATTCGTAAAGCCCCAGATCGCATATTTATGGCCCTCACCTTCGGTTCGGGCCACAGAAACCTGCGATCTGGGACTTTTACGAATTCACCACCCTAGGTCTGTAATGTACTATTGCATAGATTATTTGTATAGGTGGAACTAGAAGTTGTTTACTTACCTTGTCAAACCCCAAGTAAGTGCCAAGCGCGATAGCTGGCATCTCGTGGCCATCATTTAACTTCAATGTGGGCACCTTCACTTCGCTTGCGGCCATCTGAAAGTTGTTCAAAAACTTTTAAAAGGTTCTTCAACCAGTAAAATAGGTTAACAAAGAAGAGGGGAGTGGGAGAATTATTAGTTTTTGACAAATTTGGGAATTTTTGAACGTGAAATGATTCATACACAGCACAGAACAATAAAATTACTCTTAGATAATAAGTCTGCAGAAGAAGTCGCGTCTGAAACTTGAAAATTAAAAGAAACTCTATCAAGTCGAGGGGACTATATAAACGACACTGAACAAAAAATAACGATTTTTAGAATAATTGTCTGTATGTATGTCCGGATTTGACTATATCGACGACACTGAACACAAAATAACGATTTTTAGAATAATTGTCTGGATTTAAGAATGTATATCGGGATTTAACTCGAAAACTACTGGAATGATTGCAACAAAATTTGGTATGGGGGTAGTTTATAACACTGATCAACATATAGGGGTGTTTCTCTACTAATTGGAAACTGGCCCATACAAGACTGTCCCAGGCATGTTTTTTGGAAATGTTAAGTAAATGTGTTTATAAATTGAAAGATATTTATAAATGAAATATAAATCTTCAAAAAGCTCACACATTTTCCTCTTTATTTTGGAGATATTAACGATTTTTTGAAAAACTGTGACAGGGGACTGTCATAATCCCCAGGGGAATGTTTATATGGAAGAAAAACACATTTTTTATTAAAAGAAAGTAATCAAATTCTTTAGTTTTTAATTAAACCTTTACAATTAGTATTTCTGACGAATGAATTAACAAATTTAAAACAAATTTAACGTATTGTAACGACTTTTCTTATCCTATAAAACACTTGAGTAACTTTTTACCAACTTCTTTTCGAGTGGCTGGTGTATCACACATTCTTATTAATTTTATGTTCGGTGTCTCGTCATTTTTATTAATATTAGTTTGTAACCTGTGTAATCTCTTTCTATATTTTTCTAGTTTCTGTTTATATTCTTGAATCTTGAGATCTTTTTCTTTCATCAACTTTTCACGCTTCCTTTTAACTTGTTTCCTTCTTGCTTCTACTAATAAATTTTCTTAAAATCTAGGCGCCGGAACGGCTGAGGCAGGACACACTGAATCAGACATATTTTCTCTAATAAAAGTATTTGTGACTTCTTTCATGGCTTTTTTCTTTTCGCGATAAGTAGTACAATGCTCTATCCAGTTTTGTTCTACAGCCTTATGCTCACGACGACTTATGTGCTTGACTAATTTTCTAGTGCCTTTTTCTTTCTTCTTTTGGTATTTCTGTCTCTCTTTTTCTTTCATTTCTTCTCTCGTTTGCGGGTCATTTTGAAGTCATTGATATTTCAAACGTTCAGGTGTACATTTTTATCCTAATATTTATTCTCTAGTTCTGGGTGGCTTCTTTTTAGAGCATTACCTATAATAAGCAAATTAATTTAATAAGCAATAAAAAACAGACTATGATTATGCCTTTGTACCTTAATCTTTATACATCATGTTTATGTTTTAACCTGTTTTGTGTACAATAAAGTGCTTACATATATACATATACAAATTATACCCAAGGTCACTCTTACAACTGAGATATACCCAACGATCATATGTTAAAATCTATGAGGCTGTTTAGGCTGCAGAACGTGCAAAAAAAAACAGACATGCATACAGTATCCATTTTTAAAATTAACTCTGCACACAAACCTATACTCGAAAAACGATCCTGTTTCTAACGTAAACGGGTAAAAAGGCAATATTTCCAATGTTACTGTAAACACTGCCTTTATTATGTATATTTGGCAAGTTAAATGCGACGAAACCTGAAAGAAACAGTCCCCTGTGATATAAAACAGTCCCCTGTGTCATGAGATGGCAGGGGACTGTTTGCCAGGGGACTGTCTATTTGACGTAGGAAGTGTATAATTATTGAATGATTTTAAGTATACCAAGTTTAAGAAGCAGACGTAATAACATACTTCCTAAGTAATTATTTTAAAAAAAATTGCAGTTAATCATTGAAAACAATCAAATAAAATGCTTAACAGTGGACTGTTTCAACGTGCAGCCAGGACGCGTGATTTCACCTTGGACGCAATGTTGACACTAAACAAAATGGCGACGGCGCGCTTCGTTTGCAACCGAACGAACTTCACAGCGGTTGCGTTCCGTTCCACGGTCTTAATGTCCGTGCTAATGCATAATAAGATTTAAGAGCATTTTTCAAATTGTAACAGGGGACTGATCGAAAATATTGAGGACAACATTTGTCATACTGAATTAAATATTAAATTTCTACTTAAAAATATAACTGTGTTTTACAAAGATACTTAATGTATTCTAGTATTACTTGAATATTTTATACTTTGGAAATAACAATAAAGAAAATATTTTTTTGTCACGAAACTTCTGATTCTGGAGATGGGACACGACAGGGGACTGTGTTTTGAGGTGGTTAAAGTACATTTATTATAATATTACAATATTATATTAGTAAATAAGCTATAGCGTACTAAGAATAACTAGTACACTATCGTTTTTAATATATAGAACTCAGTAATATAAACATCTTATACGTAAAATTTGCCGCGGACAGCGATTTTCCAATTAGTGGAGAATGGCCCATAGGCTACTATTTATCCCTGAAAAATGCATAGTTCCCGCGGGAATGCTATTAACGAATTCCACGCCGACGAAGTCGAAGAAGTTATATCTAAAAGTAGAACAGAAGAAGGACATCCGCCTAAAACGACTTAATAGAAAAAGTAAAAGAATAACCTTTAATATATTAAGAATAATTTCTTACGAACGTGAGTTGAAGACAGCTGTTTAGTGACTAATAACGTTTTAAACGGTAGCTAACTTCTAAACAACTCACAGTAAGTATACTTTGTATGTAATGTACAATTTATAATGTAACAAACGTACCTACGCGGCGGGTAGTCAATTGACTTGATTTGAAGGCGAGGGAGTCAAATCACAGTTAATAATAATATAACACCTGTGGTTCACTCAGCGAATCAAATCAGATACTTTTAAAAAGTTCAAAACGTATTACTATTATTCCAATTACTTATAATTTATACCAAGTTAACAAAATGCAGCCTTTGTAAAAAAACAAATAGAATCCACGGTGTGCGAGCGGTGCAGCTCCGAACACAGATTAGAAGATATGTGGCTCCGAATAATGTATTTTTTGTAGGGTTGTCTATAGATAGTTTTACGTCACCCTTGGCTGTAAAGTGGGATTATATGCCCGCTACGCGAGGAGTAAATCTTATTTTCTGACCAAGGCAAGACAAAATTTTGAACAACAGATCGTATTATATTTATGGCACTTACCAAACACCTGCGATCTGGGAATTCATCGCCCTAGGTCTGGTATAATGTACTATTAACGCATTAAAACATTGCACCGTACAAAAAGTAAAGTTATAAAAAAATGGGTTTTTAAATTTCTCGACATTTCTAAAGGTGTCTCGGCCAAATCAGCCTTCGCAGACTTCTAAATTCTTATATGTTACTTAGCTCCTAGTATTAGATGAGGTAAAACTGACAAATTGGTCTGCCTGGGGTATGAGGTGAATTGGAACTGGAAGTTGTGGATTTTCTTGCGCTTTCGGCCAAATCTGGGTTGATTTATCATTTGATACCCTCTTGCTAAGGCGGGTTTTTCTGACCCTTTGCCATAGGGCTCATCGTGGTATTAGTATAAGGTTTCATACGGTCACATCCCGAAGTAAATATGAGTCATATTTAAAAACACGACATTAATTAGTTTAAATTTCGGTTCTATAGTGGTTTTGGTGATAACCTAAACACTGGGGCATCGTATAATTAGAATGTTTTTTTTTCCTCTAGGTACCTATACTTTATGAGTCCATTGCTCTTTACGTAGATATAAATAGCAACAACAAAGTTACAGTTAATATAAACTGCCTTGTATAAGATATTGTATGCACATACTGGCCTTGCCAATTAAGATTTCCGAGTCATTCCTACAGTTCTGATTAAAATTATCATTACACTTGAGCTTGAAGAAGGTTGATAAAAAATAATGAACTTAAAATATATATAAAAAAACCGGCCAAGTGCGTGTCGGGCCACGCGCAAAGTATAGGGTTCCGAAGTTGACGATGCCCACAGTACCTTTCTAAGACTTATTAGCATCTAGCTAGCCTGTGGTATGTGCCCGCCCGACGCCTCTGCCGCTCGAGAAAAATCATTGGTTTTTTAATCATTTCATAAGTTACTCGTAAGTTTGTACAGCCTACTTAGCTGTGATAGTTTTCCTTTCAAATACGTTGTATATGCCACAACCGTGATTTTTTTCAGCCATCCAAATACCACCATTTAGCTGGCAGGGGGGGGGGGGGGCACGTGACTCTAACAAAAAATAGCACTTTAGCTTAATATTTTTCACAAACGCATCACTTAATCAAAAAATGGTTTGGAAAAAAAAATTACATCCCCACTTTACGAGTAGGGGAGGTACCCTATAAAAAAATATATTTCAAAATTTTATTGTACCACTTTGTCAGCGTAACTAATATGTATATTCATGCCAAATTACAGCTTTCTAGAACTAAGCATCTCCGAGCAATAGTGCGGACAGACGGACGGACGGACGGACGGACATGGCGAAACTATAAGGGTTCCTTGTGGACTTCGGAACCCTAAAAACGGTCAAGAAGCGAGTTAAACTCGCGTGGAGAGGGTTCCGACCCTTGATTATTTTCAATGACGTCATTTTCAAACCGTTTCACAGGATAAGCTCTTTTATATGATTGATTTCAAATACCATGGACTTCTTAATAATTTTCCTGTAATCAATAGGTCAATAACTATCCTCCGTATATTTTCCAGAATTTTAGGTCCAGTAGTTTCGGAGATAAGGGGGGGGATGGTTATTTTTCGCCTATTTTCTTAAATAACTCGAAAAGTACTGAGCAAAAAAGAAATAAAAAAAATATATTTGAGATCCTCATAAGAAGTACTTTCATTTGATATGTCACACGAGATAGTTTGAAAAACTTCATTCATATTTTTTTAAATTTAATTTAGCCCCCAAAAATAGGGTCTATGTTTAAAATTCATTTATTTTCGTTACACGTCCGTCTTTGGGTCACAAACTTACATATACGTACCAAATTTCAACTTAATCGGTCCAGTAGTTTCGGAGAAAATCGACTGTGACAGACGGACGGACAGACACACGAGTCATCCTATAAGGGTTCCGTTTTTACCTCTTCAGGTTCGGAACCCTAAAAACCGGCCAAGTGCCAGTTGGACTCGCGCACGAAGGGTTCCATACTATATTATTATATTATATATAAAAAACGGCAATAAAATCATGTCTGGATATGGCAGCCCCCATAACAAAAAAAACCGGCCAAGTGCGTGTCGGGCCACGCGCAAATTATAGGGTTCCGAAGTTGAGGATGCCCACAGTACCTTTCTAAGACTTATTAGCATCTAGCTAGCCTGTGGTATGACGTGCCCGCCCGACGCCCCTGCCGCTCGAGAAAAATCATCATTATAAGTTGGTCGACTATTACTCGTAAGTTTGTACAGCCTACTTAGCTCTGATAGTTTTCCTTTCAACTACGTTATATATGCCACAACCGTGATTTTTTTCAGCCATCCAAATACCACCATTTAGCTGGCAGGGGGGGGGACACGTGACTCTAACAAAAAATAGCACTTTAAAGCTTAATATTTCACAAACGCATCACTTAATCAAAAAATGGTTTTAACAAACCCACAATATTTTTTTAAGACCTATTCAACGATATGCCGCACCATGGGGTACGCAAGAAAAAAAAATTACATCCCCACTTTACGAGTAGGGGAGGTACCCTATAAAAAAATATATTTCAAAATTTTATTGTACCACTTTGTCAGCGTAACTAATATGCATATTCATGCCAAATTACAGCTCTCTAGACCTAAGCATCTCCGAGTAATAGTGCGGACAGACGGACGGACGGACGGACATGGCGAAACTATAAGGGTTCCTTGTGGACTTCGGAACCCTAAAAAATTGAGGCCTCTGCTAACCAAAATGCAGGCCTTTATCTCCTTTCTTTATTGCCATTCAGCGTGGCAATGCTGCCAGCATTTTGGGTACCATGCCACGTAGTATAAGACTTTTAGATTAGGAAGTAGTGTTTTTGTTATTTTACTTATATTTCGTTAATATTTAATAAATAAATCTCGACTGAAATTCAATTTGAATTTACCACTGAGCTTTTCGGTGAAGGAAAACATCGTGAGGTAACCTGCACGCATCGGCGTAGTAATTCAAAGATGTGTGTGACGTCCTCAATCCGCGCTGGGCTCGCGTGGGGTCTATAGCCCAAACCCTCTCGTGATGAGAGGAGTCCTGTGCCCAGCAGTGGGACGCAAATAGGCTGTAGTAGTAGTAGAGTAAGGTGTAAGGCACTCACCCGACAAGCAGCTAGGAGAAACAAGACGACGCGCGTCATCGCGAGAGAATGCTCGAAATGATGCGTGGGAGTCGATTTATATAAGACGTGGATATGATCCCGGTTTAGAGATCCCTGGGCAACTGTGGTTCGGTTGTCACTTCTGAGTACAGAGGCTATATTCGAAGTCAATATAGGGATCTCGCTGTTCACTATAGGATCGATCACGCGTAACGTGAACTTTAAGTAAATAGATTTTTAAGTGAGTAGAGTTAAAGTTCAACTTGACGCGTGAGCGATCGTATAGGGAACAGCGATATCCCTATTTAAGGCTTCGAATATAGGCCCAAGGTCGCGGCACATAACTTGAGCGGTGGGCAAAAGTAGAGGGGATTTCTGAGCATGTTTACGACTGAAGGGCCAATAAGCCGATGAGACCTTATTTTTGAATTCTGCGCAACCAAGGCCACCGCTCAAGTTACGTGCCGATGCCTGTAATTAGTTAATTAAAAAAATAACAATAGCGCTGGTAAATTCATTTCTGTTAAATTCATTTAAAAGTGACGTGTAAAAGTGCCCAGATGTGGTCTATTTGCTGAATAAATATTTTCATTTTCATTTTCATTTTTCATTTTTCATTTTCAACAATTATATAAAACTCTTCCATTATTGACTGACTGATGACAACGCATAGCCGAAACTATACTAGCCGTGGACAGCTGAAATTTGGAATGAAAGTTCATTGGGGAACGGGGAGTGTGAGAATTTGCATGATTATACTTAAGTGCGCGAAATTAAATTTGAATTTACCTCCCAGTTTTTCGGTGAAGGAAAACATCATGAGGAAACCTGCACCTAACTGGGAAGTAATTCAAGGATGTCCCCGCACCGCGTGGGGATTACAGCCCAACCCAAAGCCCTCTCGTGATGAGGAGAGAGGTTTGTTCCCAGCAGTGGGACGTAAATAAATAGGCTGTTGTGGTAATGGTGGATGATTGTTGATGAAATTCAACGCCAGAAGTCGCGGGTTTTTAACCGACTTCAAAAAAAGGAGGATGATGGGATCCATGAGAAAATGAGGGAACTCCTCGAAATTTGCTAGCACTTAGGTAGGTAGGTGTCAATTTCGAGGACTTCAGAGTTACTTATGTACTTCTATAGCAATGTTTTGGAAACTGTAGCCGAAAGAAAATTTTTAAATAAAAAAATGAAAACTTCACTGTATGATTATCATTTCTTTGGGTCGGTTCACTTGACATTGACATCGGAGTCTGTCGGAGTTTGAAGGCGGTTTTTATTTTTTTATTTAAAAATGTTTAGCTAGTGTTAATTATAGTGACTGTATACACGGTGGGTCAGAAAATATGGCAAATAATTAACCCACCGTATCGGTTATCGATTCTAAGTATATTGTATAGGTCTTTAATTTTATTTGAGTTGGTAAAAAAAAAAATTGTATATATGGGATTGGTTGTGTGAGCGACGCCTGAATCCTATACAAAATGATTTTTTTTACCAACTCAAAAAAATTTAAAGACCTATACAATATACTTAGAATCGATAGCCGATACTGTTGGTTAATTATTTGCCATATTTTTTGACCCACCATGTATATAGCCATACCTACATAGAGATAATCTACGTATAAGTCCCGCACCACGACAACTCAAAACGCTTCAAAGTATTTAAAAAGCACCACCAACGCTCTCACGCTGTGTGCGTGCTGAGACAGTCGTCAACTATGCGTTGAGAGTGTTGGTGGTGCTTTTTAAATAATAATGAATACTTTGAAGCGTTTTGAAAAGTGGAGGCGCGGGACTTCCTATAGTAGATTATCTCTATATGTGTATAAACTTCACCGTATGTGACAATATTTGACGAGAGGACCATGGGCAACTTTGTATGGAGCCTGGTTCTGAAACCAACAGAGCCGAAACTTAAGTCATTAAATAGGTCTTTAAATCTACTTTATTTCATTATATGGGCACAAAGCCGAATTCCATTGCAGAACTGAGATATTTATATTTCAGTCAGAGTAAATAAGATCTATTAAAAAACAGGTTCTCTTTGAGATAGAGATAGGTACTTAAGAATAGATACCTAGGTAGAAGAGGTTTTAAATGACTCGAAATAACATTATTATTGGTAAAACACGATATTCAATAAGAAATGACACCGAACGAATAATTAATGGAACGGTCAATATCCCTACCTTCATTTTTTTAATTGGGTTTGCTCAATGCCTACCCTCCAGAATATGAATATTCTCCGAATGCATTTATCGTAGCTCGTACTCACCGTGACTAAAATATAAATATCTCAGTTCTGCAATGCAATTCGGCTTTGTGCCCATATAATGAAATAAAGTAGATTTTAAGACCTATTTATTGACATAACTCTCAATGCGGTTGGTTTGGCCCATTTTGACGCATGGTCCTTTTGTATAGTATATTTCACTGTTGATATCGTATACAGAACCTTTGTCTTAAAATCAGTGAGTGTTCGTCCACAAAACAGGATTGTGATCGGGAAGAGAAAAAGAAGAAAATGTTTTGTTTATTTCTCCCCGAGGACAGCGGGGTACGTTCTTTTTATTCTTTAATACTTGTAACGCTTGTTTAATAAAAGTCCAATCTGTAAGCCATTTAAGACGCTTAATTTTTAGGGTACCGTATCGTAATAGTACATTACAGACCTAGGGTGGTGAATTCGTAAAGGGGTGAGGGCCATAAATATGCGCTCTGGGGCTTTACGAATTACCGCCCGTGGTTTGTCATAGCACATTACAGACCTAGGGTGGTGAATTCGTAAATGTCCCAGATCGCAGGTTTCTGTGGCCCGAACCGAAGGTGAGGGCCATAAATATGCGATCTGGGGCTTTACGAATTACCACCCGTGGTTTGTCAAAAGTTTTACGTCTTGCCTTGGCCAAGAAGTGGGATTTTCTCTGCGCGTAGCGGGCAGAAAATCCCACTTTACGGCCAAGGGTGATGTAATAGTACATTACAGACCTAGGGTGGTGAATTCGTAAAGGGGTGAGGGCCATAAATATGCGATCTGGGGCTTTACGAATTACCGCCCGTGGTTTGTCAAAAGTTTTACGTCTTGCCTTGGCCAAGAAGTGAGATGAGATGATGTAAAATTATTCTTCTACTCTGTCATAGAATTATAAAGTGGAAACCGATTTCGATGATTGTTTTTAGGGTTCCGAACCTCAAGAGGTAAAAACGGAACCCCTATAGGATCACTCGTGTGTCTGTCCGTCCGTCTGTCACAGTCGATTTTCTCCGAAACTACTGGACCAATTAAGTTGAAATTTGGTACGTATATGAAAGTTCGTGACCCAAAGACGGACGTTTAACGAAAACAAATGAATTTTAAACAAAAACCCTATTTTTTCTCCCATTTTATTTTAGTTTACTTCTAATGATGGCATCCATTCGAGAAAATGAGGGGACAATGAATTTTAAATTTAAATTACGCTGGTAAATTCTTTTTCTGACGTGTAAAAGTGCCCCTATGTGGCCAATTTGCTGAATAAATGATTGAATTTGAATTTACTCTCACGCTCTTGCGGATAAAATGCGGAAGCGATTTTGATAAAATTTGCTATGGGGGATAAATTTAGATTGGAGAAGGACGTGAGGTCCAAGTGGTGGTTGTTTGTGGTCGATGACATGCGGACTTCGTTTCGCCTTAGATTGTTTTTGGGTATAAATAAATAAGTTTTTTTTTTGTGACGCGCTTTTATTGCTGCCTGTACTTTTCTTTGCAAATCCTTCATCTACCCTTCAAGACGAATCAAACGAGCCCAAATTCGATGGGTTTATGTAGTTTTATTACGGAGTTCCTATGGCCACCATCCAGCTCCATCATCAGATCAGCTCCACGTCATCATAATATTGCATTGTCACGCGCTATACATATTCGTGCAAAATTTCAGCTCAATCGGAAATCGGAAAGTGGGTCAAGTTTAACTTGCAAGATTCCATTACCATTCCATTAGGTTACATACAGGTCGACATAATAAAAGCGTGTTAAAAATAGCTTAATTACGTCCTCTTCTCAGACCCACTGAACATACACTCCAAATTTCATAAGAATCGGTCGAGCCGTTTCGGAGGAGTTTGGTTACAAACACTGTGACACGAGAATCTACTTATAAAATTCTCGTGTACCTATGTGTATACATTAGAAAGATGTTTGTAGCAGTAAACAATTCAAATTAAACAAATTCGTATTTTTTTTATATAAATTTTGGCAAGTGGTTATGTCTATATCAATAGTAATGCGGTAAAATAATTTCAAGGATCATTTTACACGCACGAAAAGTCATCATTTCACCTCAAACACAAAATTTGAAAACATCTATCAAAATATAACGTTCAAATACAACGAGCGTCGGTATAAACATTGTTGAAACATAGCTAAACCTCATTGTGATCCCGACAACGAAACACAATATCAATAAAACGTAACATGCAAAAATTAATGCTATTAAAAAAATAGGCTTACCATAGACGAGACGCACAATTTTTTAATTATTTCGTTTTAAAAACACACGGTTACTCACACTGCCATGATACGTTATGAGACTTATGATATGAGGCAACTAGCGGGGGCGCGGGGCACACGTTCATTGCATGTTTAAGAGGGTCTGTTCCGAAAGCTGGCAACGTCGCAAATAGCTGTCAAATATTTAGCTGTTTTCATTAATTTCTTCTTCTTTATCACTGAATGAAAACATGAATAATCGCTCTATAAAATATAAAAATAATAATAAAATAATAAAAATAATATTATAAAATATTAAGTGTGGATTGCAACAATTATCATAGCAACACGAAATTCTTAGTATTATGGATGTTTCTGGGTTGCGTGCGTCTCAGCAGATGATCAGGTGGTGCTCTTCAATAAATGGGTGTTTCTTCCATATAAAATTATAATTTAATAAAAGTTACAAATAATTGTGCAAAATGTATGTAGAGAGATCGTTAGGCCGTTAGTTCCGTTGTTGCAGTGATTTTAAAATTCGTTCGGAGCCGAAGCGCGGCGCTGCGATCGCGGCCGATGAAAGCCGAGCGCTGGTGGCGCCCCCGCGCGGTCGATGTCGGAAACTTCCGGTTCCGCCGGTCGTCAAAAGATGGCGCTGTGCGCCAACATGCCCGCGGCCTTGAAAGCACCACCGTTAATTTGATGGCGCAGATGTCGTGGCAGCGTCAGTGTCGGTGCCGGGTTGTAGTGGGAGTGGGCAGATCTTGGTGCTTGCCCTTCGTACCAGCCCGGTCGCCGTGCGGATGTCGGCCACCCGGGAGACGCCGTCTTTGCCTGGGAACAAAGCTACCACCCTGCCCAAACGCCATTTGAGGGGTGGTAGGTTATCTTCTTTGATGAGGACCAGGGAGTTGAGTGTGATGTCCTGGCTGTGTGTTTGCCATTTGGTCCTCGTTTGAAGCTCGGAGATGTATTCCTTTGACCATCGTTTCCAAAAGTGTTGCCGGAGTTGCTCCACCCTCTCGTAGCGCGGGAGCCGGCCTGTGGCTGCCGCAGTCAGGTCCTCGCAGGGCGGCGATGTCATGGGCCGGCCAATGAGGAAATGAGCTGGGGTAAGGGCAACGAGGTCGTTTGGATCTGTGGACATAGGATGCATGGGGCGGGAGTTCAGGACGGCTTCTATTTGTGCTAATACCGTGCTGAACTCCTCGTAAGTCAGATTTGCGTTACCAACTACACGTCGGAGATGGTGCTTACATGACCGTACTCCTCTTTCCCACAAACCACCATGCGTCGGAGAGGCCACAGGGATAAATTTTAGCTTAATATTGTCAGACGAAGCACCCTCTATTAAGCTATCAGAATTATTTTGTAGAAACAAGGAAAGCTCTTTCATTGCTCCTACAAAATTCCTTCCGTTATCGGAAAAAATCTCTGCCGGTTTACCGCGGCGAGAGATGAAACGTTTGAGCGCGAGTAGGTATCCCTCAGTAGTGAGACTAGTGACCAAGTCAAGATAGACTGCGCGCGTCGAGAAGCACACTATCAGACAGACATAGCATTTCTCTAGTTTAGCACCTCGACCTTTGCGGTTTAGCACATAAACTGGTCCCATGTAATCCACTCCACAGCACATGAAAGGGAACCCAGGGTCTAAGCGTTGAGCAGGTAAGTTACCCATGATGGGTGTGAGCGTTTCACCTTTCATGCGCGTGCATGGAATGCATTCACGTACCACTTTCTTGGCTAGGTTCGTGCCACCGAGCGGCCACCAGCTGTCCTTGATGACAGACAGCAGTAGCTGCGGTGGAGCGTGCAGTAAACGTTTATGTTCACTCTGGAACAGAAGCAAGGTGAACCTATGTTTTGAGCACAGCAAAATCGGGTGTTTTTTGTCATAAGAGAACTCAGTTGAGTTGCTAATCCTGCCCCCTACTCTTATAACATTTTGCTGTGCGTCAAAAAATACGTTCAGTCTGGCAATGTTACGTGTGTGTTTCATGTTCGTATTGTTTGATAGGTTAGTGTATTCGTGTGGAAATGACTGTAACTGTGACAGGCGTGACAAGTGTAACACTGATGCATTTAATTCGTCTACGGTTAATGCACCCGTTTTGCGATCAGACTTAATTTTGGTGCGTGCGTTATTAATAAATCGCAAAACATAAGCTCCCGTTCGCCGCAGTCGGTTAAACGTCGAGAATCTCTCGAAATCAAATGCATCCGTGGTCACCTGGCACGGCAGACTAACCGTGTTTGTTTTTGTTTTTATTTCAGGTAAGTCAGCGGGTAACGACTGTGATGTGTGTATCGTGCTATTACGTAACCAATTCGATTCTGGTTCATGTAAGAAAGCCGGGCCCTGCCACCACAAACCTGTAGTTTTAAGTGCGCCGAGATCGACACCGCGCGTCAATAAATCGGCCGGATTATCCTTGCCGCTTACGTGCAACCATTGAGCACTTCCGGTGATTTCGTTTATTTCCGCAACCCTGTTTTGAACGAATGTTTTAAGTTGATGCGGTGGCATTCGCAACCAACCCAAAACAATAGTGGAATCCGTCCAAAAGAACACTTGGTCAAACTGCACTTTAAGCGTGTTTACTATTTTGTGATATAATCGTGCACCCATATTCGCACCGACTAATTCTAACCTAGGCAAATTAACCGGTTTTATCGGAGCCACCTTACTTTTGCCTGTCAATAGCTTCACAGTGATCGATTGCTTGTTATCACCGTCCCCAGAATCTGTGCGAATATAGGCGCAGGCGCCGTAAGCTGATTGGCTCGCATCCGTAAACAAATGCAATTGGACGTTACCCGTCTGTGCGCCCATAACGTGGCGGGGGATGCGTATGGTGTGAATGTGTTGCGCGTGTGCGTGTGTGTACTTACTCCAGCGATCTGCGACATCACTGGGTACCTCGTCGTCCCAATCTAATTTAAATAACCATAGCTCCTGAAGTAACATTTTAGCGGTGATTATTACGGGGGCGAGAAACCCAAGGGGGTCGTAGATCTGTGACACGACTGATAGGATTGACCGTTTAGTTGCGGGTTTTGCGTCAAGTTGAATGTTAGTCGTGTAGTAAAACTCGTCGGTGTTGTTTACCCATCCGAGTCCGAGTGTTTTATTCTGACAATTGTCACCAAGTGATAGTTCGCGTGACGTAATTTTCGATTGTGAGAAGGGTGACACGTCAAAATTAAACACCCATTTTCGAAGGGGAAAACAACCCGATTTGAGTACGTCCGTGACCTTTTCACAGATGTCAATGAGTGTGTGTTTGTCATTGTGTCCCGTAACTAGGTCATCGACGTAACAGTCTTCGCGAATGGTGCGGGAGACCACCTCGTCGGTACACTCAGCCGCTAATTGTTGTAGGCAGCGAATGCTGAGATACGGCGCTGAAGCGCAACCGTACGTCACTGTGTTGAGCTGATATGCACTGAGTGGATCCGAGGTGTTCTCTCGCCACAGTATGAGTTGAAGACTTCGTTGATCTGGCTGTATGAGAACCTGCCTATACATTTTCTCCACATCTGCGCATGCGACGTATTTACTCTCGCGGAAACGAAGAAGAATAGAGAACACATCGTTTTGTAATGTCGGACCGGTGTGCTGTAAGTCATTAAGTGACTTGCCCGAAGTTGAACTTGCACTAGCGTCAAAAACAACTCGTAATTTGGTTGTCACGCTGTGTTCTCTAAATACGCCGTGATGCGGTAGAAAATAGTACGGCTTAGGATATGTGTGTATGAGGGTCATGTGCCCTAACTGAATATACTCGCGAATAAAATCGGAGTACATTTTTTTATACTCAGGGAGGCGCTCGAGCTTACGTTCTAAAGAAAGGAAACGGGTTTTTGCTATCGCGTAGGTATCGCCGAGCGCGTCAGCTGATTCCTTCAAGGGCATGCGAACAGAGAAACGACCATCATCACAGCGGAGCGTGGTGTCCTTGAACAGCTGTTCACAGGCGCGTTCGTCGTCCGTCAGTCCGTCCCCTACCTTAGGTACTTCCTCGAGCTCCCAGAACTTCCTGAGTTCTGTATCTAACGCCTGCGTGACGTAACATCTGGTGCTATTTACGTTTGTGTGTTTGGCTAGCAATGGACCCGAAATTATCCACCCTAGCTTCGTATTTTGTAAACAAGGCCCTTCTACGAGGCGAATACGGCCATCATTTAATAAATCCCAGAATATATCCGCGCCTAGCAATAGATCGATTTGTGACGATTCGTAATAGGTGGGATCTGCGAGTATCACATGTTCTGGAATGCGAATGGAATGTGTGTTTAATGTTGCTGACGGCAACTTGTCTGTGATACAAGGGAGAATCATGCAATTGATGCGTACACGATAATCACTTGTAATAGACTGTAGGTCAATATTACACGAGTGTGTGCTTTGCGTGACTGATTGACCCACACCTGTGATTTTGTGAGTGGACTGTAGTTTTTGCGTGTTTATTTTAGATGCGAATAAATCTGTTACATAACTGTGTTGACTACCGTTATCCAAGATAACGCGCGCCCGGTGGTATGTATTGTTATTGTCTGGAATGTCAACGAGCGCCGTGGACAGTAGGACCGGTTGCAACAGTGATGAATGTGTGCGTGAATTATGAGTTAAGCTCGTAAGTGTGTGGTGATTAGCAGAGGTGGCGGGGACATCGCGCGACGGCGGCGCATGATTTGCGCTGACAGCCGAAGTCGATTCGCAAGCACCCTCACTCTGCGTATGAATTAAGCTATTGTGCTTTTTCTGACAAATTCTACACGGACCGTAAAAACAATTGTCTATAGTATGACCATCACGTAAGCAGTTTTTACAGAGTTGCTTGGTTTCAAGCAATTTAACGCGGTCTGGAACTGCGAGGTTAAGAAAACTGCTGCATGAATAAAGTGGATGGTTATTGTTACACATTATACAAGTGCGTGAAGAAGTGTTACGTTTAGATTTGTGTTTATTCGTATGTGTGACTGCGGAACTTGCTACATAACTGTGAACTGCATTTGAATGTTGTGTGTGCGACTGGCTGGATGATTTCTTAAATTCGTGCGACTGTGTGTGTGAATGCTTAGAATGATTAGCAGCGATCGATTCTAACATGTCTGCCCTACCCTTTAAGAAATCAAGCAAATCAGACAGCTTCAGTTTTGAAGAATCATCCTGGCGTTTAGAGTTAATTGAACCTTTAAACTGTTCCCACTCGCGTTCCGTGGCTGAATCCAGTTTACTTACGACTAAATAAATCACGAGAGTGTCCCAGTGTTCTGTGGGCTCGCCTAACGTGTTCAATGCGCGCAAGTTTCGGTACACGGAATCAATTAACTTCCTAATCTGCGAGGATGACTCTTTATTCACAGCTTGGAGATTGAACAGCGATTTAACGTAATTATGTGTAAGTAACCTATTATTATCGTATCTGTTCTCGAGTAACTCCCACGCCGTTCTGTAGTTCTGTGCCGAGAATTCTAAAGACTTGATGACCTGCAGTGCGTTGCCCGTGAGTGCAGCGCGTAGGTAGTGGAACTTCTGAATGTCACCAATGTCTTTAGAACTGTGTATAAGTGAAATATACGTGTCTTTAAACTCCAACCACTGCTCGTACGAGCCGTCGAAGGAAGGCAAAGCAATGGTTGGCAATTTAACTGGGCACGTATTATTGTTAGAACTACTGGTGCCAGGGCTATCATCGCTGCCGAGGAAGCTCGATGCTAAAGCTATAGTCTGAAAGTATTGCGTCTCGAACGCTTCGCGCGAGTCAAGCTGGATTAAAACCTCAGCCTCGTCAGCTAACTCTTCCAACCTAGACTGCACTTGATCATAGTCACTATAGAGGGACGTTATATTTGAAATGCGCAGTTTTAACTCGGCCTTTTGAACCACGGTAAGATTAGCATTAAGCGTAGCGACATATTTGGCAAATAAAGTGAGCTTTCCTTTGAGCGTGCCTCGTTTGGTTTTTAAACTACCACTTTCCTGATTGGCAATATTTAACGTTAGGGGTGATTTAGGCGCAGTACTCATGGTGGTGTGTGTAAAAGAAGAGTACTTACAGTTTTATCCCGAAAACTGGCCGGTGACACGTAACGGTCGTTGCGTTTGATTTCGCGGCACTGGAAGGTTACAATTAGACACAGTATTAGCACAAATCGCTCAGATGGGGAAGGAAGATGAAGGATGGCTGGCCTGACCGTAATCCGCTGGATCCTGGAGCTGGCTCTGGTGAAATCCGGTGACGAAGGTCCAATGTTTCTGGGTTGCGTGCGTCTCAGCAGATGATCAGGTGGTGCTCTTCAATAAATGGGTGTTTCTTCCATATAAAATTATAATTTAATAAAAGTTACAAATAATTGTGCAAAATGTATGTAGAGAGATCGTTAGGCCGTTAGTTCCGTTGTTGCAGTGATTTTAAAATTCGTTCGGAGCCGAAGCGCGGCGCTGCGATCGCGGCCGATGAAAGCCGAGCGCTGGTGGCGCCCCCGCGCGGTCGATGTCGGAAACTTCCGGTTCCGCCGGTCGTCAAAAGATGGCGCTGTGCGCCAACAATGGAAGTTATATCCTTTGAAAACTTTCAATCACATTTTCCATGCATTTTAATGTAATCTTATCACTTGAATGCCTAACCAACAAATATAAAACAAGACGCGTCATTCAACCATAGAATGATTAGGTACTTCTTTTTTAATTCAGTAATATTGAGAAATTAATAAAAGCAGCGAATCGTTTGTCCCCAATCCGCACTGGGCCCGCGTGGGGACTATAGCCCAACCCTCTCGTGATAAGAGAAGGCCCAGCAGTGGGACGCAAATAGGCTGTAGTAGTAGTAGTAGCGAATCATTTGACAGCTATATGCGACGTTGCCAACTTTCGGAATAAACCCTCGTAAGTAGATATATGGCACTAATAGTCACTCGAGGGGTACACAATTCCCCTAAATGCATAATGACGATACAACTCCAGCTGCCCTCCCGCGGTACGCCCCTGCAAGTTTAGGGGACTATCGTTTCTTCGCTCACCAGTTGGCGCCACTGTTGACTAAGGTCCAGCCAGAGGTATAGCTGTCAAAGGCGACTCTATAAGATCGGCGCCGAAACAAAGTTTGCAATCTTGAATCTCATTAAGTTTATTAATTATAAGTAACTATCATCATATCGAGTACGTATGCCGCAATGTTGTGCAATTCCGTTTTGTTAGGAAAAAAGAAAAAAAATCAAAGCGTTTACATTCATAGTCAAATAATACATATTTGCTATAATTTCACGAAGGAGATCATTTTTCAACAGGTCATCATTTCAGCCGATAGACGTCCACTGCTGGACATAGGCCTCCCCCAAGGCGCGCCACTCAGACCGGTCCTGTGCCACTCGCATCCACCGCGTTCCCGCGACCTTTACAAGGTCGTCACTCCATCTTGTTGGAGGCCTACCGACAGCTCGTCTACCGGTTCGCGGACGCCACTCCAGGACTTTCTTGCCCCATCGGCCATCAGTCCTGCGAGCAATGTGCCCCGCCCACTGCCACTTAAGGTTCGCAATTCTTCGGGCTTCAACAGGTAAAGAATGAAATACCCTAAGCCCGCCAAAACCAGTGAAAACTGAATGTTATTGGACCTCACGCGACACTAGCGCCTCTAGTGGCAAATCCACACGCGATAGCCCCTATCGAATATTATTAAAAAAAATGGTATTAGGGACCCTACAAAGTTAACTTCACGACACCACTCAAATTTCTAATCACCCCTGCTTCGAATAAAAAAAGGTTTTACCTACTTATTGGCACGGAACCCTGTAGCAGGGTAAGCTCGTCTTGCTCTGGGGCTATATTCGAAGTCTTAAATAGGGATCTCCCTGTTCCCTATAGGATCGCTCACGCGTTAAGTTGAACTTTAAATCTACCTGCTTGAAGTTCACGTGACGCGTGAGCGATCCTATATGGAATGGAGATCCCTATTTTAAGACTTCGAATATAGCCCCTGCTCTTATTTCTAAATCGTATATTGAAAGCGATACTACCCTAAAACCGGTTGGTGAGAAGGGTAGGGTAACAAAAAAGCTATCGCTTTTTCAACCGACGAAAAAAAAAGAAGGAGGAGGTTCTCAATTCGACGCGTATATTTTTTTAAAATGTATGACCACGCATATCTCCGTCAATTGTGAACCGATTTCGATGATTCTTTTTTTAATTGAAAGGTGTACCTCCAACTTGAACCCTTTTAATAATTTGGTTTAGTTCTGATGATGGGATCCATGACAAAACGAGGGAACTCCTCGAAATTTGTTAGCATGTGTATGATTTTGGCATCAATTTCAAAGACTACAGTGAGACTTACGTCCCATCGTACACATGTTTCGAAACTATTGGCAAAAAAAATTTTTAATTAAAAAAATAGAACCGACTTCAAACTCCGACAGCCTGTGAAGTCGGTGTCAAGTGAACCGCCCCAAAGCTATAACTATCTTATAGTGAACTTGACACCAACTTCACAGGCTATCGGAGTTTGAAGTCGGTTCTATTTTTTTTTTTTTTTCCTTTTGTAGACAATTTTAGGTAGATTCGTTCTTCTTTTGGTTTAAAGGTCGGTTTTGGATGTCTCCGATCGATCGCAGCGGCTTGCGGCTGCGGCTGATGCGTCTGACGCGTGCGGCCGGTGTAGTATGGGTATTAGGTATGGAGACGTTTTCGTGGGTTACGACTGACGCGTGCGGCCGACGGATGCGACAGACGCATCCGAATGTTTTGTAAAACGATTTCGACGAAATTTGGTATGTAGTGGTTTCGGAGGTTGCCAAATCGATCTAGCTAGGTCTCATATCAGGGAAAATTAATTTTTAGATATTTTCATCCCACCAAATCTCGATCGCCCATAGGTCCTGTATTAAATAAAGATTAGGCATGTAGAGATCTTCTACTATCTAAAGTCCCGCGCCTTCACATTTCAAAACGCTTCAATGTATTTAAAAAGCACCACCAACACTCTCAACACATGTGCGCGTGCTGAGACAGCCATCAACTATGCGTCGAGAGTGTTGGTGGTGATTTTAAAATAATAATAAAAAAATTAAGCGTTTTGAAATGTGAAGGCGCGGGACTTTAGATAGTAGAAGATCCTTAAGTAAGTATGTTACTGCCCCGACTTCGCCCGCGTGGAATTCGGTTATCGCTTTCCTTCGGGGAGGTTCGACCGACCTCTCATGCATAGGGTCGGGGGTTCGATTCCGGCTCGCACCTCTATTCAATTCAATCATTTATTCAGCAAATTGGCCACATAGCGGCACTTTTACACGTCAGAAAAGAATTACCAGCGCTTCCTAGACCCATTGCTTGAGAAAGCTCTAAGTTTACTTATGTGCGAAATTCAATTTGAATTTACCACTGAGCTTTTCGGTGAAGGAAAACATCGTGAGTAAACCTGCACGCATCTGCGAAGTTATTTAAAGATGTGTGTGAGACTTCACAAACCCACAAACCCTCGTGGGGTTGTTCGCGTGGGGACTATAGCCCAAACCCTCTCGTCATGAGAGGAGGCCATTGCCCAGCAGTGGGACGCAAATAGGTTGTAGTAGTAGGTAATAATCCGTAGTTATTTTGACATTTCAGAGGAAGTGAATGAAACCGTTGACGGCAGTTCTTTTTATTTTTTAAATCTAGATATTAGAACAAGTTCCTGTCATTACTAAGGTTCAAGTATATACTGTTACAATAAATTTCCCACTTCCACGCCCTTATTGCAAATGCAGTATGGTTTTTTACCGCCTATTCCACTCTTGCGCATTGTTGTCAGAATCTCGCCCGGATACGTGGTCCTCTGTTTGTAAGCTGTTACAGTGTTTTATGAGCATCGATAGCGAGTACAGTCGAAGAAAAAATGTATCCTAAAAAGCCGTCGTCGCCCGCGTAGGGCGAGTTTAGAAAATGCTTTTTTTGTGCTCCTCCTACAGCCTACGCTCCCCAATACAATACAAATGATTTATTTCGGACGGAATCCATATTGATTAGTAGTTACAAACATAGAGCTATCGCTGCAGCAGCGGGGAGTTCCAGCGGTGGGCTAGCATGCTTAGGATGCTATTCGAACTGCCAAGACTGCGGTTGAGGAGAGACGTACATCTTTTCCTCATTATGGTAAAAAAGCAGTTCGTGTGCGCCTCCGCGAACATTCCAATGAAACACAACAACAGCCTATACACGTCCCACTGCTGGGCGCAATCGTCAGTTTTCTGCGATGTTATTCACGGCTGTGCGTTGATCGATCAGTCAGTTTCTTGTGTTATTAATCGAGAGAGCGAAGTCCTCGTTTCAACTTGGCCAAAAAATACAAAAAATGCTTTCGTATGCGGATGTCCGGCCGATTTCGGACGTAAAGATTTTCTGATTCTGATTGTCCTTCTACAGGTCGCATTTTTCAACCGTGAATTTGTGCCCAGGGGCTATATTCGAAATCTTAAATAGGGATCTCCCTGTTCCCTATAGGACCGCTCACGCGCCAAGTTGAACTTTAAATCTAGCTGCTTAAAGTTCACGCAACGCGTGAGCGATCCTATAGGGAACAGGGAGATCCCTATTTTAAACTTCGAATATAGCCCCAGGTTTCAAGCATCTGCCTGAGACTTCGCCCGCGTGGAATCCGGCGCTAGCGCGTTCCCGCGGGAACTATAGATTTTTCCGGGACAACGTAGCCTATGTCTGTTCCCGGGACTCCAACTATCTCCATACCAAATCTCATCTAAATCGATCCAGCGGTTGCAGCGTGAAGAGGTAACAGATAGACAGACAAGACAGTTATTTTCGCATTTATAATACTAGCTTCTGCCCACGACTGCGCCCGCGTGGGATTCGGCCTATAACCTTCCTCAGGACTCTATCTCCATGCCAAATCTCATCTGAATCGGTCCAGCGGTTGCAGCGTGAAGAGGTAACAGATATAGTTACTTTCGCATTTATAATATTAGTATTGGCTTTTATTTAATTTCACCCTCTATGTCGCTGGAACACGTCAGCACTGCTTTTTGGAGGCACGTGATTTGTTGCCATCTCCTAAAATGAAAAAGCCGGACATTTTACTCTAAAAGCCTGACATCGCCACAACTAAAAGCCAAACACAAATTTATAAAGCCGAACATACCTTTTTAAATGTTAAACCTTATTTTTTCCCGTTCCCATGGAAATTTCGGGAAATCCTCTCCTAGCCCACATGGCAAATTTCAGCTTCCTTCGATCAGTACTGACATGACTGACAGTAGTGATGATGAAGATGATTGCTTCGCTTGAGGCGCTAACAAAAGCCGGACAGGCCGGACATATGGATATTTCAAAAATCAAATCAAATATTTATTGTATTTGCTAAGTGTATAATACAAAAGTAGAAATGTCTGGCGGACCCCAAACTAGGCTGGGCCTGTATCTTGTTCTTGAGACCCTGGAGTGCAATACGCGAAATAAAAAGGTACCTACAGACTTAGATATTATTGATACTTAAATTAAATACTTACTATTTAATCTAGGTGTCGCTTTTATCCACAAACGAAACAGGTGAGGGCGCGTGTGTATGTGTGTGTGTGTGTTTATGTCTATGTGTGTGTGTATTCGTATGTTTTTATACTACTACTACTACTACTACTACTACAGCCTATTTGCGTCCCACTGCTGGGCACAGGCCTCCTCTCGTCACGAGAGGGTTTGGGCTATAGCCCCCACGCGGGCCCAGCATAATCACTAATGGGAGAAAAGAGAATAAAAATGATTTAGTGGACACTAACCGGTTCGCGGACGCCACTCCAGGACTTTCTTGCCCCATCGGCCATCAGTCCTGCGAGCAATGTGCCCCGCCCACTGCCACTTAAGGTTCGCAATTCTTCGGGCTATGTCGGTGACCCTAGTTCTACTGCGGATATCCTCATTTCTGATTCTATCACGCAGAGAAACCCCGAGCATAGCCCTCTCAATTGCCCTCTGGGTGACCTTGAGCCTTCTTATGAGGCCCATCGTAAGCGCCCACGTCTCGGAACCATAAGTCATCACTGGCAACACACACTGGTCGAAGACTTTCGACTTAAGACACTGCGGTAATTTGGACGAAAAGACACTGCGAAGCTTCCCGAACGCTGCCCAGCCGAGTCGGATTCGACGATTGATCTCTTTCTCGAAGTTGGACCTACCTAACTGGACTGTTTGTCCCAGGTATACATAATGGTCAACAACTTCGAGCGCAGAGTCTCCGATTATTACTGGAGTTGGCACAACATGGACATTGACACCGGTAGACGAGCTGTCGGTAGGCCTCCAACAAGATGGAGTGACGACCTTGTAAAGGTCGCGGGAACGCGGTGGATGCGAGTGGCACAGGACCGGTCTGAGTGGCGCGCCTTGGGGGAGGCCTATGTCCAGCAGTGGACGTCTATCGGCTGAAATGATGATGATGATGATGAGTGGACACTAAGAAGAAGTCCCTCCGTGTCATGATAAGATAAGGACACTAGCCAGTTCTTCACGGCAATTTGGCCAAACATGTCCTGCTAAATACAAACAGATGGCAACCCTACACGTGAGAGGCTCAACATGGTGGTACCTAGCCATTCGGATGGACCCAGCATAAGGACCCTACCTTACCATTTTCCATCATACCTACCGGCAATTTCTCCGAGAGACATTGAAAGCAGTAGAATTTCTCGCGCAACTGTACCTACACAACTACAACCTACAACATCAACCCGCGGCCCGGCTGCCTTCAGTTCACACGAGTTCAGTCTGAGATGTGGTTTGGCATCAGAACATGATGCGTTTCGTTGTATTTGCGAGTTGTCTAGTGTTGGCGAGCGGTGGGACCGCACCCGATAATAATAAGGACCAATGTAAGGATCACTTTAAATACCTACCAGCTTCAGCCCGCGTGGAATTCGGCTATCATGTTCCCGCGGGAACTATGCGTTTTTCGAGATATTAGTAGCCTTTGTCCTTCCCCGGGACTCCAACTATATCCATACTTACCAAATTTCATCCTAATCGGTCTACTCATAAATGTATACATGGTGGGTCAGAAAATATGGCAAATAATTAACCCACAGTATCGGCTATCGATTCTAAGTATATTGTATAGTTCTTTTTTTTTTTTTTGAGTTGTTAAAAAAAAAAATGTATAGGATTCAGGCGTCCCTCACACAACCAATCCCACATACAATTTTTTTTTTTTACCAACTCAATAAAAATTAAAGACCTATACAATGTACTTAGAATCGATAGCCGATACTGTGGGTTAATTAGTTGCCATTTTTTCTGACCCACCGTGTATATTCATATTCTTTATTGCAGACATAATAAATAATTAGTCCATATTAAATTGAATATTTTACGATAACTTTTTTCTCGATATCAGTTTTAATGCGTCGAATGACACTTGCACTCTTTCCAACTGTTGTGTAAGTAAACTGCATTCTACTTTACTTAGTTTACAAGCTTTGTTTAGTTTTTGGCACGGTCATTTGCGTAAATGCCCCAAGATTCCCCAAGATTCCCCAAGCAAGACATGGTTTCTCTATTTATTTATTTTACTAGTTTCTGCCCGCGTGTATTTGGTTATCGCGTTCCCGCGGGAACTACGCGTTTTTCCGCGATATAAAGTAGCCTATGTCCTTTCCCGGGACTCCATACCAAATTTCATCCAAATCGGTCCAGCGGTTGAAGCGTGAAGAGGTACAGACAGAGTTACTCCAGAGTTAGTCCAGTGGTTGGAGACTGAAAAACAGCGTTATCGCTGAGTCTACCATCCTTTTCGCCACCATCTTTTTAGGGTTCCGAAGTCCACAAGGAACCCTTATAGTTTCGCCATGTCCGCCCGTCCGTCCGTCCGTCCGTCTGTCCGCACTATTGCTCGGAGATGATTATAGAGAGCTGTAATTTGGCATGAATATGCATATTAGTTACGCTGACAAAGTGGTACAATAAAATTTTGAATTTTTTTTTTTATAGGGTACCTCCCCTACTCGTAAAGTGGGGATGTAATTTTTTTTTTCTTGCGTACCCCATGGTGCGGCATATCGTTGAATAGGTCTTAAAAATATTGTGGGTTTGTTAAAACCATTTTTTGATTAAGTGATGCGTTTGTGAAATATTAAGCTTTAAAGTGCTATTTTTTGTTAGAGTCACGTGTCCCCCCCCCTGCCAGCTAAATGGTGGTATTTGGATGGCTGAAAAAAATCACGGTTGTGGCATATATAACGTAGTTGAAAGGAAAACTATCAGAGCTAAGTAGGCTGTACAAACTTACGAGTGATAGTCGACCAACTTATAATGATGATTTTTCTCGAGCGGCAGGGGCGTCGGGCGGGCACGTCATACCACAGGCTAGCTAGATGCTAATAAGTCTTAGAAAGGTACTCTGGGCATCCTCAACTTCGGAACCCTATAATTTGCGCGTGGCCCGACACGCACTTGGCCGGTTTTTGTAATTTCAACTGCTCGTTTCTTTATTTGTTTTTTTTTGTGAATAAAATCTCTTATTATTATTATTATTATTACTTTCGCATTTATAATATTAATAAGGATATGGATTTGTAATTTGAACACATGTCGCCAGTTTTTAGGATCATAATTTGGTGACAATAAATTGGCAAGCGATCTTGGGGCTATATTCGAAGTCTTATAGGGATCTCCCTGTTCCCTATAGGATCGCTCACGCGTCAAGTTGAACTTTAAATCTAGCTGCTTAAAGTTCACGCGACGCGAGCGATCCTATAGGGAACAGGGAGATCCCTATAAGACTTCGAATATAGCCCTTGGTAATACATATCTTAATTTTATTCCATACAAAGTTTGGACAACTAAGCAAAGTTAGGGCATTCGACGGTAGTTTCACTTAAGAGGGTTTATCCCGAAAAGTGGCAACGTCGCATATAGCTGCTAAATGTTTCGCTGTTTTTATTAATTTCTCAATATTACTATATTAAAAAAGAAGTTATCTTTCTATGGTTGAATGACGCGTCTCGTTTTATATTTATTGGTTAGCCTTTCAAATGATAAGATTACATGAAAATGCATGGAAAGTGCGATGGAATGTTTTCAAAAAAATAGTACTTCCATAATCCTAAAAATTTCGTGTTTTTATGATAATTGTTGCAATCCGTTAATGTTTTATTCAACCATAGAGCGATAATTCATGTTTTCATTCAGTAATATTCAGAAATTAATGAAAGCAACGAAATATTTGACAGCTATTTGCGACGTTGCCAACTTTCGTTGTAAACCGTCCCATCCTTTACCTCGTTTTTCTTACAGTCTGCACTGACCCTCGGACAATGATGAAACACAAAGCCTATACAGAGTGGGCTGACGCTTACTCCTGCACCAGGCACCGCTGCCAGCCTGGAGGACGGAACCTAGCCATTTACACTGTCGGGTAAGGACGGGAATCCCTATCCCATCCCACAGTACATTTAACAGGTACTACCTTAGAGAAATGATACGAGAAGAGTGAGCCTATACTGTAGTGCGTGCTCCGAAACCCGAGTCGTGCCGAGAATCTTTCAAAGAATTGGGTTTGCTCACGCTATCAGCGCTCTATATTATGGAACTCTGCAAACTGGTACGTAGAATGCCAAGTAAATTCCCACCAAAAACAAATTTTAACAGTAAAAGATTAAATGACTTATTTTCAAATGACGTGACAGCCCCTTTCGGTAGAACAGCGATGTTCCAGAGATGCCATCGATATGTCGCTGCCAAGGTTTACAACGCTTTACCGGTTTCGATTAAGTCCTTACCAGATACTAAATTCTTGGTTTCTCTAAAAAAGTATCTCATTGAACTTTGCCCGTATAACTTGAGTGAATATTATTACGCAGAATCGAATTTTATACGTTAAAATTATTTGTGAAATCTCCAGTTGCTACACCAAAACGGTAAAATTGTATTGAAACTTATTAAACATTGTATATATTTAACCTAATGTACACATACAATTTATGGCAAATAAAGAACTATGAACCCAAGTTAACACTAGATCGACATCTAGCGTCCAGTGGCTGAACCCCGATTACCCGACCGTTTAGCCGTTGTTACCGCTACTTGAAGCTAGATGGCGAGCCGAACGCAAAGCATATTTTATCGCTTAACAGTTTACAACTTACAACCCGAAGTCTCTGTGTAATAAGAGGATTTCAAAAAAGAGTTCTAGTTATAATATTAGTTGTAAATTGTTTAGAAATACACTTTAGTTTGTACAGTACACTATCTTATATTAGTGTGGAGATTAGGTACCTTTTGTATGACATGTCGCGGGTGTGATGAGACGGAGGAATATAGCTTGTCAACTTCGTTCGTGCCCGACTCTCCCTGGGGGTAAGAGGTCGGGCGGCAGGGGAGCACGAGATATCGATGACGTCATACAGCTTACAAGCGCATCACCCGAGTTTCTAACATGCTTTTATTAGGTCGACCTGTATGTAACTATGTAAAGGAATCTTGCAAGTTAAATTTGACCCACTTTCCGATTGAGCTGAAATTTTGCACGAATATGTTAATCGCGTGACAATGCAATCAATATTATGATGACGTGGAGCTGATCTGATGATGGAGCTGGAAGGTGGCCTTTAGAACTCCGTAATAAAACTACATAAACCCATCGAATTTGGGCTCGTTCGATTCGTCTTGAAGGGTAGATAAGGGATTTACAAGGAAAAGTACAGTCAGCAACAAAAGCTTGTCCCAAAAATTTAATTTTTGATAAAACTTATTTTGCTTCTATTAATACAGGCCACATAGACCCACATAGTGTGATGAACAGTTCTGTGATTTTTATAGTGAAAAACGAAGTTCGTCGCTGATAAGGCACGTAGTTAAACCTTCGTAAGCCTACTTACTTAAGTAATTTTATTACTATTCGTTCAGGTGCAAGCGAGTGGAAGCCCCGGAGTCAGCGATCGAATGCGAAGAGGTGGTTGAGGATACCAACATGCAGTTCCCTTACTGCTGCACGAGGCTCAGGTAAATTAAATAACGGTCGTCGCGAGTGAATTGGCCGCTAGAGGCGCCATGTTGCCAATTAAGCACATTATGTGCCATGTTACACGCTAAATTGGCAACACTGATGTCTCCTAAACGTCAAATGTCACAGTGACATTGACACTTTTGTATGGAATGACGAGTTTGACACTGACAGCCGACTGAGACGTAAAAACAGTGGTGCCAACCTAAACCGACCAATTGAACAAAACACGTCTTTTTAGGGTTCCGAAGTCCACAAGGAACCCTTATAGTTTCGCCATGTCCGTCCGTCCGTCCGTCCGTCCGTCCGTCATTCCGCACTATTGCTCGGAGATGCTTAGGTCTAGAGAGCTGTAATTTGGCATGAATATGCATATTAGTTACGCTGACAAAGTGGTACAATAAAATTATGAAATATATTTTTTTATAGGGTACCTCCCCTACTCGTAAAGTGGGGATGTATTTTTTTTTTCTTGCGTACCCCATAGTGCGGCATATCGTTGAATAGGTCTTAAAAAAATATTATGGGTTTGTTAAAACCATTTTTTGATTAAGTGATGCGTTTGTGAAATATTAAGCTTTAAAGTGCTATTTTTTGTTAGAGTCACGTGTCCCCCCCCCCTGCCAGCTAAATGGTGGTATTTGGATGGCTGAAAAAAATCACGGTTGTGGCATATATAACGTAGTTGAAAGGAAAACTATCAGAGCTAAGTAGGCTGTACAAACTTACGAGTAATAGTCGACCAACTTATAATGATGATTTTTCTCAAGCGGCAGGGGCGTCGCACATACGTCGATTTCAACTAATTAGGCGGCCAAAAATATTTTTTTCACTTCACATGCTCTTAAAATGTTACTTTAGTCTCTGCACATCGGGACTAAAGCTCTTTTTTAGTCTCTAGGGACTAAAGTAATTTTTTTTTAATTTACATTGGAAACCCGCCTAAACAGCCAACCACAGAGTTTGTGAAAGGAGGATTATCCCCATTTTCAGTGAACCTAGACAATTTCTAGGGCGTGTAAAAACGATTTAATTTCGAGAAACACGATTTAATGATTACGAATACCTATGAATCTTGTTTTATTTAAAGTGAATTCATTTAATAATGCATGACCCAATTAGTTTTAAAATATATTAATAGTTTTCAAGTTTGACTCTGTTGGCTAAATATCATTCAAAACGTCACGTGATAAGAAACAGGTCAAGTGCGAGTTGGACTCGCGCACCGAGGGTTCCGTACCTACAAACTTGATGATGCCAATTTAACAATACAAACTTATTATTTGCGGTTGGTGAAGTAGACACGGCTACTGCGCCAACCGCAAATGATAAGTTTGTATATAGTAAATTGTCTTTTTTTGCACCTAAATATATAATATTTACAGTTATCAGATTTATTCCTGTATGTGTGCTGTAAGACCTTGCTTCTGGTCAAATTTCATGATTCTAGGTCATCGGGAAGTAGCCGGTTATCTACTTTGTTATAATAAATATCGTAATTTTGTATGGAACTTCGTTTTTTTTCCTCGCATTCGAAGTGAAAAGCAGAGTGTTTAACGCGTGACTAAACAACCATAATGACACTCGAACTATAGCCACCCTCGCTCTGCTCGGGTGGCTAAACATCTCGTGTCATAATGGCTTGTTTTAGTCCCTTGATAAACAATCTACTATTTCTGGAAAATAGCTATACGTACAATAGGAAATTAAAATAAACTCTTTTTGATCCAAAAAAAATATAATTATTGATTATGCAACATATTTACATCGATAAAATACCAAAAATAAATATTATTTTAAAATTACCAAAGAAATAAAAAAAAAAATCTTATGAATTATTAGTTACAAGCATAAATATGGTAAAATATCGTATATCTATATCTTAAATATATACTTATTACAAATAAAACTACTTAAACACATATTTTACTTTGAGAGAATTCAAAGATTATTGGCTATCTCTAGAAGTATTTGGTTTGGCAGCCATCAACATTTCTATAGTTTCAGGTAGGAATGCTTTGTGACAAGGTTTCTTGATTTGTCTGCTTGAGCTGATCAGGGGGTCTGATGTTAATAAAAGCCTATTAAAAACATCTAAATTGCATTCCTTTCTAGAAAATTTCCTTGCTTTGTTAAGCCTGTACGACCGAAAATGCTTGTTCCGGGCTTCTGCTGCCTCCTCAGATAACTGGCCAATAGGAAGTAACGAGTGACTTATGATTTGCCCACCATGCATCAGTATTTTGTGCATCGTCGGCGTCATTGGATGCCATCCATACAGGTCCACGTACAATTTCGCAGTATCATATGCGTATTGATCATATTTTGCGACATCAATTTCATGACCACTTGAAATAGTTTCCAATATAACTTTGAGTCTGTAGATAAGCTCAAAGCTAATTCCTGTGATCTCAGATGCCAGTTCAGGGTTGTCGAAGAATCTCCTGCTTGTGTTGCCATCATTAGTATTGCCAAAGTTAGCCTTTGGCATATCTATGAGAAGTCCAGTTTCATTGCGAAATCTGACTTGGATTTCGGACTTTCGTTGTGCTTCCAATGCCTTTTCTTCTGTGGTTTTCCTCTCTCTGTATTTCTGCACAGGTAATTTATATGCTAAATGGAGTATGCTTTCGAAAAGCCGAATTCTAGCATGTAATACTGATAATCCGAATTCTAGAGCTTCGGAGCTCACATCATTCCTCTTGTTTAAATCGTTGAAACTTTTCGAAGTAGCTCCACAGATGTAGCACTTCGAAGTTGATTTCGTGTCCGTGGCCGCGTTACACACCTTTCCGTCAATCATTGTCATTTTTAGCATATGACGAAACTGATACTCCTGGTTTTTTAAAATGACTTTCGTATTATTGAGCAGCTTAACTGACTCTCGCACATAATTTATCTCGTCCTTTGTCACATCTGTTCTGTAGACTCTTTTGCATACCGAAATCGGATAGGACGGCAAAATCGTGAAGAGGATGGCGTTGGGTTTTGCCATATTACTTTTTTGTTTTCCTCTCCACAAACAATGCGTAACGGCACAAATGAACTCAAGAAAATGTTTCCATCTGAGTCAGTATCATTCTCAAATTTTTGCTTAAACTTGGATTGCTGAGAGCCGTCACAACCCCATTTACAGATAATCGTTAACGACTTCCTTTCTTCTTCATTCAGCGTAATTAGCACCTCTTCCAGGAATATTGAGAGGCGTGTCACAGTAAGGTCCATTAAGCATTGTAAGTTGCTCTCTGCCGAAGTATCTGTGACATGCATGGATTCTTCTGGTGGATAACATTCTTGTTTCGCCTTTAGCAACAAGTCGTAGCAAGGGAAATGTTTTGGGTTTGTTGCTCTTATTATTTCATATTGCCGTTTTGAAAGATCAGCTTCCACGAACATCTGAAGTGCTTGCAGAGGCGTCAGTGGAGGTAACATGTCGTCGTCGTTATTCACTTTAGAATAGGCAGATCTATATTTGCTGGCTCGTGTCGGCGAATTAGTAATTTCTTTGAGAACTTTTGAAGCATTCCTTTGCCCAGTGTTTTGTAAAATAGATTGTGCGGCATGGATGATGACGTCATGCTTCAAAGTCGCGCGGATTTCTTCCGTTTTTCTTCTTTTGCTTCGCTCACTTAAATCTTCGAAAGATTTTGCTGGCCTACCTTGAGGAGAGGCCGATTCTATCGGAATCTCGAAAGTTCCTTCTAACCAATCTCGGTTGTTTTGTTTTTTAGGAAAACTTCTTCATGTTTACTGGCTTTCATCCATCTTTTCATGAATTCGGTTTTAATATAAGCATATCTTTGCTTCAAACACTTTTTAGCATTTTCAGTGTTTCCATAACGTATCAAAAGAAAAGCTTCATACGAATCGAGTTTTTCCCTTAAACATGGTAAATTTTGTCTTTGTACCTGTTCAAACAGGTACTTCCGAGTCACTATTTTAGTACCCGAGGCACCAGACGGACCTAAAACAAAAAATTATTAGATTTAATACAATTTAGCACTAACGTGGTATTTTTCTCAATTTTGACCCCTAAGATTCAAATGCTCTTATTTTGGAAAAGCGCGGATTTCCGCGGCCAATTTTTTACTGGTATGATAGAAAAATAAGTAAAGTATTGAAAAATAAAGAAAACATTGCTCGAACGGACCCATAAGTTAGTTAAAAGACATATTTAATTGTCAGAAACACAAAAAAACTGACTTTTTTATAGAACTATTTTTGAAAAATTATAAGTTTATCAAGGGCAGTAAAAACAAAAAAGTTACTGTTGAAAAACATAGGTTCTTACCTGAATTACTGCAATCCATCACTGTCACTCGAAAATAAGTACTTAGAAAACAAATATGAATTTTACAAAAGTTGTAAGTTTAGGAGCGCCGAGAACTGACACGTACACGTTAAGCGACTATCGAATTCCGACTACCCTAGGGAAGCTCTTGCGCATCTACGAAGGGTGGGAGGGGGTGCCCATTGTATTCCCGGAACTGTTAACTACCTGAGTAAATGGTTATCTTATCATTAGTTTTTTTTTCGGATAACGAGTTTTGGCCGCCTAATTAGTTGAAATCGACGTATGTGCGTCGGGCGGGCACGTCATACCACAGGCTAGCTAGATGCTAATAAGTCTTAGAAAGGTACTCTGGGCATCCTCAACTTCGGAACCCTATAATTTGCGCGTGGCCCGACACGCACTTGGCCGGTTTTTTAACTTGGACATTGGTGGATTCACCGAAAGTCTCGATGGAGCCATAACCACTAGAATTGAATTGAACGGGAGTATAGAAATATGGTGGGCCTCATTACTACACGCAGGCGCTGGTTTTCCAGGAACGAGCCTATTTCGAAGCTGCAAATAGCCTTACTTAATACATTTTAGCATTCGATAGGTGTTTTGGTGTTTAAGTGAGTACATTCACTGTTATTTACAAGTGGGTACCTATATAATCAATCACACTTAACAACTGGTGATGAGCAGTTTCTAAATTTGAAAGTGAAACTTTCACTTAAGTTTCTGTGAATTTTCAAAGTGAAATTTCACTTAAATTTCTTTAAAGTTTCATCACTTAAATATTTTTATTGACGTTTCATCACTTAAGTTTCACGAAAGTTTATTTATTTATTTATACATTTTTCTTAATGTAGGAACATTAGATCTTGATTAGTTTCTGTAAGTTTAGAGGCAAGCAAGTCATATCATATCCTCATGTGTAAAATTGCAAATTTCTGTAAAAATGACCGGAGTGGCCGGGATACCCACTAAAATTCCAATGATTCTCCTCAGCGCTTTGTGCGTGAGGGCTGCAGGTTCGCTTTGGACCTCAAGTGAACTCTACAAGTTAGTGTAGTTCACGTGCAGTTGGTTTCCCAACTCTACCCTGTTTATTAGGCGTATATAGGCGGTTCGGGATTAATCCTTATTTTATGAACATTACATTTTGGAATAAGTACAAACAACTTACACACCATCATATATGAATTATGCTCTCCTCAGATGCCTAGTAGTGGTGCGTGGTGAGGTCTGGACTCGAGTGCTCGGCCAGCCCTGGGAGACCCTGCCCGCGGCGCCCTGGAGTCACATGTACAAGATGAAGAAACCACCCCCTGTTGATGGGAGCTTCTTACCCAAGTAAGGATCCTGTTGCAAATTGGACCATCTTTTTATAATTATACGGGGTCAAGAAAAAGCAAAACGTTGTGACGATATTTCACCTACAAATTCAGCTAACGATTCTTAGCATGTTTTTTAGGTTTTTAATTTTTTTCGAGTAGGTAAAAAAAAAGTATGGGATTCAGGTATCGCTCACACCATCAATCCCATACTGAGCCGTGATTTTTTTAGTCATCGCCGTCTATGGGTTGACGCTTTGTACAGTCGAGCTCATTAATATGTGTACACTTGTGGACCTTTGTGCTAAGTTTTGTGTGAGCGTGTGTGTGTAGTTATTTATTGAAAATTTTCAGGGTAGCCGACATGACAGGGCCCGTGTACGAGCTGGCAGACCCTGAAGGGCACGAAAAGGTGCTCCGAGCGAAGAAAGACGGCAAAGACTGCGCGGACTGCGTCTCCGCGCCTGTGCAGCGGGCGGCGGCCACGCCTGACATTGTGGTACGTAGGAAAACCGATCGAGAGCGAGTCGGACTCGCTTATATGAAGAACTCCATAGCTACCGAACATATTCCAAAATGATTCCATAGGTAGGTAATAAACTACGTGACCGATTTTCTTCAAGCCAATATTCATTTGAAGATTTTGTTGAATTCAATTCTTTTTCCGATTTTTCACTCCATTGTTCAGAAGTTAGGGGAACACACTTTTTGCAACTTTAGAAGCGAATATCTCACAAAATTTGAGTAAAAAGCGCATCTAAGAACTTCCATATATTTTACAAAGATCTAACCAATGATACCCCACAAGGCTATCCTCTTGAGTTTTTTTCATTCCTCAGTTCAGTATGAAGTGCCACCCTTAATGTGTTTTGTTCTCAAAATGGATACTGCGCATCACTTTGCAGCGGTTCATAGAACACACCTCCCAAATTTCAACCATACGAGTACGATACTCATAATCTCTGAGAAAAATGGCTGTGAGATACGGACGGACAGACAGAAAGGCGGACATGACAAAATTATAAGGGTTCCATTTTTTTACCATTTGGCTACGGAACAATAATAGGTACTAACGTAGACCTACCTATTTCCGATGTACGCCACAACACAATGTAAGGAAATTTATCAGTCAATGTGATACATACCTTGTCTCTGTATGTAAAGACAACAGCAAGGGCGGATCCAGCTTCCGACTCAGAAGGGTCACGCACGTCATACAACCCCCTCCCCCCCTTTTTCGCGTCAGGGGTTAAAAATACATAATAGCAGTAGACCTAGTCCTGCCGAGGGGGGGGGGGGGGTCATGACCCCCCCCTGGATCCGCCCTTGGACAACAGCGCCACCATTACAAGCAAAACGTGATGATATTTTACCCACATAATACGCTATCAATTCTAAGCAAGTATGTAGTTTTTTTTTTCGAGTTAGTAAAAAAATTGTACGGCCCGGTATGTGACGGACTGGGACTATATTTTATTCTGTGGGTAAAATGTCGTCAAAGCGTTTTACTTGAAGCCTGTGTCCGTCCTACAGCTGTCCACGGGAGTCCTCTCATCGTACGATGTGGCTTGACTACCCAACCCTCTGCTTAATTAGTGTCTTATTAAATTGTGCACGTTTTTTTACAGATCGCTTTGTCAACTGGCGCAGAGTCCAAAACGCCTGCAGAGTTAGGGTAATATTATTAAATACAGAATTGCCTTATTTTATATCCTATTCATATATAATATACTTGACGTGAAAGTTTTTCTCACACGCGTATGGATGAGATCAATGGCTGTTATGCTTTTACGTTCGAAGTAACGGATTTTGGTGAAATTTGGAACTGTACTCGTAAAAGCGAAGCGTTCGGCTTACTTATTTTGGTCATTAGTTTTTTTTTGTAAGCCTCAGAGCTGAGCGTTTGCCATCTGTAAAGTAAATCTTATAATCCGAATGTCCATTTCTTAATGGGTTCCCTGTATCTCACTGCCGTTACAGTCAAGATCATACTTAGAGAGCGCCCACGGGTGACTTTTGTCGCCGTGACAAAAAAGCTTCTGTCACCTCAAAAGGCACGTCTCCATAGCGAACTGAAGAAAAAGTCACGCACACTATTATCTCCTTCGAATTGAGCGAGGCGAGTGACGAAACTCTTATTTCGGCCTTGAGATTTGAGAAGACAACGGAACAGAGTGCAACTGCACCCAATTGTGTTGAGTCTTATGACCTAGTGTTATTATTTTTTGTGTATCTTTGTGTGTTTGTTTCTGAATACATATTTTCTTCTTCTTCCCCTTCATTGAATCGTTTATCTGTCTAGTCTTCAACACGGAACACGGAAGGAGAACGCACGAGATGAAGAGGACATTGGGGAGCATGAACAGCGGAACGAAATCGAGGCGGAGGAAGCGCCGGTTATTACTGAAAAGGTACCCACAAATAATACACTCAATTACCTACTTGACTAGATCACATGAGAAGTGATCGGCAGCTTGTAAGTTTAATTTTCACTAGTGAAACTTTCACTTAAATTTCATGTAAGTAAGCGTCGATGTTTCCGAGGTGAAACTTTCGCTTAAACTTCTTTAAGTTTCAAAAGTTACATCGCATTACATTGCGAATTTTTTCGATGCCAGAAATTAGTGTTATTTAAACGGGAATTTCTTTCAGTAACATTCATTAGTGGAAGTTACACTAGCCTTAATATTTCACGGTTTCACTTTCACCATTAAGGAAACTTTGACACATGAGGCATAATGTTGACAAATTTAATGTGAATGGACGCAAAGTAACCACGCTCGAAAATTTTACAAAAGTTTACGGAATGATTTTTTTCTTTTTAGGTCCCTGAGGTAGCTTCGGAGGAGAGATTTTACAACAATTTCCCTCCTACCAAAGCACCGAGAAGTTTCCATAGAGTAAGTGTCTGTTCGTCATTCAGTCAGTAAAATGAGTTTTATATGTATGGGGTCAAGTAAAACGTCGTGACGATATTTTATCCACAGAATCAGCTATCGACTCTAAGCATGTTTTTTAAGTTTTCAAATTTTTCCGAGTTGGTAAAAAAATGTATGGCCCAGTATGGGATTGATGATGTGAGCGATAGCTGATTCTGTGGGTAAAATATCGTCACGTTTTTCTAGACCCCGTATATATCGATTAACAACTGCTCACTGCTGTTAGTCTCGATTGCTCCAAGCAGTTTATATATAATCCGTCTAAGACCAAGGGAATATGACAAATGTATTTCTCTTTTCAGCCGCAATTCGAACGGAACTGGACGGAATCACTTCAAGAACAACCGTGGCCGCACGAACGGGAGAAGGTCCCGGAAACTGAAGCACTGAGGGTAAAACTTACTACATTGAATAACGTGCCTGCAGCTATCCGACATGAAAATAATAAAAATAAATTCAAAAGATTCTTAAAAAAGCACTACTTTGATATTATATAAAAACTTATTCTAATATTAATACTATTCTTAGCCTAGTAATTAATGGCTAAGGTATTAATGTATACTTGATCAATAATCTTGATCCCGCAGTCAAACTGTTCTCCAGTTTTGTGGGACAATTTTTATTCATTTAATTGTATTTGGTTTCAATAAATAAAAATAAATATAATACAACAGTCCATTTATGACCTACTGCTGAGCAAAAAGGCCTCCTACCATAAACCATGTGTTAATTAACTCTCGAAGTCTAGTATGTGTAAAGAATCGGCACGCTTGGTTTTCATACAATTAAGCGCTTTCGCTTGTTTCTTCTAGTTCAATAATACTTCTTTACCTCCCACCGTATGAGTTTGGGCTTCTCTAGTCCCTTCGCAGGCCCTAGTGGGTTAGACACTTTATTCACACTTATAAAATGAGTTGCAGATGCGAACCCACTAGGGCCTGTGAAGGGACTAGCGGGAGCTCGTGCTGGATCCTCATTTCTCATGCTTTCTTCTCAGAAAATCTCAGTAATTGTAGTAAATTCAAGTTGAATTTTTCACTAAAGTAAGCAGAGACGCCGATTTGAGCCCCCAAACATTTGCGGAACGGTAAACCTTGACCATTTGGTAGCATTCCCCATATTACGGCTGAAATAGTGAACGAAAATATAAGTGTGTTTAGCGCCCTCATTGATAGGTCTACTGTATTCCTGGTTAGGGTATATATCAAATCATAAGACTACCAAATACCAGGCTTTGGCTGAAGAAGTCACAGACACACTTTCTAAGTATCCGTATCATAAGATCGCAAGAAACCCGGTGGACGCGAGTGTCACAGTAAGGCAGTGACCATCTTTCGGCCGATATAACGATGAATGATATAAAAAATTTGAACCTATTGTTTCATTTCAGGCTGATACTCCAAAGCCGAGCGAAAAACACGAGGAGAAGACAGAGGAACCTCCAAATCTCCAGGCCTTGGTTGACGCCATCGGCTCCCGGATGAAAGACATCGAGAATGTGGTATCGAAGATGAAGAATACTCAAGCGCCACCGATTGCTGAAGATTTGAGCTCGGAGAACGCTCGGAGGTAAGATCGAAAGAGAGACTAGGCTTTATTTGAGAATGCCTAGGAATATTATTCATTTTCGAGCGTAAACAGGGGCCTAAATAGGGATATCGGATCTCCCATATCCCTAAATAACGATTTCTATTTCCTTATCTCCCATTACAATTTTAAGGATTTAAGGATAGACAGATTTTATTGGATTATTATTCCTATAGAATCTGCGCTAAATATCCCTATTTAGCGCAGATTCTATAGGAATAATAATAACGGAAAGATAATGTATAATTTCGAATTTAGATTATACTTTTAGGGATAGGGGAAATCCCATGACACGAATGAGGCCCCTGGTGTTTGGGAATTTGAAGTGTATTAGCTTAGCGAGACCGCCGATCCCAAGGCTAATACGTCGTACCGTATACCTAAAGTGAGATAGGTGACCTAGTCCAAGCCATTCGTGAATGTGAACGAGTGAGACGTTTGAACGGATAAAGTAAAGCGGAAATTGTCTTTCTCTAACTGTAAGAGTAATTTGTGTTGGTTGTGAAACTTTTACTTAAAATTAATGTCTCAGATAGCATCCAAAGTGAACTTTCACTTAACGTTTGCGACAGTTTCTGTAACTTTTCAAAGTGAAGCTTTTGCTTAAACTTTATACAATACAATAATCTGCAGATACAAAAATATTTTTTTCGCTTTAAATTCAATCGAGTATCTATTGTTTTTTTTCCGTTTAACATACTAGTTTTTAAAGATATACTTAAACTACATGAAGACGATCTATAAATACACTTGATTTGTCGAGGCTTATAATATGTAAATAAAAATGTACTCACGGACCTATACGGCCCGCATAAATAAACCACCTGGTCATGATTTTTTCTTCTTCAGGGAAGTCACCGATAACATCAAGGAAGGCCTCTCCGATTCAGACCTCCTGATTCCCCCCAAAAAGTCCAATCCAAACAGCGAGCAGTATAGACGGTAATGACCCTTTTTCTTACTATTTATTCAATCGGCCATATTCAGTCAATGGCCTGTTAATCTACAGACATCTACGTCATAAGAGGAGGCACTCGCATACATGGAAAGAAGCTAACAGTTTGGAAGTCGTAACATGCGGATGTGGTGGTTTGAAAGTGCGGTAAGTAGAGTTTTACTTCTGATGTCCGTTTATAATATTACTTGACGGATTTTCACGAAAGCTATGGGAATAGATTGTACAACCGTTTGGCACAAAACGTGTAACACACACAACCCACTGAAAACCTCGACACCACAAAATATTTTTACATTACCCTTGGCCATAAAGTGGGATTTTCTGCCCGCTACGCGGAGAGAAAATCTCACTTCTTGGCCAAGGCAAGACGTAAAACTTTTGACAAACCACGGGCGGTAATTCGTAAAGCCCCAGATCGCATATTTATGACACAGAAACCTGCGATCTGGGACATTTACGAATTCACCACCCTAGGTCTGTAATGTACTATACTATTATTATTCGTTAATTATTGCAAAAGATATTCATGTTAAATTTTTTGTGATAGTTATTATTCTAATTGATTAAGTAACTCTGCGTTCGTTTAAGGCTCCGTTTCCACCAGAGATGTGCATTCGAAACGATATCCAGTAGCAGACAGATGTAAGGTAAGGCTGCATTTCACACACACAGAGAGTGCGTATGCATTGCAAGGGATGTGTTTAGCATAAACCACTAGAAACCCTTAATTTACCTATCCTCACTCCGCTGAGCTGTTTCCACCAGAGCTGAACTGAACGCACACATACGCACTCTCTGTGTGTGTGAAACGCAGCCTTACCTTACATCTGTCTGCTACTGGATGTCGTTTCGAATGACGTGGAGGTATTGCACTTGGAACTTTTAGACATATAAATTTAAACAATCAAACGATAAAAACAAATTTTTGATCGCATCGCGGCGTACTTTAAGTAGCTAGATTTAAAGTTCAATTTAGCGCGCCGTGATGCGTGAGCTTGTCAATGTCTCTTTTCCTATTTAAAACTTCGAATGGAGCCCCTGTCTTAAAAGACAGTACAACCGATTGTATAGCAAGACACCTTAGAAGGCGCGCGGAGAAGCACTTAAGCCGTTGATGCAGAGTCTATTATGGCTTAATCGACGCGCCTTCTATATTATAGTAAATTCATTTCTGTTAAATTCATTTAAAAGTGACGTGTAAAAGTGCCCAGATGTGGGCCTATTTGCTGAATAAATATTTTCATTTTCATTCATTTTCATTTTCATTATGTAAACTTGTACTCTACGTTCTGAACAGTTGATACACGTTGTATAGCTAATAGTCTGTATATTTTTTTATGGACACTGCTTCATGTCACAGGTTCAGCAATCGGCATAGCAAGTACGTCCACCAATCGGCAGACACCACCACCCAGCCACCGCTGTTCGTTGAAGACGCCCACTTAAACGGCTACTTCAGCGACCCTATCAATAATATGCTGAGGCGGAACGGGCCAAAGGTAAGAAAAGAAAAGAAACACGTCACGAGAAGACCTCGTAGTCTTCTCGTGGCCGTTATATCGCGACCGAAACGTCGAGGTAAAAAATAAATAGTTTTTTACGCAATTAAGTCCAGGTTTTAGTGTGTTTAATATCGGATAGGTACGTTGGAGATCACCAGAAACGATAACCCATAACATCCCAACTAGGCTAGGGTATTCACAACTGACGTATATTAAAAAATGCTAGGCGCAGGCTTCGCATATTACCGCGGTTTCCTTGGTTTCTAGAACGTTAAGTTTTTTTTAACACACTCTACTAGTAATAAGTCTGTAGAAGAAGCCACGTCTGAAACATGAAAATTAAAAGAAACTATCAAGTCGAGGGGACTATATAAACGATCCTGAACTCAAAATAACGTTTTTTTTTAAATTGTCTATGTATGTATGTATGTCCGGATTTAACTCGAAAACTACTGGTCGGATTGCAACAAAATTTGGTATGGGGGTAGTTTATAACACTGGTCAACATATATGCTACTTTGTATCCCAAAAAAAGCATGGTTCCCGCGGGAACACTATTTCCGAATTCCACGCTGACTAAGTCGCGGGCAGAAGCTAGTAATTTCTACTAGCTTCAGAAACTATTAGTTTAATACAGGTGCTCAAAAAGTAAACATTTCGATACCTGTTTAACGTGCCAAAAGTTTGTCATTTCCGAACGAGCGTTTTTTTGTTTTTTGATACACTTCGCTTTCGCTTTCGCTCGCGCCAACATAACTAGGGACTCGTGATAAAATGACAAATTTTTCGCACTGGCATCAAAATATACTATTCTGTTACAGGAACCAGCCGCCACATACATGGCTCCCGTCAACACAGACACTCGAAGGAGATCCCGCGCGCACGAGTCCAATGAGGTCAAGCACAAGAAACACTCCCACAGGAGGAAAAAGTCCAAAGGCCACCACAAGCACCATCAGAAGGAAGAGAAAAAGCACTTCAGCAAAGTCGCCAGTTCCATTGAGACTGACAGGAACACCATATCCTTAGAGGACAGCGGGAACAACACCAATTGACTAATAAAGAGTTTCCTACTGGACACAGTAGGGTTGATCCTTGGAGACCCTATTGTTAATCTTACGCGGTTCAATATTTCGGATTTTTATGAGGGAAGGAAAGAATTAGTGTCTGACTGATGATGGCGTATTGGACGGATACTAATTTGCATGTTGTAGAAGAGTATTGGATGGAAGTCCCTTAAGAGGGAAGAATACCTACTACGCGTTCATACAAAAAGAGAAAAGGTTTTTCCACTTTTAAATATTTTCCAATCTCCATGATTTTTTAGCATGTTATTGACACAATGAAATAGGCTTATAGGTTTTCCTTTTTTTTAATTTGCAAGGGCTTTGAATCCATTGCAAATTAAAAAAAAAGATGGAGAAGGAGAAGAATGGAGATTGGAAAAAATGTATAAGTGGAAAAACGTTTTCTCTTTTTGTAATTTTTGTATGGACGAGTACCGTACCGATCGAGTACTATATTATTCTTCCCTCTTAAAAGGTAGTATTTTAGTATTAGTTAGAACTTACAAAGCAAGTTATTGATTTATAATACCCACCTACCTATTTCATCCTTCACTCGGATGTTCCGTATCAATTCCATGATGTGTTTTTACGTGTCGTCATTGGTTGAAAAATAATTCATGTATGTACTACAGAAGTTGAAATGAAATCTACGAAGTTTCACTATTTGGATGAAAATTAAGTGAAATTATCACTTGAAACTTAAACAAAATTTACTTAAGTGAAAGTTTCACTAAGAAAGTGAAACTTATGTGAAAGTGTCACTATGGAACACATTTACATTTGTTGATGCTATTTATATTTACTTAAACTTTTTTAAATGGGTCAACTTAATTAATGCTTAAATAAGTAAATGACTAGCTAAGAATGAAAGGTAATAGTTCCTACATTCTCATAACATCTATGGCTACTAGGTACGCGAGCCTTCTAAGCTGTGTCGTGTTTTACCGAAATCAACAAATCATGCACCTCCTAAGTAGCATGGCAGGTAGATACAGATCTTTTATTCCGAAATGTTCAATTCAAATTCATTTATTCAGCAAATTGGCCACATAGGGGCACTTTAGATTCTTATTTAATTTTCTCCTTTATTTTTCTGTACATACTTATTTGTCTACTCGTGAACATGTGTCCTCTCCACTACTCAAAGGTTAGCTGGAAGAAATTCCTTGTAGGGATAAGCTCGCCTTTGTACATGTGTCTCTTCTCTGTATTGATAATTGTATTTGTGTTTTTTTTTTCTGTACAATAAAGTGTTACTTACTTACTTTTACACGTTAGAAAAAGAATTTATCAGCGCTTCCTAGACCCATTGCTTGAGAAGAAGCGACGCAACAAACTCAAGCAGAAGGCCTTTTTTCAAAATTTCCACATAGTTACAAAATTTATATTACATGTATAAATACTCGATCGTTCGTAAAAAATACTCGATCTTTATAGGGTCAACAAGCAAAGCGTTGTGACGATATTTTACCCACAGAATCAGCTATCGAATCTAAGCATGTTTTTTAGGTTTTTTTCGAGTTGGTAAAAAAATAATTGCCTGGGATTCAGGTACCTATCGCTCACAACATTAAGCCCATACTGGGCCATACATTTTTTTTTACCAAATCGTAAAAAGTACTAAAAAGCATGCTTAGAATCGATGGCTGATTCTGTGGGTAAAATATCGTCACAACGTTTTGCTTGACCCTGTATTTGAAATGAAGTGGGTCTTATTAGGTACTATGAATAAATTTGAGAAAAAGCGAATGCTTGGTTATTAGATTAACAAAATATTTTATTTATTTATTAGTGATGAATAAAGATATTTTTATGAATCATATTTTCTTATTTGCTTTCTGACACTTAGCTGCTTTTTGCCTACCTACATATAACTAGAGGAATAATGCAGATTGACGACTTAGCACAGATTGGAACTTGGAATCACCTACTTAGTCACAAGACCTCTAGGTTTCCTTCACGATTTTCATTCACGATGTTTTCCTTCACAGTCAGAGGGGCGAGATTTTGAACTAAATAATTTTAACAAGAGTTCAACATTATCATTTATTTCTACTTAAATTTATACATAACTATAAAATGCAATCAACAATACAGTGAGTCTTTATTTAATAAATGAGGTTTGACATTATAGTTTATTTTTTATTTTAAATTCGAGAACATCTCAAACAAAATTGTTTTTTATTTTATTTTATAGAAATCTTAAATCAGTGTTACCAGTAGCTTGAAATGTGTTCAAGGAATCAACATTTAGCTTCTAGTAATGGATTAGATTGGACATTGCAATAAAAAGTGTATTATTTAAAAATTACCTTAATTTCTTCAAATTTAGATGCAGGATTTAACTCTGAAGGCTTTAATTATTTTGGATAAAGAAAGCAGAGCCTATCTATATAGTTAAATACTACATTTTTCTACTACTAAGCATACAAACAGGGGGGTTGGAGTTAAATTAAATCAGCCAAGGGAGGCAGTGTGATGTGATATGCTACTAAAAATAATATATCAATGGTGTTGGTCCACAAATTTGTGAGACAGAGTAAAATAAGCATGTGCAAGTCATTTTCAGAACATTTTTTGTGCGAGTATTTTTTTTAAAACATTATCATTCTAGCCTAATCTTATGGAAACTTCTGGATATTACTGTTTTTAAATACAAGTGTAACTTGCACTTTTCATACAAATAATTTCACAATTTACGTACATTTTAATTTTTACCGTACATTTTCTATGACTAGTTTCTCCGTCTTGTACATCTGTCCTATTGTGACCTGTAATAAAGGAAAAGGAAAAACATTACAGAAATAACAATTCACAAAGGTGTAGTATTCAGACAAAAGTAGTCAAAAAAGTGCTTCTAGGATGATCATCTATGTTCAACTAGCTAGCTGTCTATATTTATGTAGTTCTTTATTTATTAAAGAATACAAAACTATTTCAGAAACTTCTTTAACAATTTGACCAATATTTGCAGAATACTGGCTTCTACCATCGTGGTCTCATATCTTGTAAGTACCATTTATTATTATCCATACTAATATTATAAATGCGAAAGTAACTCTAGTCTGTTACCTCTTCACGCTTCAGATGAAAGATGCTTCCGATTGAGATGAAATTTGGCATGGAGATAGTTGGAGACCCCGGAAAGGAGATAGGCTACTTTTTATCCCGGAAAAACGCATAGTTCCCGCGGAAACGCGATAACCGAATTCCACGCGGGCGAAGTCGCAGCCAGAAGCTAGTTAATATTATAAATGCGTAAATAACTCTGTCTGTCTGTTACCTCTTCACGCTTCAACCGCTGGACCGATTGAGATGAAATTTGGCATGGAGATAGTTGGGGTCCCGGGAAAGGACATAGGCTACTCTTTATCCCAGAAAAACGCATATTTCCCGCAGGAATGCGATAAACTAATTCCCGTTTCACCGAAGCCCCGGTACTAAGAAAAAAATAAACAATGGTGCCAAATTTGTAAAGCCTAGTACTTTGCGAAAATGTGTATACCCGGCGCTGGTGCCAGAATACAGTATACATTATAACTATCCCTATTTCCCAGTAGGATAGGCAGATAATACAATAATATACTTCGCCAGGTATGCCGGTCCAGTATTCTGTAGTAGTGTGGGTGTCACCCTAACGTCATTCGCACTGCTGTGTGTTGCAAGTGGTCTATTAAAATAATCCCCGACCCCCATGTATCCTGAGAGTTTCGTTAAATTATTACGTTCATTTGTTTTTTAACATGTCCCATTTTGTGTGCTAAAACAAGTCAATGACAATTGTAAATTGCAAATAATTTATTTTGCATTATAACGGCAGAAAATATGCCCTCCATTTTTGTTTTATTGCAATAAAGTGACAACTCGACTTTGATGTTAAGGTGACACGTTACCCGGAGCGGCAGACCTTGTTTTCTTAGACCATGCATTATAACTATGCCTGATTCCCAGTAAAGATAAAAAAAAAAAAAACAATTAGGATTTTACAATCACTTTTGCGTCGCCACTATGTACAATTGGATGTAGTTATCATTAAAAACATACCGTTATCTGCTACAAGCTTCATCATTGATTTAGGTACCTACATCTTCTACTTTGTATCAAACTTTTTTTTTTAGTAGGATAGAAAGAGATAGCAGAATTAAATGAAATATATTTACTTGACGTCTGATGATAGCAAGATTTTCTTTAGCAAAGAGGTACTCCTTTTGGATCTGTTTAGCATCAGATAGGGGTTTATTGTCCTTGAATGCGTCTCTCACTCTACGCAGAGCGTACGATCTGAAAAAAACGTACACTTTTCATATTAAAAAATGTATAAATATTAATATTTGTTTTAACTTGAAATATAGCTACAACTATGAAATTTCGGTATGATAGGCTCGTTTACCATACTGGGGATGTTAGAAAATGGTTATTTTATTATAAAATACCAATTGTAAAGTTTAAATTGAGGTTATGTAATTAAGAAAACAAAACATGTAGCTAGGAAAGTACCTGAAATTGTAATTTGTGAACTTCTGCGATTCCCTCATTAAACTTTTGTAGATGGATAGAACCTGCATCTTCGTCACGGCTGTAGCCATTCTGCGTCTTGCACAAGAATTTTCCTATTTTTCTTTTATATTAATCGCAAAGAGGAAAATGGAAATGTAAATAAGGATAGGTACGCTCCGTTACCCAGGCTATTTTTCTCCGGCCACTCAAAGTGATCTTTTGAAGATTCTTACTAAACATTATTTTCATTATGTAAATCATAAAAATAAAAAACAATTACTTTATTTTGCACTGAAATTCATAAATTTATAGTTTCCGGATCACTCCAAATTAAAAATATAAAAAATGCCGTAAAATGAGGGCAGAACGAAACGTTTTTAGATGCTGCCAGCACTAAATATGATGTGGTGGTTGTGGGTAATTTGTCAAAGAGTTTGTTATGACATTACCTACTTGCTTTTCCATTCATAAAAGATACATAAACATTATGTGAGTGGGTAAATACGGTTTTTTTGAGAATAATTTAAAAGTAAACTATGAAATGGGAATCGAATTTACATGTTTTATTGAGTTCTTCATTGTGCTTGCTTGTGTCTGGTACTCGAATTTTTATTACAGCAACACAGAGAATAGCGACCATCAGGCCAGCTGTCAAACAAACGTCAAGTTTTTATTGAGCGGACGGTCACTTCGCAGTCCGTTTAAATTAATTATAAGCTAAAAACTAATGTAAGTTATGAGTAAAGTAACATCAGTGTGATAAAATTAAGAATAAATTTAACATCAGCACCTTAACATACTGTGAGTACTATTTTAATTGTCATAATTTCGTATTAGGAATAAGACTTGTTTTTTTTAATGAGCTTGACTTCAAAACGCTCTAAGTGTTACTTTTAATGATGCTCTAATGCGTTTAGCGTCTCGTGACGAGTGGTCACATGTTTTTTTAGTGGGATATTCCGTTTTTTATCGGCGGTACTCGACATTCCCTTCGTGCAACTTATGTTGCCCACAATTCTCGGAACTCGCACTTGTTCGTAAATGTATAAATAACTGTAACATTGGTAAATAATGGTTACGGTCTGTTTGTGGTGGCGAAATACGCGAGTTAGTATCGTTTTCCACTAATATTTTGTAAACCAGCGTGTGGTTATTCAACTGTGATTTGTACCGACCACTTCTTTACAGTTACCGCTTTGTTATTGAAGTACACTCGCTTTATTTTCCAGCTAGCTAGCTAATATGCTTACAGATCATTTAAGCTAAAGACCTGTTCGTCCATAAGGTTGCCTGGAAGAGATCGCTCTTTAGCGATAAGACTGCCTGTGGTCACCCTTCTTCTTTGTTAATTGTATTTACATGTGTGATTGTTTTTTGGTGTTCAATAAAGTGTATTTGTATTGTATTGTATTGTCCATAATGGACTTTCGATGCCTGAGCTTTATAACTGTTTATTTATAAATCACCTTCTCTGACAAATTGTATGGAAAAGTAGAATACCAAATGTTGTGTTCCCTTTTTCCATTAAAAATCAAGTTTGTTCGATTTTTTATATTAATAGATGTTTTTTTTTGGGAGTTTTTTGAGTTGAGTTACAATGTAGCTGTGCTTAATTTAAATTTGAATGTATTTTAATAATTGTCATCCATCATTACATATGAGTTTTCGTCTCTTGCTAATGTCATTAATGTTTTCTGTCTGTTTTGATGGCTGTGTAATTATTTGCTATGAAAAAATTCGCCCGCACGGAATTTGCTTAGTGTTCCTGTGGGAACCATGTGTTTTTTCAAATTAAAAGTAGCCCCATGTCATTCCCCAGGACTCCAACTATTTCCATAACAAAATTCATTTCAATCTGTCCAGTGTTTTAGGTGTGAAGAGGTAACAGACAGACAGAGTTGCTTTCGCACTTATAATAAGTGATAGATTCTGCCCGCGTGTAATTCGGTTATCGCGTTTTTCCGGGATAAATAGTAGCCTATGTTCTTCCTCAGGATTCCAAAAATTTGCATAACAAATTTCATCTAAATCTGTCCAGCGGTACAGGCGTGAAGAGGTAACAGACAGACAGAGTTACTTTCGCTCTTTAAATATTAGTATAGATATGGATGTGTACATTAAAATTTAGTGCTCATCACACAAATGTTTTCAAGATGGAACCTACAACCTTTTGCACAGTATTCAAAGTCACTTCCAACAGAGCAAATCCATTCAAAACATCTAACCAATATGATAATCCATACTTAATATTATAAATGCGGAAGTAACTCTGGCTGTCTGTCTGTCTGTTACCTCTTCACGCTTCAACCGCTGGACCGATTTGGATGAAATTTAGTATGGAGATAGTTGGAGTTTCGGGAAAGGACATAGGCTACTTTGTTACCCGGAAAAACGCATAGTTCCCGCGGGAGCGCGATAACCGAATTCCAGACGGGCCAATTCGCGGGCAGAAGATAGATAATAATTAAGTAAACAGTCAACCTTTGCTCATAATGTCACACTCTAAAAATAGTCACAAAGCGAAGACATTCAAATAAATACCTAACTACAAGTTTCTACAGTGCACTATTAAAAAACAAGTTCACATGTCATAAATACTACCTATCTCAATTTAGGTTACGAAATCATTGTCAATTAACGCATTCACTGTCACTTCCATAGACGTAAATAATATAGACCCGGCCTAACGTACACGTAATATGTCCCCACTTCCACGGTGTCCAATCCAAAGTTCTGTCACCGAGCGTGCGTGACAATAAGCGTTTTTAAAAAAACTTTTTTCGAAACTGTTTCTCAGTATCTAAAAACTCGTCCCGTTGTTGAAAAAATGTGACCCAGCTTTAGTGTCACGATATAAGTTTAACTTTGGATTGGACACCAATGAAGTGGGGAAACATGACATGTATCTACGTTAGGCCGGGTCCATACGAAGTATTATTTATGTCTATGGTCACTTCTGTTTTACGAACTTTCGCCAGGTGCCACATCTGTCATTAAGGGAACATTGCAACGCACATGTGCGTTCAAGGCACTGCGGGAAAGTCAGCAAAACGCATATATGCGTGAGTGTAGTGATGGGCCGCGGGAACATTCCCGTTCCCGGGAATATTTCGGTACGGAATATTTCCGGGAATTTCCTTTGTTCCCGGGAATATTCCCAAAACTGGGGAACATTACCTAGGAGCTCTCAGAGGCTGTTAAGTCTGGTATAATTTTACCTAACCTTTTTATTATGTTATTTTATCAAATAAATTAATAAATACAAGGGACAATCTCTTGACACACATTGATCAAGATCAATGGGACAAGCCCCAAACTAAGATAATGACAGAGAAATAAATAAATATATACATATTAATACTAAACCTCCATGAATTACCTAAGAATGAATAAGAAACACGATTTTAGACGAAATATGACCGTTATATATTTCTATCTCTTTCTCTAGACATATCTCGTATCATCTCTGTCCCTCCAGAAAGAAAGCCATGAGTGAACAGTGATTTATCAGTCAGTCGTGCTTTGTATTTAGTGCAAATAAGACGTGCGTGTACGGCTCGCGCGTGCTTTAACAATGAAACCAAAAAGTAAAGTGTTCAACCATTTTACTTCAAAGACGATTAATAATAAAACCACTTTTTGTTGCAACTATTGCAATTTTGTGTATACGTTTAAAAATGCAACAAAATTTGCCTGTCATTTAAGTAAATGCCCAAAAACTTCCAGTGAGGTACAAAATTGTTTTAAAGAGTATGCAAAAAAGAAATCAATATCAAACCCTGAACATAATCGTCCCTCTTCATCATCACAAGCTCAATATCAAGAGCAGCAGAGTCAAGACTTGGCTCAGACAGTGACAGCAAGTGTTTCGATGAACAACGAGGAAAAAGTAAGTTTTACATACCTACCTATATATTTTGTAATAATTTACTTTTAATGAAATACGTTAGTTTTGCAGTTAAATTACGTAAAATTACGCGTTTTATGGTAAGTATTAATATTATTTTTCTGTATTTTATTTAGGTTAGCATCCACCAAGCCATTGCAAGAGCAATTTACGTGACTGGTTCTCCGTTCTCGCTCTTTGAACATCCACTGTGGAAGGAAGCATTCTTCAAGGTAAATCCTTTATATACCTTACCATCAAGAAAGCAATTGGCGACATCTCTTTTGGACAGGGAATATGCAGAAGTAGAAAATGATATAACGGAAAAAATAAAACGAGCTGGTGTTTTACACGTGGCGATTGATGGGTGGTCTAATATAAGGAAAGAACCAATTATAAATGTTATATTGTATACTCCAAAACCCTTGTTTTACAAACATATTGAAACTACAAATAATAGACACACATCTGAATATCTATGCGATCAGGTTTCAAGTATAATCGAAGAATTCAATCCACCCAATTTTTTTGGCATTGTCACAGACAACGCAGCAAATATGGTGAAATTTGGTAAACTTCTGCACGACAAATATAATCAAACACATTGGACTGGATGTTTGGCACACACTTTACATTTATTTATTTTAGATGTGTTAAAAGTCTTGAAAATTAGGCGTCTCTTCGCAAGCACTGTAAATGTTATCAAAACAATCTCTCGGTCCCACATCCTGGGTGCCGAATACAGAAGAATCGCTGAAGAAAAATCTATAAATGTAACTCTCCATTTGCCGGTCAAAACTAGATGGGGAAGTTATTTATTTTGTTTGCAGAGTTACATAAAATCTAAGCTAGTTCTGCAAAACATGGCAGTAAATACGTCAACAGGGCCGTTATTACCGCATAAAACTAGACTTTTAAACGAAGATATCTGGATAGAGCTCCAAAATCTAGAGACAATATTGAGGCCAATAGTACAATGGATTTTAATGTTAGAAGGAGATTACTATACGGTACATTTGGTACACAAAGCACTAAATGATTTAGGTAAACTATTAGATACATCGACATCAACAGATTTTTTACAAGGCAGTTTAGCTAACTTGAGAGTAAAGTTTGAAGACAGAAAAGTGAATGCTTTGAAACCTTTGCATTTAGCAGCAACAATTTTAGATCCCAAGAATCAAGGAGCGTCCTTGACAAATGAAGAGTATTTAGATGGATGTGAAATCATTATTAATATTACCGATGACGACGCCCATGGGATTTTAATTGATATTTCTAACTACAAAAGTCGAAAATGTCTTTTTGAAAAAGAGTTTTTGTGGGAAATGGCCGAAAAGGTTGAACCAGTAGTATGGTGGGAAACTCTGTTTTCAAAAACCACATTAGGTCGAGTAGCACTAAAACTGTTAACAGTTCCTGCTACTTCAGCAGCAGTGGAGCGATCATTTTCCACTTTTGCAAATATCCATTCCCAGAAAAGAAATCGTCTTAAAACCAAAACTGCAGGAAAAGTAACATTTCTGTCTCACAACTGGAAATTGCTAAATAAGCCAACTCCACAAAAACCGACAATGCCATCAATATCTGACTGTGTTTGGGAGTCAGGGAATTCAAGTTCAGATTCAGAAGATGAATTTTCAGACGTAAACTTTGATGACGAAATTAGTAGCCCTGAGTTGGTATTTAGTGATATTGAAATTGAACATGATAGAGCGACAAGCAGAAGTTCAGATGACTGTGATTAATTTTATTTTCTATATTGTTTTGATAGAAATATAAAGACATTTACGACTTTTTAGTTAGATTCCTAATCCTAAGTCTCAAGAAAATATACTTACACGTAGTTTAAATTTAATATAAAGATGTATATATATATATTTCATAAATAATAATTGATGTTTTTAAGTTATTTGATTTATAAATATATAAGTAGGCAAAAGTTTTTCTGTGTTATTTGATATATAAATAATATTAATGATGATTTTTGTGATTATTTTAGTGATATTTATATGAGTACAAATGTTTTTATCCGTGTTATTTGATTTATAAACATTAAAGACGATTTCGTGATGATTTTAGTGAGATTTATAGCAGTACAAATGTTTTTTTCCGTGTTATATACTAATAAATATTAAAGACTATTTTGTGATGATTTTACTAGATTTATATGAGTAGGTACAAATTACATTTATTATTATTTTACAAACGTTTTTATGTGTTATTTGATTTATAAATATTAAAGACTATTTTCTGATGATTTTAGTGAGATTTAAACGAATAGGTTAGGTAACAATATTGTACGTGATTTCAAATGAAGCTGTGACAAATATGTAACGTTAAAGTTGAGTAAAGAACTGATTTTATAAATTAAATGTCTTTTATTTCTACTTTAAAAACATTTTCACGTTGGGAATATTCCTGGCAGTTTAGGAATATTCCCGGAACATTGGGGAAAATACTCGGGAATATTGGGAATATACATTAAATATTGGAAATATTATGGCTTATTTTACTAAAATGTGAAATTATTGTGACAAAATTCAATATAATGAATTAAAAAAAAAAGAATTATTATTACATTTATAAATTCCCCAATATTCCTGACGAGCGGGAATATTCCCGGGCACGTTCCTGGGCATATTCCCGAGAAGGAATATTCCTGGGAACGGCCCATCACTACGTGAGTGGCAGTGAATGCGTCAAGGCATTCACTGCCACTTCTGTTTTACGAACTTTCGCCAGGTGCCACATCTGACATTAAGGGAACATTGCAACGCACATGTGCGTTCAAGGCACTGCGGGAAAGTCAGCAAAACGCATATATGCGTGGGTGGCAGTGAATGCGTCAAGGCATTCACTGTCAGTTCTGTTTTACGAACTTTCGCCAGGTGCCACATCTGTCATTAAGGGAACATTGCAACGCACATGTGCGTTCAAGGATCTGCGGGAAAGTCAGCAAAACGCATATATGCGTGAGTGGCAGTGAATGCGTCAAGGCATTCACTGCCACTTCTGTTTTACGAACTTTCGCCAGGTGCCACATCTGACATTAAGGGAACATTGCAACGCACATGTGCGTTCAAGGCACTGCGGGAAAGTCAGCAAAACGCATATATGCGTCGGTGGCAGTGAATGCGTCAAGGCATTCACTGTCAGTTCTGTTTTACGAACTTTCGCCAGGTGCCACATCTGTCATAAAGGGAACATTGCAACGCACATGTGCGTTCAAGGCACTGCGGGAAAGTTAGCAAAACGCATATATGCGTGAGTGGCAGTGAATGCGTCAAGGCATTCACTGCCACTTCTGTTTTACGAACTTTCGCCAGGTGCCACATCTGACATTAAGGGAACATTGCAACGCACATGTGCGTTCAAGGCACTGCGGGAAAGTCAGCAAAACGCATATATGCGTCGGTGGCAGTGAATGCGTTAGGTAGTTAGTCGGCGCTCTGACCTCATCTAGGTTCAAATTAATATTGTAAATATCAGTTATAATTATTTCATTGAAGTAACAGATTTTATACTCCCCTTTGAGTTTTTGCGCCGTAATGGATGCGGTCTCTGACCCAGCATCGTCAAATTTCTCTTGTATGATCATACTTTTCTAAGAAATGTTAAAAGTTAAAAATATGAGAAAAACATATGTTATACTAGCTTTTCCCCGCAACTTCGTATGCGCAGAAATATTAAAAAGTAAACTCCCGATTTTTCCCGTTCCCGTGGGAATTTTGCGAAATCCTTTCTTAGCGGATGCCTAGGTACAAACATTCGTGGTCATCCCAAAACAATTGTGCAATTCAAACCCGCGACAGTCGGAACAGTGGGCAGGGTCACTACCCACTGAACCTGTCGTCAAATTATTGGCGGTTTACAGTCTAATCATTGACCTATAATAACATATGGACGAACAGTGCCTAACAGAATATGTCAAAATATATGTAGCAAACTGACATTAGAAAATACGTTCCAATATGCTAATAACGCCTCTATAATACGAGTATGTGTAAAGATAAATATTTTACACAAAAGTAAACCTAACACTATAAGACTAAAGTGTCAAATTAACTGAGCGCCAATTCGGGCACCCGTTTTGACGGGCCATTTTTCTCCGGCTGATTGTGAATCCGTACTTATAAGAGATCAATGATTCAAATACAAATTAATTTGTGTACACTTTTGGACCGTATTGCAACGGAGCAAGGTGCATAAGTGTATACAGGGTGTTCGACACGTGGGACGTAATAGGCTGGTAGAGGTTTACAATTTTCTGTGACATCCCATTATAGGATCGATGAGTGGCTATTGCTTATCTAGGTCAGTGACGTATAAACACACATACATACATAATTCATTAGCTAACCAGTGACATAAGCGGTAACCGGTAGAGAAGGTATTATGTTTTATTCATACATTTGCTTGAATAACAATTATGTATGTATTGTATTAAGCAAATTGATCGCTAAGATCTCATTCGTCCGTTTTTAGTCTACAAAACTACGGTCATTTATGACAAAGCATGTTATGGATTAATTATCTATGTGGGTTTATTCATGACGAACAATGACCTATAATAACATATGGACGAACAGTGTCTAACAGAATATGTCAAAATATATGGAGCAAACTGACATTAGGAAATACGTTCCAATATACTACAATAACGCCTCTTTATAATAATGTGTCAAGATAAATATTTTATACAAAAGTAAACCTAATACCATAAGACTTAAGTGTCAAATTTACTGAGCGCCAAACGGGTGCCCCAGCTGTTCGGGCACCCGTTTTGACGGGCCATTTTTCTCCGCCTGATTGTGAATCTTTATAATAGATCAATGATGACGAAGCATGGTGTGGATATTTTTAACCTGTATTTCCTATGCTTTTAATAAATAATTAATTAATATTTTCATCTACAAAACAATTAATAAAATTAATGGAATGATTATTTTCGACGTTTTATAAATTGGAGAATTACCTACAAAGTTGATATGTGTCACGGTTTTTTCGCACGGAAAAGTATGCGTAGATTAGATCACAAGACAGTATCTTACTAAACTTAATATCAGTTTTGAAATTTTTGGCTAAATCCTTTCGAAATTTTATCAATATCGGTTCAGTGGATTAGCCCTTTCTCTCAACTCCCATACTGACAGTTTCGCAATATAACAGAGAGGTAGGTAAAAACGGAAGGTACCTTTGTCTATAGATAGACATACATACATACATATAGACAGAGTTTTGTGGCCGTGGTGGCCTAGTGGTTCGATCTACCGCCTCTCATGCAGGGGGTCGGGGGTTCGATTGCGGCTCGCACCTCTAACTTCACTTATGTGCGAAATTCAATTCGAATTTACCACTGAGCTTTTCGGTGAAGGAAAACATCGTGAGGAAACCTGCACTCATCTGTACTGGACCCGCGTGGGGACTATAGCTCAACCCTCTCGTGATGAGAGGAGGCCTGCGCCCAGCAGTGGGACGCAAATAGGCTGAAGAGACAGAGTTTTGTATATTAGTGTGAAGCAGTTTAAAAATGGGTAGATTTAAAATTCCATGTAATCACAACGCTATTATGTATAAAAATCCATATCTCCATTTCTTTGACAATGCATTATAAACATTAAAACATGGTGCTAAGGCTACTATTGCATTCTATTATCAGGTGATATACGTGGTTATGAAAGGTATAACCCGTATGCGCTCGCGACGACCGGCCGGGTGAAATCCGGTCGCCGGGGCTTATTCTGGAACTCCAAGTTTGAAATTTAAAAAAGATGACAGCAAATTGGCAAAGTATTGACAGTATTAAAACGACATTTTATTAATCTTTTTTTAAACCATATTATCCATATCCATATTATATCCATACTTCACTACATAGTATAAATCAAAGTCGCTTTCTCTGTCCCTATATCCCTATGTATGCTTAAATCTTTAAAACTACGCAACGGATTTTGATGCGGTTTTTTTAATAGATAGAGTGATTCAAGGAGTAGGTTTAAGTATATAATTTAAACACTGAATTCCCGCGGGAACGCTATAACCGAATTCCACGCGGACGAAGTCGCGGGCAGAAGCTAAATATTATAAATGCGAAAGTAACTCTGTCAGTCTGTTTTACTTCTTCACGCTTCAACCGCTGGACCGATTGAGATGAAATTTGGCATGGAGATAGTTGGAGTCCCGGGTAAGAACATAGTTCCCGTGGGAGCGCATTCCACGCGGGCGAAGTCGCGGGCAGAAGCTAGTTAATATATAAAACTCAAAGGGGACTGACTGATCTATCAACTCACAGCTCGTTTGAGCTGTTGGACGGATTAGAATGACATTTGGCACACTAAAGTTATTGTCACGTAGACTATGAAAGGAATTTTGGAAATCCCAAACATGAGGGAATTTTTAGTTTCCGACTAAACCGCTGAACCGATTATGATGAAAGGTCCGATTATAGTTAAGGCTATGGGAAAGGAAGGATAATTCATAACTATGAATTATCGGTATTATCGGAACTCCCGCGGGAACCCTCTAACTGATTGAATATCCGGTGGATTATAACCGGTGGGCCGTCTGCCTGTTTGACAAACATTTTACATAAAAAAAACGAATTACACGCGGTCGGAGTCGCGGACAGATGCTAGTCTTAGGCCCGGTTCCTATATCCACGAAACGGTTGATTTTTGACATTTGTTCCATAGAGAATCTGTCAAATTTTAACCGTCCGTAGGCAAAACGAGGCGTTTCGTGGATATAGGAACCGGGCGTTAGTCTATCATAATTATGGCGCCCGACCTCTACTCTGAACCATCGAAATGTGAGTATTGGCTAGTATGCGGTATAGTACAGCTAGGGATTGCAAACCGGATTGATTTCCAATCCGGCCGGATTTGTATTGCGGTTTTAAGATATATTTTTTTATGGTTTTCTCAAGTTTTTCAAGGTAATATGCTGAATGAATGACATAAATTAAAGAAAATATCATTTTAAAGTTTCAAAATATCAACTTCTTTATTAGTTAACCAAAAATAAACTTAGTTACGTTCTTGTAATGCTAGTCAAACATCAAATAAAACACAGGCGGAGAGAGCACCGACCGTTGGACGTCGTTACTTTAAATTCATGTACTGTCGTGCTTCGTATTTTTGCACTTTGTTCTGCTCTACCGGATCCGGTCAATTTATACCGGATCCGGTAGCTGTCGAAAACTACCGGATCCGGTTGCAATCCCTAAGTACAGCATTACACTATACTACCGTATTTCTGGGCAGCGAATCTTCGCCAACTGCCCTGCCGCCTGGCCACATCCCACATCGCTTTATCGATCCAGAATACTTCAAACACTCGGATGCATTTATATGTGATGACTCACGTGCGTTATTGTTGTGGATACATGGTTACATATTTTGTACGCTTACACCATTGGCCTATCTTCTAAATATACAAGGTGCTAACAAATTAGTCAAGGATATTTTAAGAGATAATAAATTACATTTAAACCATTAACTTTTAACTATAATTAAGGAAAAAAAAATCGGCGGGAAAACGGCAGGTTCTTAAACAGGGTGTTTTAACGTAGCAAATTTGTTTCCTGTTTTTCTCCAAAAAAACATAGCAAAACCAATGATGTTTCATACTTAAATGTACTTCGAGAGCCGAGTACTATCAGCTGTAAAAATATCCGTGACTAATATGTTAGCACCTTATATAAAAGAAGAAACTGACTGACTGACGACATATCAACGCAGAGCCGAAACTAGTGGTCGTAGAGAGCTGAAATTTGGCATGCAGGTTCCTTGAGGAGCGCAGGGGAGCACTAAGAAAGGATTTCCCGAAACTCCCACGGGAACGGGAAAAAATGGGATTTTTACATTTTAATGTTTATGCGCGTACGAAGTCGCGGGAAACATCGTAGAGAGCTGATATTTGGCATGCAGGTTCCTTGGGGAGCGTAGGGGAGCACTAAGAAAGGATTTCCCGAAATTCCCACGGGAACGGGAAAAAACGGGATTTTACGTATTAATATTTCTGCGCATACGAAGTTGCGGGGAACAGCTAGTAATAACATATGGACGAACAGTGCCTAACAGAATATGTCAAAATATATGGAGCAAACTGACATTAGAAAATACGTTCCAATATGCTAATGAAAGTAATAACGCCTCTTTATAATATGTGTCAAGATAAATATTTTATACAAAAGTAAACCTAACACTATAAGACGTAAGTGTCAAATTTAATGAGCGCCAAACGGGTGCCCGAGTTGTTCGGGCACCCGTTTTGACGGGCCATTTTTCTCCGGCTGATTGTGAATCCTTACTTATAATAGATCAATGGCTTACACGCACTAGCATGTTATTTGTCTATAGATACTTCTATACTAATAATAAGTCTGTAGAAGAAGTCGCGTCTGAAACTTGAAAATTAAAAGAAACTATCAATTCGAGGGGACTATATAAACGATACTGAACACAAAATAACGATTTTTACAAAAATTGACTGTATATATTTATGTTTATAACACTGGTCAACATATAGGCTACTTTTTATCCCGAAAAAAAAAACGCATTGTTTCCACGGGAACGCTTTCCGAATTCTACGCGGACGAAGTCGTGGGCAGAAGCTAGTATATTTATTATAATAACTTAATAAGCTGTGGAAGTGTTTATAGGTTTGCATTTAAATATATAAAGTTATATTATAACTAGCCGTGGTTGCCTAGTGGTTCGACCTACCGCCTCTCATGCAGAGGGTCGCGGGTTCGATTCCGGCTCGCACCTCTAAGTTTACTTATGTGCGAAATTCAAATTGAATTTACCACTGAGCTTTTCGGTGAAGGAAAACATCGTGAGGAAATCTGCACGCATCTGCGAAGTAATTCAAAGATGTGCGATAAGTCCCCAATCCGCACTGGGCCCGCGTGGGGACTATAGCCCAAACCCTCTCGTGATGGGAGGAGGCCTGTGCCCAGCAGTGGGACGCAAATAGGCTATAGTAGTAGTAGTATTTAAACTAGCTGCCTGCCACAGGTTTGCTTGGGCGTACCTACATACTGTTTGTTCGTCCTGCTTGTATATCGAAACACTGGACCAATGGAATGGAATTTCGTTTAGAGATTGGAGATAGTTTGAGATCCTGTCTATTTTTTATCCCGGAAAAATGCATAATTCCCGCGGGAACGCGATAACCGAATTCCACGCGGACGAAGTCGCGGGCAGAAGCTAGATATCAATACGTCTGTCTGTCTGTACTAATTATGGACATCCTTTTCAAGCGACCAAGAATTTCATGAATACACAAAAATAACGTAACAAAGGCAGTTTAATGTTTTTTAGGGTTCCGAACGTCAAGAGGTAAAAACGGAACCCTTATAGGATCACTCGTGTGTCTGTCCGTCCGTCTGTCGCAGTCGATTTTCTCCGAAACTACTGGACCGATTAAGTTGAAATTTGGTACGTATATGTAAGTTTGTGACCAAAAGACGTACGTGTAACGAAAATAAATGAATTTTTGGGGGCTAAATTTCAAAAAATATTAACAAAGTTCTTCAAACTATGTCGTGTGACATATCAAATGAAAGTACTTCTTATGAGGATCTCAAATATATATTTTTCATTTATATTTGGTCAAAACTTTTCGAGTTATTTAAGAAAATAAGCAAAACTTTACCTTATCTCCGAAACTACTGGACCTAAAATTTCGGAAAAAATACGGAGGATAGTTATTGACCTATAGATTACGGGAAAATTATTAGGAAGTCCATGGTATTAGTAATCTATCATATATAAGAGCTTATCCTGTGGAACGGTTTGAAAATGACGTCATTGAAAATAATCAAGGGCCAGAGCTCTCTCCACGCGAGTTTAACTCGCTTCTTGGCCGGTTTTTTTATTGTGTTCGTTATATTCATGGAAACAGGACAATGGACTTTGTAAATAGGTAAAATGACGTGGCTTAGGGCTTTGTTGTGAACCAATTACATAGACGGGGTCGAGACGAGACGAAGTGAGGAAAAAAAAACTACCCTTTTCAGGCGCTGACAACACCTAAATTGACTTTATTTAGACAGCATTTAAACGAAAACTATTCGAACTTATAAGGCGAGTAAAGTATATGTTAATATTACACTATATACTTAAAAAACTTGCTATTTCATGAAATGTATACACGGTGGGTCAGAAAATATGGCAAATAATTAACCCACAAAAAAATTGTATATGGGATTGGTTGTGTGAAATATATTTTTTTTACCAACTCAAAAAAAATTAAAGACCTATACAATATACTTAGAATCGATAGCCGATACTGTGGGTTAATTATTTGCCATATTTTCTGACCCACCATGTATATAAAGCGCTATGCACAGAACGCCCGATTTAGTTAGTATTTAACACGTTTTAATTTCTATAAAAATACCGTCTAAAACATGGCATTTATAAAAGCTGTCAATGTATGCATATATTGTGGATAATATTTTTTTTATATTTAGTTTTACACTGTTTGATATGATAAACGGAGTAACGTTGGATTAAAGGTCCGAATTAGAGGTTACTTTGGAATTAAATTGTATCGAGCGAAGTTTCGTGAAACGTGTAACGAAAGCTGTCAATGTAAGGATGATAGAATCAAATATAACATGTTTTTTTCATATTTTTAACTATTAACACTAAAACACGATTTTCTCTAAAAGTAATGAACGAAAAAGTCTGAAACTTTTTTATTGACTCCTTTATTAGATATCGAAATGGTTTTCGAATTACGCCTTACTAAAATTTTGAAATGTTGTCAATTCAGCCTATGGTAATCAGTATAAGTTGTACTAATAGCGAAGTATAGAACGCTGAGTCATGGTCATTTGAAATTAGCTCGGCGATATGAAAACAGGCATACTACTGTTTAACTATGTACAGTCAGCAGCAGAAGTAGATAAGCTGTCCAGGTGCTCAAAATGACCTACACACGACCTTATTCTTAAGACGTTAAGGGCGTGTGTAGGTCATTTTGAACACCTGGACAGCTTATCTACTTCTGCTGCTGACTGTACTATGTTTATTTCCGTCCACTGTGCTTTGTTATAGTTTCAGTATTATGCCGAAAGTTGGCAACGTCGCATATAGCTGTCAAATGTTTCGCTGTACTGAATTAAAAAAGAAGTTGTCATTCTATGGTTGAGTGACGCATCTCGTTTTATATTTTTTGGTTAGGCATTCAAATGATAAGATTACATGAAAATGCATGGGAAATGCGATGGAAAGTTTTCAAAAGATAGTACTTCCATAATCCTAAAATAATAAAATAATTAAATTGCTTTGCAGTGTATTGATAGAAAATATTAAATTTAATATTTGCATGTCGAATTTTCGATAGAACAATGTACATAAGTAAACGAAATGTCACATTGTATTCAACATGTTCAAGCAAATATATTATTTTTCTTCTTCAAAATTTTCGTGTTCCTGTAATTGTTGCAATCCATACTTGATGTTTTATTCAACTACAACAACAACACCAACAACTATAGAGCGATAATTCATGTTTTCATTCAGTAATATTCAGAACTAAATAAAAAAAAACAGCGAAATATTTGACAGCTATTTGCGACGTCGCCAACTTTCGGAGTAAACCCTCATAATAGAGGTACAAATCAAGAGCAGTATTATCGATCCTCGTCCTTCTACTGTCGCTTTAATAACGTCTAGTTTTCATTACAGACATCGTACGTAATTGAATTTTGACCAGGCCCATAATATAACCCGAAATATTTTTTATTTATTTTTTATACACTTCTTCATGACGATGATGATGATGATGATGATGATGATGATGACGATGACGATGACGATGACGATGACGATGATGATGATGATGATGATGATAACGATGACATTTCTGTTGCAGCCGGCCCATGGCACAAGCCCATGACGAGTTCTACGATGACAGTTACTACTCGTCGGGCCGCGACAGCGATGACAGCCCCATACTGTCTTACAGGTGAGCCGTCAGTACAGAATGATTGGTAAACGCGCAGAAATAAACAAGGTTATGTCAACCCACAACAGAATTACAGATATCCATATTAATGCGAAAGTAACCCTGTCTGTTGTCTGTTACCTCTTCATGCTTCAACCGCTGGACCGATTGAGATGAAATTTGGCATGGAGATAGTTGGAGTCCCGGGAAAGGACATAGGCTACTTTTTATTAAAGCGCATAGTTCCCGCGGGAACGCGATAACACAATTCCACGCGGGCGAAGTCGCGGGTAGAAGGTAGTAGTGAATATTTTTTTTCCACGATGAATTCGACTAGTCACTAGACACAAACCACACGGCGGACACGGCCTATAAAAGCACCTCCTATAGCTTATTCCAGGTCACAGAGTATTTAATAGTACCACTTTTTTTTAGGGCTCCGTAGCCAAACGGCAAAAAAACGGAACCCTTATGGATTCGTCACGTCTGTCTGTCTGTCTGTCCGTATGTCACAGCCACTTTTTTCCTAAACTATAAGAACTATACTGTTGTAACTTGATAAGTAGATTCTGTGAACCGCATTAAGATTTTCACACAAAAAATAGAAAAAAAAAACACTAAATTTTGGGGGTTCCCCATACTTAGAACTGAAACTCAAATTTGTCTTCATCAAACCCATACGTGTGGGGTAGGGTAAAAATGATATTGAGGTTTCTGATATCATTTTTTTTTCTAACATGAATAGTTTGCGCGAGAGACACTTCCAAAGTGGTAAAATGTCCCCCCCCCCCATGTAACATCTAAAATAAGAGAATGATAAAACTAAAAAAATATACGATGTACATTACCATGCAAACTTCCACCGGTTTTTTTAATACGTCATAAATCGTAAACCGCAATTTAATGTTGCTTGCTGCTACGGAACCCTTCATGGGCGAGTCCGACTCGCACTTGGCCGCTTTTTATTATTTATAGATGGGGACGACTGCCTTTTTTTAGTCGGGTGATCGGTTCTCCGTTCTGGATCATTTCACCCAAAATAGTACTACATACAGAATGACCACGGAATCACCCGCCTGAATCTAGCCGGCGCGCAACTCGCGCCCAACTCGCCGTTACCGTCATTTGTTTCATCCGGAGATGGAGAGTGGATCATTGGCCCGCATACACACACACATTTACAAGTGTACAGACGTCCCCGCACGCACACAGACGTCCTCGCATGCAAACATTGACACTTCATTCGGATTGTGTTCGAAATCGTGCTTTTATAGGCCGTGTCTGCCCTGTTTGGCAAATTTCATGCATTGGTTGAGCCGTTTTAGCGAGCAACAAACATCTAAACACACACAGGCTTTATTAGGTATATTAGTAAGGTAATGAGTAACGACGATGGCTATAGTCATAATGACAATGACACTGATAGGTTTATGCTGAGCCAGCATTTATTGAGCGCCAGCAACCTCTCCGTTGCCGTGAAGACACACACACACACACACACTTGTTCTTATGTTTTTTTTGTTGTTGTCGTGTTTGTAATATTATTTTTGTGTATTTTTTGCTGTAAACTGGGTCTTCTGTTTAAACACACTATTAACGGGACTTAATCGCGTTAATAACTATTTATATTTTACCTTAACTATTTTTATTTCTTCTCGTGACCACGGCCGCTGCATCGCGGCCGAAACGTCGAGGTAAAATATAAATAGTTTTTTTCTCAAACATGTAATGAAATATTGATATTATGTTCTTCTTATTAGCCTGGGAAGTATCACGTTTCAGGCGCGGCTAGACAATTGGTCTATAATGAAATTTCATACAAACGTTGAAGGCCTAGGCCGGCACCTCACTTTTTTTAAATTTCCATTTGATATATTTGTGACAGCATCTTGGCATTCCGCCATTTAAAAAAGCTACAAGCAATATTTGCTCTATGGTTCGCTATGTCATTGTGCCAATACAGCTATTAAAAAAACATGAACCATATTTGCTACATAGGTATCGCAGTTTTATTTATGTAAAAAAGACAAAATATATTATATTAAAATATTATTTTATTTATTTATTTCATTGCATTGCATTTGAGAAAAGCACTATACATACATCGGCGGGGAACGGAAGTTGTCGGCCTCGTAACTATCCGGCCTCACTTCGTTCGGCCGTATATAATACTCGGCCTGCAACATTCTTCTTCCCGGCCTCTGTGGTAATGTACTATTTCTCAAACATGCTGGGAAATGTTCGTGTTACTTTCAAAAAAAGAAGACGCGAGGCTGTCCATTGCCGGCCTCGACCAGCAAAAACATTATTGTCGTGTGTGTTTTTTTTTTAATTCGCTTGCTATTTGAGACACCTCTGTAAAGAAACTGACAAATCCATGGAGGTAATAAGTACAACTTCCATGGCCAAATCATCCACGATCATAGAAGTAGTAAATACTGATGTGGGGTAAGTGCGCCTAAATTTATTTCGCCCCTATGCCTTGTAAACAGCCAACTACTAGTTGAGTAATATTTATAGGTTTCGATATATTTATGTTAGGCGCACTTACCTCATCCTGGCGCACTTGCCCCGAAACTGACAAATCCATGGAGGTAATAAGTACAACTTCCATGGCCAAATCATCCACGATCATGGAAGTAGTAAATACTGATGTGGGGTAAGTGCGCCTAAATTTATTTCGCCCCTATGCCTTGTAAACAGCCAACTACTAGTTGAGTAATATTTATGTTAGGCGCACTTACCCCATCCTGGCGCACTGACCTTACGTATTTCCTCGCTGATTGAGAAAAGCATTATATATACCTCGGCCGCAATTGCGATTGCCGGACTCGTACTAATAGAAGGCTTCGCTTCGCTCAGCCTTCTAACTGACTCGTCCGGCAATGCGCTACTTGGCGGCCTCTGCAATAATGTACTATTACATGATTAAGTCCCGTTAATAGTGTGTTTAATATGAGTGTGTATCGTGAACGTTTGAGACAATGGGTCTTCTGTGGAGCGAATAAATGTCTTTCTTCTTCTTCTTCTTCTTCTTCAGGTTGTACGATCGGCGCGCGCCTCCGTCGCCGGAGGGCCGGCGCAGTGCGCTGCCCACCCTGGCCAAGTTCTTTCTCTTCTGCATGGCGATGATCATGTTCTGTGTGCTGCTGTACATACCCGTCTACAATAAAGTCAACGATCAAATGAGCAAAGGTAAGCGAACAGGAAAACCTTGTCGCATCTACGAATATCACTACATAGTCTAAAACGAAGTCGCTTCCTGCTGTTTCTCTCTATGTATGCTTAGATCTTTGAAAATACGCAACGGATTTTGAAGCGGTTTTTTTATATATATCATTGGCAAACGAGCGCACAGCCCACCTGATGGTAAGTGGCCACTGCGGCCCATGGACACCGAAAACCTATGATCCCTCATTAGGAAACCATAGGATCTCGAATGCGTTGCCTACCCTGAGGCCCAAGATGGAATGCCTCTGTGCCAGAAATTTCACCGGCTGCCTTAACCCCCTACCGGACGACAACACTGCTATTTGGCGGCAGGTTAGCGGGGAAAGACGGTGGTACTTCCCCGGACGGACCTAGCACCAGGCCCTACTACTACTGCCTATTTGCGTCCCACTGCTGGGCACAGGCCTCCCCTCATCATGAGAGGGTTTGGGCTATAGTCCCCACGCGGGCCCAGTGCGGATTGGGGACTTCACACACATCTTTGAATTACTTCGCAGATGCGTGCAGGTTTCCTCACGATGTTTTCCTTCACCGAAAAGCACATGGTAAACTCAAATTGAATTTCGCACGTAAGTAAACTTAGAGGTGCGAGCCGGAATCGAACGCCCGACCCTCGGCATGAGAGGCGGTAGGTCGAACCACTAGGCCACCACGGCTGTTCCACCACCACTACCACTAGCAAATAGATAGAGTGAAATGATTTAATAGATAGAGTGATTAAAGGGGAAGGTTTTAGTATATAATTTATTAAAGTTTAACACTCAATTCCCGCGGGAACGCTATAACCGAATTCCACGCGGACGAAGTCGCGGGCAGAAGCTAGTATTGATATAATTCAAGGATCTGTGTGAAGTCCCCAATACGCACTGCGTTTGCGTTGGGACTATATAGGCCAAATCCTCTCGCGATGAGAGGAGGCCTGTGCCCAGCAGTGGGACGCAAATAGGCTGTAGTAGTATTTTTTTGTTTTTTGACAGTTAGTGAGCGTGCCTAAATTTATTTTTTACGAACTAGTGCGTAAAGATTTTTGCTCTTCATCCTGTCCGTTTATTTCTTTATTCTTTTTTCGCAAATGTATTAAAAAATGTCGTTTGATACACGTGCGAAATTGTCATTTCACTCGTCCCTAGAGTTAACGCTCGCTTTCGCTCGCGCCAACATAACTAGGGGCTCGTGATAAAATGACAAACTTTTCGCACTCGCAGCAAAATATACTATTCTTTTCAGCTCCCGTCGTAGGATGGTCGATACATACAAACCGCGACACAAAAATATACGTCAGACCAAATAATGTGACGTCCATTCATGAGCCCAAACACATATGTCCTCCACGCACAAGGAACAAAAAGAACAATTTATTCCTACTCATAATAGTTTGTTCCGCCACCGCACATTTCGAGCGACGGATCGCTATTAGGGAAACGTGGGGGAACTACAAGACATACCTAAAACTTTCAAAAGTGTACAATGAAGTTAGAGAAAAGTACAAGGATTACAATTACACTTATGATCTTTACCCCGATTTAGATAGGCCAGTTAATAATAGTGAACGCAGAATTAGGGATCTGAGTAGTTTCAAACACCTGCTGCCTGAACTAGCTAAAGCGTTAAATAATATTAAAGCGAAGACAGAAGTACCTGAAAAGAGATTCGATGACGATGTTATGCTTCCGGAGTTTGATATGAATAAGGAATTGGGCGAAGACAATGATGATTACGATTACGGTTACGAGAGCAACGTAATGAAAATACCTCCGAATGGTTACGAGGATACTGCAAGTTTAGATAAAGTGTTGAATATGCTAAGAAAAAATGAGAACTCTGAGGTAATGGATGAATTTGTCCGTCTGGACGGAGAGCCTGATTTTAGAATGCTTTTTTTGCTGGGGCAGCCGGCGGGTGAGAATGAAACAGAAGTACAGAGCAAAATAGAGGAAGAGGTACAAACGTACGGCGATGTACTACAGGAGAGCTTCATCGATTCTTATAATAATTTGACACTAAAATCTATAATGATGCTGAAGTGGGTGACCAATAAGTGCCAAGAAAGCGGTAAGTTGTTCTTTTTTTGTAGTTTTTTTTCTTTTTTTTTTGGTTATGGCACTAGTGTTTTTGTAGTTTAATAGTTTGTACAAACAGACTCACCATTTAGAAAGAGGTTACAGCCGCTCTATTGTAAGGTAAGGATTCACAATCAGCCGAAGAAAAATGCCCCGTCAAAACTTTTTTGTCGCTCAGTAAATTTGACACTTTAAGTCTTATAGTGTTAGGTTTACTTTTGTATAAAATATTTATCTTGACACATATGTAAAGAGGCGTTACTAGCATATTGGAACGTATTTTCTAATGTCAGTTTGCTCCATATATTTTGACATATTCTGTCACTGTTAAACACTGTTCGTCCATATGTTATATCAATGTCAATAGGTCAATGGGCACCACAAATGAGTTGTCAGTCTCCAAGAAATTTTACTGATGCATTAAAAATGTAGCGCAATGGGAAATTCTCAGCAATAAACCTCATTCCAGATACCATTTACATTTTCCCTCCTCCTATTGGAAAAAAAACCGCCTTCAAACTTCGACAGACTGCGATGTCAATGTCAAGTTCACTGTATGATTATCATTTCTTTGGAGGATTCTCAATGGCCGTCGCCCAAGATGGACGTTGACGTTTGTTGAGTCTCTCCAATTTTATTTTATTAACCATTTACACCGTACATTTACCTTTATTACCGAACAACTTGCAGGCCTGTGGCCCTTACTTTGATATTGGCGAAGTATCCAAGACAGAAGCCATTAATTTATATAGAATAGAATAGAATCATTTCTTTGGGTCGGTTCGCTTGACACTGACTTCGCAGTCTGACGGAGGAATAATCCCTCTATCATTGAATAGAACATCAATTATGGATTGCAACAATTATCATCGCAGCACGATTTTTTTTGTATTATAAAAGTAAAATCGTTTAATAACTTTTCATAGCATTTTTCAACAAATAGAAAACGAAACGCCTCATTCAATAACAAAGCAGTATTTGACAACTATGCTAACTATATTTTAACCACAGTATTAGTGTTAGTAAAAAAAAATCATGGTCCAGTATGGGATGGATGGTGTGAGAAATACCTGCATCCCATACAAAAAAATATTTTTTACCAACTCAAGAAAAATTTAAACCCTAAAAAACATGCTTACAATCGATAGCTGATTCTGTGGGTAAAATATCGTCACAAAGTTTTGCTTGATTGCATATGCGACGTTGCCAACTTTCGGAACAAACCCTCTTAATTGCGAGAGTAACTCAAGTATTTATTTTTTTCAATGCCGAGTTTTTATTTTATCAAGTTTAGTTTTATTTCTTCCAGTCCGCTACATCCTCAAGACGGACGACGATATGTATATAAACGTTCCCGCCCTGATCACAAACCTGCGGAACCGCTCCAAGGAGCACGACCTTCGGCATCCTGACTCCAAGGAGTACATGCTTATTGGAGACCTTATATGTGGGGCCAGACCGGTGTCGGATGCTACAAATAAGTGGTAAGTCATTTTTTTCCAAAAGATGGCGCAACCGAGGCTTCGGGTCTAAAAAGCTGTCAAAATGTATGGAATGTTAGCATGGCGGAGACGGTCTATAAAAGCACGATTTCAAATAGAATTCGAATGAAGTATCAATGTTTGCGTGCGAGGACGTCTCTACACTTGTAAATGTGTGTGTACCACTACGCGGGCCAACGATACACTCTCCATCTCCGGATGAAACGAATGGCGGTAAGGGCGAGTTGGGCGCGAGTTGCGCGCCGGATAGATTCAGGCGGGTGATTCCGTGGCCATTCTGTATGTAGTACTGTAAAATATTCGTCATTTGTTTCATCCGGAGATGGTGAGTGAATCATTGGCCCGCGTAGTGGTACACACACCTTTACAAGTGTACAGACGTCCTCGCACGCAAACATTGACACTTCATTCGAATTGTGTTCGAAATCGTGCTTGTATAGGCCGTGTCCGCCGTGTTCTACTCATTTATCGTAATGAAAATGGTCACAATACGTGTGATACGTGTGGTACGTACCTATATATATTCTTTATACATGTAATGAAAATGTAATTTGTAACTATGCCTTCTGCTGAGTTTATTGCGGCGCTTCTTCTAAAGCAATGGGTCTAGGAAGCGCTGGTAAATTATTTTTCTGACGTGCAAAAGTGCCTCTATGTGGCCAATTCGCTGAATGAATAATTGAATTTATAATAGGGATGACGACAGGGTGAAGAAATCGAAATTCTAATTATTCCGTCAGTCAGTTAATAAAAAAACATTAGACACGTATTTTTTGTTTTATCAAATTAACAAAGAATGACTAAGTTAAAACGCATTAAAGTTGGAGAGTGGGGGCTAACTACGTCACCGTTAGGTATAAATCGTACCTAACCGTGACGTCACGCGACATTTCAACTCAATATATCTCCGTATAAGTTTGATTACGAGAAAAAAGAAAAAGTACGCGTCCAATACTTTTCAACAATCTTCCTGATAGACTAAGGAAAAAATATTGTCGTCATCCCTATTATACATAAATAAATTACTTTAGTACATTATAAAGAAGAGTTTAAACTTACCGATGCAACAGTTTTTCATTTTACTGGCAACACATCAGTAGTATTTGTGGAATCTAAATACGGCGTCTAGTTTAGTTAAGGGCTTAATATAATCTACGCTTTAATTTTTATTGGATACGTCCTCAGGTACAGCCCACAGTACATGTACCCTGGGCGCGTGTACCCACGCTACGTATCGGGCACGGGGTACGCCTTCACCGCCCCCGCCGCCGCCGCGCTCTACCGCGCCGCTCTGCAACTCCACTACTTCCACCTCGAGGACATCTACATCACAGGTATGGACTAGGGCTTGTGATATACGTGTTACACGCGGAACCGTAGCTACGTAGCCTTAGCACCGGCGGTGCTAAGATCCCGTACTACACGGTCACGTCAAAGATACGTATCCGTTTCTGGATTCGGCTACGTTCCCGCGAATCTCGGCTTCGGCTCCGCTCGGCTTCGGCTCCGCTCCGCTCGGTTGTTGAACACGACTGGATCGGATCTACGTATAAATAAGATACGTATCTCCGTGTACACGTAGCTACGTATCTTAATTACACGTAGCCGAATCACACGGAGCAAACGGAGCGGATCTCCGTTGCCGAGTAACACGGCAACGGAGTTTCGGCTACGGGTACACGAAACACGGTCACGACCAGGAGCACTAGTATGGACCACACTCCAGCAAATTCAAACGGGGACTATCGTTTCTTTGCTCACCAGTTGGCGCCACTGTTGACTAAGGTCCAGAGGTATAGCTGTCAAAGGCGACTTGATAAGATCGGCACCGAAACAAAGTTTGCAATCTTGAATCTCATTAAGTTTATTAATTAGAAATAATTATCATCATATCGAGCTATGCCGCAATGTTGTGCAGTTCCGTTGTGATTGGAAAAAAGATTTTTATTTCAAAGCGTTTACATTCATAGCCAAATAATCCATATTTGCGATAATTTCACGAAGGAGATCACTTTTCAACAGGTTAATTAAAGAAATTATGATTTATATCACGAAGCCCGCCAAAGCCAGTGAAAACTGAATGTTATTGGACCTCACGCGACATTAGCGCCTCTAGTGGCAAATTCACACGCGATAGCCCCCATTCAATCATTTATTCAG